>VZQC01012623.1:286462-304748 GCA_009823505.1 Rhizomys pruinosus
TGAAATGCTGGGCTAACAGTCCTGCAAGCTCTGAACTCAGGCCTAGCATGTATTTACCTGCTGAGCTGAAATGCTGGGCTAACAGTCCTGCAAGCTCTGAACTCAGGCCTAGCATGTATTTACCTAATGAGCTGAAATGCTGGGCTAACAGTCCTGCAAGCTCTGAACTCAGGTCTAGCATGTACTAACCTGCTGAGCTGAAATGCTGAGCTAACAGTCCTGCAAGCTCTGAACTCAGGTCTAGCATGTACTTACCTGCTGAGCTGAAATGCTGGGCTAACAGTCCTGCAAGCTCTGAACTCAGGTCTAGCATGTACTTACCTACTGAGCTAATCCTCAGTTCTCCCCCTTATTTCTCGAGACAGGGTCTCTCACTGAACCTGAAGCTTGTTGACTACTCGAAGCTGGACAACTACCAAGGACCAGGGATGCACCTGCTTCTGCTCAGTGTGCCCTGCCCAGCCCTGGGGTTTCAGGTGTATGCCACCGTGTCCAGCTATGATGTGGGTGCTGGGGACTGTAGCTCGGGCCCTCATGCTTGGCAGCCACATACCGGCTGAGCCGTCTCCTCAGCCCCAAAGTTATTGAATTTGTACAAATTGGGGCCTAGAGTAAAAATGTCTAGTCTTACTGTGGCAAGTCTAATTAGTCACAATGAGACAGCGCTGCTGGTTTCCACACAGGTTTCCTGTGTGGCCTGGTCATGCTGGATCTTTATAAGCTTCTATCAAATGATAAAGGAGCAATGGAGACTGTTCTAGTTTGTCTTCCATTGCTGTGACAAAACACTCTGACCAACACCAACTTGGGAAGGAAAGGGTTTATTCAGCTTACATCTCCTGGGTCACAGTTCATCACTTAGGGAGCCCAAGGCAAGAACTCAGGGCAGGAACCTGGAGGCAGGAGCTGAAGCACAGGCAATGGAGGAATGCTGTTCACTGGCTTGCTCCCCTGGCTCATGGCCAGCCTGCCTTCTTATACAGTACACAACAACCTGCCCAGGGTGGCACTACTCATTGCGGCCTGAGCCCTCCCACACTGCTTGACCATCAAGACAGTACTCCAAAGATGTGGCCACAGGCCAATCCAATGGAGCCAATTCCCCAAGTGAGGCTCCCTCAACCCAGGTGTGTCAAGTTGACACTAAAGCTATCCAGCACAGAGACCAACCGGCAGAGTGCACAGCACACCTGCTCAGCAGTCACTATGCAGATGTGGCACTCAGGACAGGAAGTGACCATCTTCACTTTGCTAGCAGGATTATTTTTTGGTGAAAGTATGTGAAAGGACCTTATGCTCAGGGTTCTTTTCTCAGGCTCCCTGCACAACAGACAAGAAACAGTGTGTCCCAGGGCCTGGGCACCACAATATTCTAAAGAGCCTCACTACAGGCAGTGATTCAGTTCCCCTGTTCTGCCACATCCTCCTGAAGATAGTAATAAGCCAGGGCAAGACATTTGTTTCTGAAATGTTGAAGAGGCACGGTGTCTAAAATCCACATATCCAATTGACCACGTATAGAAAACATTTTTGTTTAAATGGTCTCTGTACTAAACACCTCCATTTTCCTCATTGTTTACCCCGAGACAGTATGCATAGAAACTACACTGTCTCAGGAAATGTAAGCAGAGATGGCACAGTACACAGGAGGAGTGTGGCTGCATGCAGGTGCAAGGCCATTTTATGTAAAGGACTTGAGCAGCCATACTTTGCTGTGCTTCTGAGTCCTGGACCCAACCTGTCCAGAGCACTGAGGGACATCTACTGTCCACACATTGCTAACATGTTCACTACATGATGAAGATGGAAATATTCTAAGATCTTTTGAATTAATTTTTTGCAAAATGCACACAATGTACTTTGACCAAATTTAGGAACCCCCCCCACACCAGTCTTCAACTCTTTTATAGCACCCCCCTTGCTGGATTTCATGTTCTCTGTCATATATATTAGGGCCTAGCCAAGTTTGCGCACCCAAATATCCTTCAGTGTGGGTCCATCCACTGGATCTGGTCAACCTATTGAGTGCCACATTCTTTTTTTTTTAATATAATACTTTTATTGATGTTTTGTGCATTTCAGATATCATTTTTCAGTTCAATTTAGACATATTCCCATTTCCCTTTCCCCATCTCAGTCCAGTTCATGAATTCTGCCACACATGTCCTGCATCCTTCTCTCAGGCTTTTAAAAACTTGTTCTCTGCAAAGGTTTATTGTTTTGGGGCAGAATTTAACAATATTAGTCCATTCTTTGACCCAGTCCTTATGTTCATGTGGTTCCCTCCCAATTGTATTGCTCCAAAATATGCCTATATACACGTCATATATGTACCAGAATTATGTCCTCCAGGAATAAACTATATGTTAACTGCAATATATGTTTAAGAGTTCACATTTTTCCCTTTAATTTTATATTACTCTAAAATATGAATATACCTTCCACCTATATACACTAATTACCATGTCTGAAAGTGAGTGGTAAGTTAATGCTAGGGTTTATTAAGAGATTGACATTATAACATCACAGTTGCATTCAGATAGAAAAGAAACACAACAATAATGTTGCTCAGCTTGGCTTTCAATTGGGGAATTTGGTACAGGCATCCACAAATGAGGGAAACCATTCTTCGTTTTGCTTTTCTCATTTTGTTCTACTTCACTTAGCATAATGGCTTCGAGTTCCATCCATTTACCTCCAAAGTTCATGATGTCATCTTTCTTTACCACTGCATAGAACTCTATTATATAGATGTAACACATTTTTGTCATCCACTCATCAGTTGAGGGGCATTTGGGTTTGGTTTCAGTTCTTCGCTATTGTGAAGAAAGCTGCAAAAAACATAGATGCGCACGTATCTTTGCACTAGGAGGAGTCTTGTGGGTATATACCCAGGAGTTATATGGCTAGATCAGGTGGAAGGCTCATTTTTATATGGCTAGATCAGGTGGTAGGCTCATTTTGAGTATTTTAAGGGTTCTCCACACTGCTTTCCACAGTGGTTGTACAAGTCTACATTCTCACCAGCAGTGGATAAGTGTTCCCCTTTCCCCACATCCTCTCCAGCATTTGGTATCTTTTGTTTTCTTGATCTTAGCCAGTCTTATCAGAGTGAGATGATATCTTAGAGTGGTTTTAATTTGCATTTCCTTAATTATTAACAATGTTAAAAAAAAAAAAGATGTTTCTCAGCCATCTTCATTTGTGAAGTCTCTTTTCATCCATTTTTTGAGTGAGTCATTTGTTTTCTTATTTCTTTGTTTTTTGAGTAGTTTATATATTCTGGATGTTAATGCTCTGTCAGTTGTATCACTGGTGAAGGTTTCCTCCCACTCTGTTGGTTTTCTCTTCACTTCCTTGATTGTTTCTTTTGCTGTACGAAAGCTTTTGAGTTTGATGAGGTCCCACTTGTCAGCTGTTGACCTTATTTCCTGCACAGCTGCTGTTTGATTTAGAAAGTCTTTTCAAGCACCACATTCTTTTTTTTTTTTAATTTTATTTATTTCTGTATGTGTATCAATGTACTGTCTGCGTGTAAGTTTGTGCACCCATGTCGTGCAATGCTGAGGAGGTCAGAAGAGGGTGTCAGATTCCCCTGGAACTGGAGTTCCCCTTGAATTGGAGTTTCAGACAGTTCTCGGCCGCCGTGTGGGTGCTGGGGATCGAACCCGGGTCCTCTGTAAGAGTGGTCGGCGCTCTTAACCGCTAGGCCATCTCTCCAGCCCAAGCACCACATTCTTATGAAGAAAACTGACTCTCCTGCTCCAAGTACTTACCAATTGCCAATGATTCCTCAGGTAAAGTTGGGGTTTCTTCCCACTTCCATGCTGGGTTTCAACTGGCCTGAGCTTGCAATGGGTCTTGTGCACACTGTTACCATTGCTGTAAGTTCATAGGAGTAATTTGCCAACTGCCTCAGCAGGATTTTTAACAAATAACCACTGTAAAGCCGATGATGAAAGTCACACTAGGGTTAACAGTTGACAAAAGAAAAAAGCTAAGAGGATTCTAATGGATCAAATATACAAAGGTTCAGGACATGCTACCTGATGACACCATGAGGTGTCTGACCTGGAACCCTGAGAATCTACCCACAGCCCAGCCAATGCCACTGTAAGATCTGGCTTGTTCCCTGACTGATCCCAGCCTTGGTGATGGGGGCCCTTGGCTCAGAGCAGTGGGAAACTGAGGGTGGCTGCAGCTTGGACGCGACCTCATGAATGGCCCTTCAGGTACTGAGAAATCGCTGCAGGTAGGGCTGAGAACGGGAAAGGCATTATTCAATTTTATGTGCTTTCAAGTGTCCTACATCTTGTGTACAAGCTACTTGCAAACTGCACGCTCCTGTAGTCCACAGTGGGCTCCGTGTGAGTGAGAGAAGGAGGTTTGTGTTAGTTCAATGTCCTAATGAAAAATACACATACAATAAATACACAAGTGCTTATGTACAGCTGAAGGCTATAACAAAAAACACAGTGCCAGGCAAGAGAAACCTCCCTTCAAGCTGGTCAGCATAGTCCAGGAAACTCCCCAAATAACAAAGGCTATTGCCACAACCCTGATTAGCTCTCAGAACTTGAAGGTAAGACCCTATCACTGAAGATATGCCACACTTTGGACACAGTGATGGAGTTGGAACTAACCTGGAAGCCTCTTTCCTGAAGCTCCTAGGCCACTTCATCAGTGAGAATAAGAATATCCCACACACTAAATGTCAGGGGTTTTGTTTGTTTGTTTGTTCTTTTTTTTTTTTTTTTTTTTTTTTTTTTTTGAGGCAGGATCTCCCTATAGCCCCAGCTGGCCTGGAACTTTCTATGTAGACCAGGCTGCCCTTGAATTCACAGAGATCTGCCTGCATCTGCCTCCCAAGTGGTAGCATTAAAGGTATGTGCCACCATGTCAGCTTTTACACAAATCCCATCCATGGCAGTTTAGGACTAAAAAGGTGGACAGCAGGTGTGGAGAATTCTCAGATTAGTATTTCTACCCACTGGCCTTCGGAAGGCTAACTTCTCCAAATTATTTCAAAGCAACCTTTAACTGCTTTTTTTTTTGTTTTGTTTTGTTTTGTTTTGGTATTTTTGAGACAGGGTCTCCCTGTAGCCTCAGCTGTCCTGGAACTCACTTTGTAGACCAGGCTGGCCTTGAACTCACAGAGATCCGCCTGCTTCTGCCTCTGCTTCCCAGTGCTGGGATTAAAGGCGTGTGCCACCACACCCGGCTGCAACCTTTAACTCTTTACGCAGTGTGGTGATGCCTAGTCTGACTGGAGATTGAATCACCTAGGAGACAGATTCCTGGTCCTGTCGACAAGGGTGCTTCCAGAGACCTGATGGGAGAAGACTGGCTAGATGTGGATGGTATCATTGGGCTAAGAGGGAAAGGGGGAAGTGAGCTTAGCACCAGCATCTCCATGTCTGCCCCTCCCTCCCTCCCTCCTTCCCTCCCTCCCTCCCTCCTCTTCTTCCTCTTCCCTTTCTCTCTCTGACATGCTGACCACAACACAATGGGTTGACAGCAGTCTGGAGGAGGAAGACTTGGTGTAGGGTACAAGCCTAGAAAAGGAGGCTCTACCTCGCCCACTGCAGCATTTCCCTAAAGGAAGGAAGCACAGGCTAAGAGAGAAGGCCTCAGACTCTCAGACTAGGTGCAACATTAGGGGCAACCCAAGCCTCCTTGCTTCCTTGCAGGGAGTCCTTATAGACAGATTCCTATGCCAGGGGTCTTTATGGGCAAGCCCAGGAGTTCTACACTTAATAAAACAAGTCACTCATTTTCTATTTTTGCTAATAAAGCATGCAATTATGAGAAAAAAACTGTCAGCTGAGAACTTAGAAATTGCAATTACATCGACCCCATGAAACAAGTTACTATTCCTGTTCTCGTTCTTATGAATTATTTCCTATATTTTTGACATGTAAAAACAGATGATGTCCAAACCTCTCTAATTCAGACCACTAGTACGAAGTGTTAATTGGTAGAAAAAGTGACTTTTAGGATACACAGTAACTTTACTACAAAGTAGCATACAGCAGAATGCAGTGGCATACCTTTAATCCCACACTTGTGAGGTAGAGGGAGCAGCATTAGGAGTTTTAAGTCTAGCCTTGGCTACACAGGAAGTTCAAAACCAGACCAGGTTATATTAGACTTTGTCTCAAAGAAAGATACCTATATATAAATGTATATAAGTATATAAATAACAGAAAATATAAACATAATAGATGGAATATAAATATGTAATTTTTTTTGTCTTTTTGAGACAGGGTCTCCCTGTAGCCCCGGCTGTCCTGGAACTCGCTCTGTCAACCAGGCTGCTCTTGAACTCACAGAGATCCGCCTGCCTCTGCCTCCCAAGTGCTAGGATCAAAGGCGTGCGCCACCATGCCTGGCATAAATATTTTTATATAAATGTAGAAATTATATAAATAATAAATATATGAAAGGAAAAAAAGAACTAAAAGTATAAGTGGTTCTTTTCTGATATCTGCTTATAATGAATAAGCATGATTTTTTTCTTTCTATTTTGAGAACTCAAATAACATATTTATGCACCCAAGTTCTACTTCAGATTTTTGGTCAAATAATTTAAACAATCACTACTGTATTTATGTATATTTAAACATTCATAGCTCTAAAGAGCCTTTCTGTACCCTAAATAAGATAATTCCAAGTTGCCTCTAGGTAGAATTAAAACAATCTTTTTTGTAAGTAATTGATAACTCGTAGAAAACCCTCTCTATATACAAACAAAAAAAGAAATGCTTTTTTAGGAACATATTCAGGTTATCCTGGAATATGGCTACAAACACAAGCCAAAGAAAATGATAATGCCTGCTTTTCACTGTGAGTATCTAACTCACGGTGGTCACTGGGCATCAGAAACAAGCCCCAGGGTGACCCTGCAGACAGGGCCATATCAACTCATGGTCACCCAGGAGTTCAGTACCAGATCACTTCCCCATCCTTGCCAGCTGTGTGAGAACAGAAACAAAGCCCTCCACTGACTCTCTCTGTTCAGGAAGAATGGGATCCATATGGACTAAAGCTGGTGCACCAAAAACTGAATGCCATTAAAATTCCACTTGCTTTTAACCATACCCAATGCTCACTGTTGGACCCTGGGTAAAGAGAATGGGTCAACTGCTTCAGGAGGAGGAACTGAAGACAAGTCACCAGGATGACATCATTAAGCTCCAGAAAACCCTGAGTTAAGTATTATCATGTTATAAAGTTAAAAGATCATTTTAATGGGACTAATTGATTTTTAACTTTCTAAATAAGCACACACAATTTAATACTTAATTTGCTTTTGTATACATTTCAAAGCTACTTTCAAAATATCCTTGAAAGATGCTAATATGTGTGGCTCTAAATTTTACAGATCATTAAATTATATAATCAAACATTTTCACAAATACAGAGGTTTTCAGCATTGAGCGCTTAGCTGTGAACAATATACCTCAGCAATTAACAAGGTTGAGAAAAGGAGACCCTGAGAGGAATTGCAGGGAAAGGAAGTGTGTGAGAGCTTTCAGCTTCTCTGGGAACCTATGTCGACTTCCATTTCTATGGCTGTGATAAACATCTTCACAAAAAGTAGCACAGGGAGAAAAAGATTGACTTGACTTACAATTCCAAGGTAGGAGCTCAAGCAGCTGGTCACACCGCATGGCAGTCCAGAGCAGAGAGAATGAACACATCCTCCTTCACTCTTGACTCATCGTATCTCACCATGTCCTGGGCCCCCTGCCTAAGGGCTGGTGCCACCCACAATGGCTTCAGTCTTCCTATATGGATTAACAGTCGGGACAACCCCCCCACATACACGCTCACAGGCTAACCTGACCCAGATAACTCCTCATTAAGACTCTCTTCCCAATTGATGCATGGTTTTGTCAAGCTGACAGTTCAAACGAACCAGCATGATCTATAAATTTTAATTATTTTGAAAGTAGGAGAAATGTATTCTGTGGAGAGGTGCACACCTGTAATTCCAGTAATCTGAAGGTAAAGATAGGAAGATCATGAGTTGGAGGCTAGCCTGAGCTATATGTAAGAGCCAGAGCCAAAGACGGCCTGGGGGAGAAGGAAAGAAGGAAGGGAGGAGCAGCTCAGGGAGGAAAGGAGTATTGGAGGGGGAAAGTCCATGTAAGGGGAACCACAAAACTCATCTCATGAGGAAATATTTGTTTATAATGTGAGGATGACAACTTGACATCAACTTAAGTGTTTTCAAAAATCTAGATATATAAAAAAATAAAAATCTAGAGATAATAAAGAAGTCAATATTTCAAGAGTGATTTAATCCTCACACACCTGGTAAGCTTCATACACACTTTTGTAGCTCCACCAGGCTTACTTTAAAGAGACAGTACTATAGATACCTTGCAATTCAAATTTTCTACATTTTGATTATTCCATTTAGAACTGAAATTCTCTAATATCATTAATATACAAGGAAAATTAAGAGTCTATTTAGACACAATCTTTTCAATTCTGCTATGCTATCTTGCTTTTACTGCCGTATACTAAGTCAAGATGTAGCTATATTTTTATAAATGAGATCTTCAGTTATTATTTCTGTGTGTGTGTGTGTGTGTGTGTGTGTGTGTGTGTGTGTGTGTGTGTAGGTATGCACAGTGCCAGATAGAGTTAAGAGGCTAGACAACCTGTGGAGCCAGGTTCCTTCTTCCACTTTTCCAAGGATCTCGGGATAGAATGCAGGGCACTGGGACTAGGCTTGGGTAGCAAGCACTTTACTCACTGAACTCCTGCACCCAAATATTGTAAAAAGTAGTCTCTTAGATTGATAAGAACAAGTGTGCTCTATAATTTTTATAACTCATAAAGATATTTTTCTGCAAGGCAGTATTTGCTTAGATCAATATTACCAGTATATAAAGAGACTTTATTTTTCAATATGAAAGAGGGTGTTTGAGCATGTTTGGACCGCCAGCGCGTTAGCATTTCATGTCTAAACCATTATTAAGCCTCTGTTTCCACAGGGTTCTTCAGGCAGATATGAAACTGTTCAATGAACTCAAACCTTAATAAGTAGGAAACCTTTAAAGCTCTATCATTGCTGTCTTATTTCTTTAGAGAAGTCCTGGTTTGGTGGCACATCACAGTGCCCCCTACTGCCAGAACACATGCCAGGCTTCTTGTCACTTCGGTTTTCGGCTAAGTAGCATATTACCAGTTGGTGAGAATTATAACCCATACACAGAATCACTAATGAATTAAAACCCTACGTGAAATGACTTAAACCGCTTATGCTGCACAGTTTCAAAGAAGCAATGTGCAGAAACCAATTAAAAAGCCAGTTTTCATCTGCTAAACGGGACATCAAGGACAGACTGGGCTGAAGAAAAAGAAGGTGGTGTCGCACAGATGCCAGCTGGTCCTCCTTAAAGCCCTGACATGCCTGACTTTTTGAAGTTCCTGATCTTTGCCCAATGCTGTCATCCTCTCTTCCTCTTCCTCGCTGCCATCATGAAGATTTAGTGAAGACAGAGAACAGGCTGTAGGTTATAGACCTGAATGCTTAATACTTCAAACATGAGGACAGAACAAGTGTCTATTCCCATCCTCTACGGCCAACAGCTGGAAGGAAGAAGTGTGGAGGCTGGTGTGGACTGTCTTCAGAGATGAGCCAGCCAGCGCTATGGTACAAATGACATGACACTGAGCTAGAAAAGTGGTGGATATAAGCCAGCTACCAAGAGGCCACTGTGCTGTTGGAGTTCAGTCCGATACCCAGTGAGTTAGGTCACAACTGAAAACCATGCTCGCATTGCCTGACTGCAGACATTTCTAGGAGAGCTCTTCCATCTGAAAACTCAAGTCTTCCGCGAATGCCACGGAGGACAGTCGGAAACACAAGGTTCTGAGAACCAATCCCTTCCTGCAGCAAGGTTTAGGAAATCAAGGAGCCAGAATCCATCACCAGTAGAGGCCTGCTCTGGTATGCAGCCCACTGTGAGTGTTCATCCAGCAACTCAGGCACCTCACTGTCCTCCCGAAGCGACTGTGGAGTATATCACCAGGCAGAAAGCTGAGAGAATTCAAACACAGTTGCAGAATACAAGTTCGGGGCCACTTACTGAGATCCCCAAATGATTTAAAAGTTGAGGGAACATGTTGCCTATGAACAGGATGAACAGAAAGCCTATGTGGGCAGTTAAGGTGCCCTGGTTCCTAAATGCCACCCCTTCCTTAGCTTTTAAATTTGTTTTTCCTGTTTTGTTTTTCCTTCACCATCCACGCTCCCAAGGAGACAGGTTAAAGTGCTGCTTTAAATGCTGCCTTTGATTCAGCAGCACTGCTGGTGGGAGTGAATCCCCAAGAAGTAAGTCCAGACAAAGAAATGTGTCAGACAGAGAGAAGAGCCTCATTCCACACTACTGATCCCAAGGGGGGGGGGGGGGGACGACAACAATCTCATAAGCATGTTATTTTAAGTTAAGAAAAATAGAGAACATGCTTTTGGTTACTAAAATTTTCAACTTAAAACAGATGTTAGGAGAATGAAGCAATAACAAGGAACAGTGACTGTCACAGATCTGAGCTATGAGCAGGTGAGAAGGACCAGGACAGAAGAAACGATGGGAAATGTGTAGAACAAGGCATTCTGCATGGAAGGGGAACAGAAAGAGAAGAATCAAAAGAAAAGCAAAGGGGGGAGGGGCAAGAGACGGCTGGGCAGTTAGGAGCTGCTCTAGCAGAGGACCTGGGTCAGCTCTCAGCACCCACATGGGTTGGCTCACAACCACCTGTTAATGCCAGCTCTGGGGGGGTCTGACACTCTCTTCGGGCAGATGTATGCACACGCATGGGCGCACGCACGTGAGCACACACACACACACACACACACACACACACACACATCAATCTTTAAATAAAACAGCAAGAGTGGAACAGCAGCAATGAAGTAAAGAGACTATGGAATGGCGACCAAGACAAAGAGAAGTCGCAGGCCTGTTAACTCCAGCACTTGGGAGGCAGAAGCAGGAAGATGAGGAGCTCAAGGTCATCCTCAGCTACACAGCGAGCTGGAGGCCAGGTGGAGATTCATGAGACCCTGTCTGAGTCAACACCCTTCACCACAAGAAGAAAAAGGAAAAGACAATGAAAGCAAGTGCTCAGAGAAGCAAAGAGAAGGGACCCAGGGCCACAAAGAAAGGAGGGAGGCATTACGCTCCGAAACTTGGTTTAGAAGCTGCACTCCAGTCTGATATCTGTAACATCAACATCGTTTAATCTTCGAGTATCTGTGTGATAGTCAAGGTGATTCTTCTCCTTTTGTTTTGTTTTTTTAAATAATTTTGTTTATGTTTTTGTTCTTTCAAGGGCTCTGCCACTGAGCTAAATTCCCAACCCTGAGAATATTCAAAGTCTCCTAATTGATCCCATGACTACCTGTCCCCCCTTATTCCTAATGTATGCCTATAATCCCAGGATTTGGGAGGCTGAGGCAGGAGGATTGCAGTAAGTTTAAGGCATGCCTGGGTTACATAGCAAGTATTAGACCAGTCAGGGCTAATAGGAAGACATATTGAAATGAGATTATGCATTACAGAGGATGGGCAGTTGTGGGATCAATTAGGAGATCTTGAGCAGTCTCAAAAACAAGAAAACGACTCTGATCCAAACTGATTCTACAAGAATATAGGAGATGTGTAGAGACACAGAGAGAGAATGACTCAGACAAGAGCAGGGAAAACAGGTCATAGGGCCCGACCGCAGGCCAGGCAGGTCAGCACTCCCTTGGACATGGATACAGGAGACATTAGGGACTCTGGGATACAGGACTTTCTGGCAGGGAGAAATAAGGAGCGAGAAGGAGAGAGTAGAAATAGAGGCGATTGCTGGACATTGAGGAGGAACCCAGTGGTTAACAGGACAGGAAAGGTCAGAGTAGATGATAAGGGCAAGGGGGACGGTGGGACATTAGCAACACGTTCTCTGGGTAAGAGAATAAATACATGCCAAGGATGGACAAAGATGGATGGCCAGAGGGTGTGGGGACAAGGAATGCAGGCAGGGAAACGGGAGGAAATGTAACCCAGGTCTGGGCAGAAGTGGAGAGACCAGAGAAAAATGCTTCTACCTCAGATGCAGAGGAAGTAGCAGGGACAGACATTTTTCTGATGTGTCAGAAAAAGATGGAACTGAGAAATGTTGTATGACATGCATGGAACTGCATAAAAATATTAAAAGAACCGCATAAAAATATTAAAAGAAAGGAAAAAGAAAAAGATGGGAAACACCTCAGCTAGCTGGAAATGCAAGTGTGTTTATGAGGTATACATAACCTTGCTGTAGGGGCTCAAGAGCCAGGTTGGGCCATGTGCAAAGTACTTAGGGGACCTTTGAAAGCCAGGGACGAAGAGACTTTTGATATTCCTCTGTTTCAGGAGCAGGTGGTATGGATGTCTTGTGAAGGCTGCACTAGAGAAATAGTGTTTACCACTGTGGAGGGGCTCTATTCCTATTCATTCTCCAGCTTGTGGCAAAGGAGGTTACACACCCAGAGGCTCAGCCCTCAGTCCAGCAGAGCACTCCCAGGGTTCCCTCCCAAGACCACTGTCTCTACAGGGATGCAAAGCCTTCCTACCCAGCTCTTCCGCTCCCATGCTGGCAATGCTTCTAGAAGCCTGCAGGAATCTCTCTATCCAGTGATTATCTGCAGCCAATACCTTAAGACTACAAACACTGGCATGTATCTCTTTGGTAAATTATCACTTCTCCTTGAGGCTGGTGGGCAAGCTCACCCACGGCTCTATTCTAATTGGGACACTGAAGCATCTACGGAAGAATACCTTCCCCAACAGGCAGGCCTGGAACAGACCACAAGTGACGGGATTTTGCTTTCCCTGTGGTCCTGATGCAGCCGAAGGCTACAGAAGACTGCACACCTCCAAAAAACAATTTCATTCATGAATTCCACAGCCAGCCCCTCCCCTAACCCCTGAGGATCAGGGATTCTATCACTCTGAATCCCAGTGAATAAACTCTGCTGCCAAAGCTCAGATGTACTTACTGGGGAGTAACAACTCCATCAGTTCACTTCAAATGGAAGCAGCCATGAGATGATTCAGTCTCAGAAAGGCCTGGAATACTCAGGGCCAACCAGGAAGCGGGAGGGCAGGCTGTTGGGCTGACTGTGCAGTAAGAAGTGAGATGGTGCCCTTCCTGTCACTGGGTCCATTACTATGATGGCTTTGGCTATTGTTTTCTGGGTTGTCATCTATAAGCTTGTTTCTGCTATACTGAAGTTGTGAGTACTTTGGAAATGTTCCTCTAGCAGCCTATGTGTAGACACAGTTGTTCTTCTCTTTCCTTTACCTCCATTGCAAGTACACTCAGGAAACATGATTTAAGGCCTTTAAGCGAGATTTGGTAAGAAAAAGTACCAGTCAATAAGTACTATCAAAGCTGTGTGTTCTGTCCTGCTTAAACTCAAGACAACCAGGGGCCAGAACTTAGCTATGGATTTAGTTCTAAATTATCACAGCCACGTCCACAGAGCCTCTACAGGAACTAGAGCTCAGCTGCCACAGAGGCAGGGTGCACAAGGGAAAGGATGCCCACAGCTGCCATGCATTCTCTTCCCCATCTTCCCTACCATACAGGATGCCCAGGCCAGGGCATCACGGGGTAGGGAAGGAAGTTCAGCCACCTGGTAGGGATGGCTTCCTGGGTTTGCAAGCTGCCATCCTAGGTTCCCCCATGCTACTGCAGCCTGCTTCCACCCAAGATGATGGGCTGTTTTTAATCCCAGCAACTGGGACACAGAGACAGGTTGAGCTCTGGAGTTCAAGGTGAGCCTGGTCTACAGGCAAGCCAGGGCTACATAGCGAAACCCTGTCCAGGAAGGCGGATGTAGAATTAGAGGAGGAAGAGGGAGGAGGAGAAGGAAGAGAAGGAAGAAGGAGGAATAGGGAGAACGGAGGAGGGGGAGGAGGAAGAAGAGGAGGAGGAGGAGGAAGAGGAAGGCCTGACTGTGAGACAGATGGCAAGGAGAACTGTGGAAGAGGCAGAGTAAAGCAGAAAATGACAGGGAACCTTACAGACCTGGTACAGGGGTCAATGTGCCCAGAAGCATTTGCATAAGAAGTCAGAATGAGAGTACGGGGAGTGTGCACGCATGTGCTCTGGGGTGGGGAGGAGCAGGGTCACAGCCTGGACCCTACATCATCACCTATGGTGCCATAGAAACTGCATGCATACTTCCCAGACCTCTGGAGCCTGTGAATGATCAAGGCTGCCCTTGCCTGGGGAAAAACTGAGCTTGAGGGGATGCCAACCCTGCAATTCCATTCTGGAATCTCGGCAGCACCCAGAGATGGTGGATGGAAGCTCACAGCAATGCTGCTCTCCCAGGGAATGCCAAGAGCACCCGGCTGCCATTAAATTTCCTTCGTACCTGAAGTGTTATGTATGGAAAAAAAAAAAAAAAAAGAGGTGGATGAGTTGTAATAGAATCATAGGAAAGCAAGGAATAGTGAACCCCAAACCTGGAGAGGGATCACATGAGAAAGAGGAAGAGGGCCCAGGTGAAGGGTGGACAGAACACCAGGGGGAACCAGACGTGGCACGAGGGACCCCCTTACTTTCCAAGCCACACACACTATTTTCTGTGCTTATTCTCTTTGGTTTAAAAATTAAAAAGACAAGATCGGGCACGTTCATGGTGGTATGGCCATAGACAAAAATTAAAAAGAAGGAAACGATATGGATGAACCTGACTGATCAGTTGGAATGAAGCATGAGTTTCCATATAGGTAAAGCTCATGACCCTACATGTTGATCACAACCAAAAAGCACCATTTCCCAAACTGTGTTCCCTGGAATATTGTCTTGCAGCCAGACTTCTATCCCTTCATGTGGGACAGCTGGGTGTGGTGGAACAGGTGGGTGTGGTAGAACAGGTGGGTGTGGTAGAACAGGTGGGTGTGGTGGAACAGGTGGGTGTGGGGTCACACACCTGTAATCCTAACCCTTGGGAGATGGAGGCAGGGGGGTCAGGAGCTGGAGGCCAGTCTGAATAACATAAGACCTGTCTTACAAAAATGAAAGAAAACAACAATAAAAAAGAAAACCAACCAAACCACCACCACCAAAATACATCTTTTATCCCTTCCCAAAAATGTTCTGAGATTTTTTTTTTAAGATAAAAAAAAATTTCATTTATTTTGATGTGCATGAGTATTTTGCCTCAACGTTTGTAAGAGCACCATGTGCGTGCAATGCCCACAGAGGCCAAAAGACGGTGTGAGATCCCCAGGAAATGGACTTACTGACAGTGGTTAGCCACCATGTAGGAGCTGGGAACTAAGCCTGGGTCCCCTGCAAGAGAAGCCAGTGCTCTTAACTTCTGAGCCATTTCCCCAGACCCTGTTTTGAGCTTCCTGAACCCCATGGGAGTAAAATAGGAGGAGAGTGTGTGTGTACAAGTTTGCAAATTCACACAGGTGGGAAGGAAGGTTGGGAGAACAGCAGCCGCACTGTTGACCCTCAGAGTTACCAGGAGGGAGCGCGAAGAAGGTGACAGATAGGATCTGCTTTGTTTTTTGTCCATTTATTCTATTATTTTTACACATTACAAAAAGTATGTATTATTGTGAAATATTTCACCTAGGGAGAATTATTTGTTCAGGTAAAAACAACTTCTCCAAATGCAATATAAGAACCAGGTAACTGTGGTGGACATGAGACACAGGAAAAAAGCCTCAAATGAGACTGATACAATGAGGACATGGTGTGGGAATGAAATAACATTGTCAAACAGCAGACTCGCCGAGTGCTTTTCAGTCCTTAATGAAGAGTCCTCCATCTTGGAAGGGCACAATTGTGGATATGGTAAATTCATCATTCACTGGAGAATAGTCTGAAGAAGTATCTAGGACATTCCAAAGGAGGCAAATGCTTCTGAACTGCTACATGTTGAGGAACTACTGTGAGGAGAGGGTTAATGCAAGCAGGTGACTAAAAAGAGAGAAAGGTGCTTGGGGGAATGAAGTAAGGACCGTGAAGCATGGCTCAGCCTGCTGGAGTTACCACTTGCCTGTGGGATCAAAGACTGTTCACGCAGAGGACAGACATGTTCACATTCTGCACAGACTACATCACACACAATATGCATATTCACCCCACACACACACACATAAACACATACATACAAGTACAAAATGATGAGTCAAAAAAGAAGGGTCGATTTTCTGAAAATGGAATTGGTTATTCTCTCATGGTATTAATTTAGTTCTTTTTTTTTTTTAATTCAAGAGCAAAATGATTCCTAATCTAACCCTTTACCCAGGCAGGCACATAATTGAAGCCACCTTACAGACAACTCAAAGAAGTTAGCAAGCTGGAAATAAATGATTCTACTTCCCTTAGGATAGCATTTGGGGGCATCTTTGAAATAATACTCATTCCAACTTGCACAACCACGTATTGTGGCAACTTTTTAAAAGCTAAGGAAAATAAAATTGATTTTTTGAAACTATGAAGATAAAAACTAGTCTTGAACAGCATGGAAATACAGAACTATTCTGGACTTACAATGTGGTTCCATCCTGATGAACTCACTGTAAAGATCGAAACAGTGAAAATGAGGTCCATCCCTCTAGATGCCCAAACACCGCAGCTTAGCCACACAATGCAGTGGTGGGTATCTGTGGCTCTTTAGGAAGTGAGGGACTGACTAGAAACTGGGTCTGCTGCAAAAAAGGGCTATACCCTATATGGGCAATCTTCAAAATTCAAACTTTGTGATCTGGCTTTACTGAGTGGGTACAGCTTAGTCCTGAGCTCACAGATCTAACCATCACAGTCAAAGGCAGGTACATCTTCTTCCACAGGGATGATTCCATCCAGGAGAAATGAAAACCAAATGAGCCAAGGAGAATTGTTTGTGTAGATTCAAATCACCAAAGTGACACTGTTTGGAAACTCTGGAACCAGAGCCACTGGGCAGTGTGTTGGGACACACAGCAGACTTGGTGTATACAGGAAACAGGCAGCATGGTTCACAGACGGACAAAGAAGACAGGGGTAAGAATGGGTGAGGGATTGCAGGCACCCACTTTGTCTCAGCAAGTTTTCAAGGAAGAACACAGGCTTCCGGGGGGGGGGGGGATGGGCAGCAGGAGCCCCTGCCTTGGCTCCTCACCCTGTGAGCCAATTCCTGTCAGTGTGTTAAAAAAAATTATGGTATCTGAAATTTTTATTTGGCCAATTATCTAATCTATAATTTCTACCATAGAAAAAAATCAATGTCTTCAAAATTCAATACTAAAAGCTGTTAAATGTCAGTGGCAAATCTGACAAGAATTAAATGCATAAAACTGTATTTCCTTTCAGGAGTAACCCATGGTCATGAGAGAAAATTAACTCCGGACCCCAAATTCTCAAAAGGGGTTAATACTGTCTCTTAGAGCAGAAGAGAATAAAGTTGGCAGCATTACTAAGGTTGGTGAGCAGTACCATGTGCAATCTTAATGGTGTTACAGGGAAGGGAATTCCCTCCTAAGATACCCGAGGGTTTCAACCCAGAATTCTTAGCAAATCCACTTGCGAAGCATCCAGAGCAATGCCAAGTCCACAAGCCCCAGAAACCCTGTCTTTGTTGCAAGATGCACTTAACTCTCCTCACCTGCCCCTTCACAAAGCTGGGGGCTCCAGAGACCACCCGGGGCACAGAAGGTGGAGTTCTGAACACTGACATGACCCTTGAGGCACTCCAGATGAAAATGTTGTAGAGTTCTGTCCTTCCAGTCATCCCCACAGTCAGCAACACTGTAAAGCACTCTTACTATGTAAAGAGGGTGCCTCACCTGAGAAGTGAAACAAGGAATGAGGTGGAAGATGGCTCAGCAAGTAAAGGTTTTAGCCGCCAAGCCTGATGACCAAGTCCCATCCCTGGGGCCCTCTAAGTCCTGAGCTCCTCTGATATGGTGTGGCATGTGTACCCCCTTGATAAAGTAGTAAAATACAACAATGAAGTGGAGAATAAAGTAGACAAAATAAGATGTCTAATATAACATGCTTAAGTTGCATGTCACACTCAGAGATAGGTCTTAAAGATATCACAAGTTTTAAATTTATTAATTCAAAAAATTGAGGAAGAATTTGTATTAAGTTGGAAACTTCGGGAGACTGCAGAATCTTTGGGAGAAGGAAAGGAGGGGGGAGAGGGAGAAAGGGAAAGAGAGAGGGGGAGAGAAAGAGAAAGGGACAGAGGGACAGAGGGAAGGAGGGAGGGAGGGAGGGAGGAAGG
>VZQC01012623.1:309618-614121 GCA_009823505.1 Rhizomys pruinosus
GAGGGAGTGAGGGAGGGAGGGAGGGAGGGAGGGAGGGAGGGAGGGAGGGAGGGAGGGAGTTAATGAGAATGACTAGTTGTGACTCCAACTTCCATCAGCCAAGAGGGGGCAGACAAGACAAAGACCTTGGCCTGGCCCCCATGTAGACCACAGTCATGGTCCATGGGAGTCAGGCAGCAATTTGGATCCAGAGGAAGGAAGGGTTGGAGAGAAGGGAACATCAATAAGACAGAAGAAGCAGGAGAAAGAAACAGCTCTGACATGACATTCTACCGTGGGCACTTCCTGGTTTCCTAGCTCAGCCAGAGTGAGCTACCTTCCAGTAATCACAGAAAGCCCCCTCATGACTGTGTCATTATCAAAGCACACACATTCCCATATTTTCAGAAGAAATTCTCAAACAGCCCTCCCTTAACAGCCCCTTAATACTCTATGTCCCCTCCACAGCTTTGCTGGGAGTCTTTGCAGAGCCAAGTAGGGGCTGCTCTTTCCCAAGCTGAGCACTGGGGCCACCTTATGTGGCACTGATGATGCCCACGGCTCCTGCTGATGGCAGCTGAACAAGGTCTTTACAGTAGTTTCCATAGGTAATGGAGCAATAACCACCAAATTTAAGACTTCATAAAAAATCTCATTCTCTTGCGAAGAAACCAAGAAACTGTGGGAAAAAAATTTTTTTTTCCTACTGATTGGGGGGGAAAAAAAAAAACAGAGAGACTGGCAGTGAATCATAATGGAGCAGACTGATGATAAGAGAGATTTATCACTTATTCTAGGGGCACTGTGACCAAAGATGCGGTTTCCTTAGCCAAGGCTCAGCACCCTTAGACAAATCAGATGGACAGTAATGGCAGGGCTTTGCAGGCTTGGTAAGGTGAATGAAGGTTAAAATGTGTGTCAAGGAGGCTCTGGACTGAAGTTTGCTGTTCAGAGGGCTTACATGTCTGGAGGGGATGCTACCAAGAGGTGGTATGCACACACATTTGAATTGTCTCCCAAATCTCTGGGACACTTGGGTTCTTTCCATAAATTTGACAGATTATATGACCCTGCTATACTTGTGGGGGGCATTTACTTTTACACCACATTTGATGGAGCTCTTACTGATGTGAATTGCTTCTTTGTACTTTATTACTAAACTCCTTTCCCAATCCATCATTTTAAAATTTGAAGGGAAAAAAAAGGAAGAAGGGATTTGGAGAGAAGCTTGCTATTTAAACACGCATCCCTTGACACTTGAGGGATGTCATGACACCCTGGCTCGGCTTTTTTAATTTTGACAGCAGAGAACCCTGCCTCCATCTCCATGCACATGTCATGGAGACCTCCAGTCAATGCAGCAGCAGGAACACCGCTGGATCACCTGCAGAGAACCCTGCCTCCATCTCCATGCACATGTCATGGAGACCTCCAGCCAATGCAGCAGCAGGAACACCACTGGATCACTGCCCTCACATTCCCCCACCTGCTCTGCCCTCTGCCTCACAGGCTCTCAGGTTCCTCCGCCAACCATGTTCCTGTTTAGCATCTTTATTCTCCCCAGAGATTTTCCTTGTACAATGACCTGAGCGAGTGTTTGCTCCATTTCAGGCCAATCCAACTAGGTGCTATAGCACACCCACAGACACCTGAGGTTAAAACCCCAAAGGCTTGGTCTTCTGGCAAGTATGGGCAAAGCACTCTGATTCATCATGTAGAATCTCCAGGCAAAGAGGAAACCAGCTCTCAAAGCAACCACTTTCTGGTTTAAAAGGAGGAAAATGCCAAAGAATGGCATCTGGTGGTAGCCAAAGGTGTTTCAGAAAAGATGAATCCCACACCCCCCCTTCAGTTAAGCCACAGCTGGGAAAATGTAATATAAGTTAGAACCCTCATCCTTGGACAAAAAGAAAGCTATCACCTTAGTCTGCATTAGCAACTTCTTGGTACTTTAGAGTTCTCTGTGAACCAATTTTAATGTATGGTGGTACCAAATAGAATTAATGATAACCAAAGCAAAAATACAGCCCTATAAATTAAGTTTATCTTGAATCCCTAGGGGACACTGCAAAACACTAACTGATGACAGAGTAATGAAAAATTTCAAAGTCAGGTGAAAACACACAAGGATGCCTAGGGAATTCGTAGATTACCATGTCATATTTTTGTCATGGGCTAAAAAGAAATGGAGGGGTTAAGGAGAGAGCTCTGTGGTCAAAAAGACTTGCAGCACCACCCCGAGGACCTGAGTTCCAATTTTGAGAACCAGTGTAAACCCAGACATGGTAGCCTGTGTTCGTAATCCCAGTGTTCCTACGAGGAGATGGGAGAGTCCCTAGAAGGCCAGGTATGTGCCACAGCAAAACCACAACGGACACCCAAGATGGAAGACATTACACACACATACAAGATCACAGAGTCTCAGCTCCCTGGTAAAATCCAAGTCTATAGTATTAACATAACACTAAAAAGCACATTTGAATGATTACTGATTCTTACTCTGGTAAAAAAAAAAATTCACAGTAAGTTCATGTTTAACAATTTTTCACTTGGTCACAAGGCACAATTATAGAAATTTAACTATTTATCTCAGTTGTTTGCAAACTATCAAAACAAAAAATCCATATATCATATCTATTACAATAACAGCTCCCAAATTAAAAGCCTACAGCAAAGATAGTCCATTTGGCTGCATCAGCCAGAGATAAAAAGCCAATATTAACAGTAGTACTATTTAGTGTTCTGAAGGAGAAAAAACAAAAACCAACATACCCCAGATCTCTTTAAAGCGATGACAACATTTTGGTTCCAACATTCAAACTATGTGTATAACCTACAAAGCAAAAATCTTCAATTCATACTGCAAAATATTTTGGTTCAAAGCCCCTCCCTCCTTTGTTTTTGTTATTTTGTTTTGTTTTACCAAAGAACATGAATCTTAAGGGAAATGCATTTGTTATCACATGACAGTGTCTCTCACCAGAAGCAACCCTTCATAGGATATTCTGTTCTAACTCTGTCCAAATCCCAAAGGGGTAGATCTAGCCTTGAATTTCCTGCCATTAAAAAATAAATAAAGAGAGAAAAACATCATATTTTCCTGGAACAAACCAAATCCTTTTATTTGTTTACCTTGTTTGTTTTTGAGACAGGATCCCACTCTATAGCCCTGGTTGGCCTGGAACTTGCTCTGTAGACCTTGAATTTGGAGAGCCACCTATTTCTACCACACCTGGATCTAATTCATTCTTAAAATTGGAGTCCAAATATTAGCATCAAATCTCTTGGACTTACAGGTAGTTCTGAGTTGCTCAATGTGATGGCTAGGAACCAAACTAGGGTCCTCTGTAAGAGCCAAGCACTCTCAACCACTGAGCATGCTCTGGGCCCACAAGTTTTATTGAAATTCAAACAGAATGTACTTTTTCCTATATTGTCTATAGCTCTTCTGCTTCATCAGCAGGGACAGATTTTTCACAACAGAGATTTATGGCCCATAAAGTCTTAGGATATTTTTAACTCTTTAAGAAAAGTTTGCAACACCTGCCACAAACAATTTGTTCCAGCAACACAAATAATGCTCACATTCAACCCAGAATGTCTGAGACTCTTCTGCACCTTTAGTGTGTGCCAGGGTGCATGTTGCTGGGGCTAGAGAGATGGTGCAGCAGTTAAGAGAGTGCAAGAAAGACACACACACACACACACACATATACATACATACATATATATGTATGAAAAAACAAGCATAATGCTTTCTCTTGGGGGGGCAGTGCACAATATTTGTGAGTCTTCCAAAAGTGCTATTGGTTCCTTTGAGTACCTAAGGGCAATAGACAAGGCCAAAGTTCACCCATGTTCTGTCTAAAACCCAAATTGCTTCCTGTACCATAGTCTATGAAAGATTCCCAGCTTAGCTCTGGGGGGAGCAATCCATGCTTTCTTCCCACCTGGCTTGGTGCTGATAACTTCTTACCTAGTTTTACAACTAAGGAGGACTAACGTACTACCCTCACAGTTTCCAGAGCCAGATCGGCAACAGAAAGGCAGTGTAGAAAGTGTAGAGTGACACGCACTGCTGTGTTAACTCGGGGAAGACTATGGAAGGAGGAAGGGGACGAAGCTCCTGACTTTGAGTGCACTAGAGAGAGAATGACTAGTTCCCAAAGCAGCTGAGAGGAGGCCGCTTCATGCCACCTTAGCTTGTGTCCCCCCATATCAGCATACCTTTTAAGTAAAACATTTTAAAAATAACTCAGTGAATGCATTTAGGTAGCACCCGCTGTTAACATTGTTAAAAACAGGAATAAACCGAGTCTAGTTGTACAACGCTGATATAAGAAGTGCATTAATAAGCTCCAATTTAGCAAAACTTTGAAAAGTGGTGTAGGCAAGAAATCTACATTATGTTCAACAAGCAGCCCTTCCATTTTCACATCCCATTAACAATTCCTAGTTCATGATTCTGCCAGTGATAAGGAGTATCACGCCTGTTCAACCAGGTGTGTCAAGCCTTTTGACATTACAACAGGATATTGCCATTTACAAAGTTCATACTACTCAAGAACTGCACAATCAAATTCCAAATTGTTTTCTTCTAAAAAAAAAAAAATCCTCTTTCATGCTGGGCAGTACTCATAATGATCCTGGACTGTAACCAGTTACGCCCTTGGGACTAGGCTGGGCACACCTGCTAGACCCTGCCTCTGACCCCTTCCTTACTCAACCAGGTCTACGGGCTCACCCAACTTTCTAATTAGATGTCATCTAAAATATAAAATGGCATCCATGAGATTTACCTACAGCAAGGCCAAGGGAGCTCAGGAGCCACACATCTGAAACCCAGGACATGACAGCTAGGCTGGCATCAGTAGCAAAGAAAGTTCCAGAACCAAAAAAAAAAAAACTTCACTAACACTCAAAGACCAAAAAGGAAAGAGCCAGTAACTTATGAGTCGGTAGGTGAAGATACTGGCTCTTTACTATTTTCATGGTGTGAATGAGTCACAAGTCTTATTTTAAGGGACCCAGAAGTATCACCAACATCTTCATGTGACAATATTTACTCCACTGGGAAGAAGGGGGGAAAACTGCCATTAAAATGAATTCCTCTACTTTCATACTTGGATGCAGGTAACAAAAGACTCAATAAATGTAAACTTTTACTAGAACATCAGTGCATAACATCCATAGTCCAAGGCTAGTTTTATAAAAGGATAGTTTTATATTTTCTCATACCAAGCAAATGAAGCCAGGTAGTGTACATTTGATCGAATGGAGAGATTTGAACTCAAGACAAGCAGTAAGAAGACACATCACTCACAAACTTAACAAGTCAAAGAAAAGCCCCAGGTGGCCACTTAAGATACCATCCGTCTGAAACTCCAATTCCAGGAGAACTCCAGTTCCAGGGGAGTCTGACACCCTCTTCTGACCTCCACAGCATTGCACTCCACGGGTGCACAGACTTGCATGCAGACAATACATTCATACACATACAGAAATAAATAAAATTTAAAAAAAATTTAAAAAAAAAAGATACCATCCATTTCAGTCTTCTGATCCCTCATTTATTTTAAACTACTCAACCCTAAGGAATCATTTGCAATAGTTGGTAAATTCTAAAACAAACCTTTGGGGTTCATATTGAGAACACTCAAAATGAATTCAGATTTCCTGTCATCTTTACAGTTAGCAAGAGGCTTATCTGAGAAGACCAGTCCCTCATCTCCAATGTCCCACCACCAATTTTTTTTAAGCACCCTGATTTTCAGGTTTTCTATTTAATCTACTGAAACAATTGACCAACAGACACCAAGAAATAGCTCTGTATATTCACTGCCATCACCTGAGTAAAATGAATGTCTATGAATCCTAAGACCCTTCTTTCAAGTTTTAAGGAGGCCTGGAAGAAGCCATAGAAGGTCCCCCCCAAAGAGTGGAGGCTGTGACAGCAGGTGTTTAGATTCCACAAGGACCAGGTACACAATATTCTAGCTGCATACGCTTTAAATTATGGACACCGGCTATTTATAAAAATTAGTAAGCAACATTTGAAAACAAATTCCTACACTGTTGAGTTCTGGAAGTAAAAATTCACATAAATTGTGTGTGTGTGTGTGTGTGTGTTATTTTTCTTTTTGAGACAGGGTTTCCCTGTAGACCCAGCTGGCCTGGAACTCTCTATGTAGACCAGGTTGGCCTTGAACTCAGAGATCTGCCTGCCTCTGCCTCCCAAGTGCTGGGATTAAAGGCATGTGCCACTACACCAAGTATCAAAATATTTTTTAAATTTTTACTTCAGGTTAAAGGTGCGCCAGAAATAGCGGATAAGCACTCAAAAGAGAAGGTTTAAAGACACACATATGTTACAGTACCACATGGCTCAGAATATAGCAAGATGTGGACCAGGCAAACTGGAGAAAGGAAAATTTGTGGCCTGCACTGCAGCTGGATTACAGCATGATGTGCTTATTTAATCCCCAAAGTTCATAGCATCAAAAAAAGCAAAAATAAAATAAAATAACTGTTTATGAACAACATGAGACTGAAAATCGGTATAAGGCTGAGGAGTCATCAAAATGGAGGTGTTCTTTGCATGTGGACTTCAGTCAGCCCTTAAAAACAAGTCTTGACTTCCAACACATCCACACTTCCCAGTAAATACAACATCCAAACTCAGGTAATCAATTCCAAGACTCAAATTAGCAAAATAATTTATGGTACTCAGAGTATAAAAATGTCAAGAGTGGATAATTAGAATTATATGCACAGCATGTTACTTGAGCAGGACGAGGAGGAGGAGGAGGAGGAGGAGGAGGAGGAGGAGGAGGAGGAGGAGGAAAAATCCAGGTTGTCCATAGTGGCTGGGGCTCAGGGATGAGAGCAGTGGAGTCTAATGGGATTAGCAAAGGCAAGGTAAATGACTCCATTACACCTGGTATAGAACGTTTTGGAGACATTCTATGGTATGTATAGAACATATGTTGTGATGGATCTTTTTAATAACTGTATTCAGTGAAGACAACGTGTGGTGATATCACTGAAATTATGTGGGTAGAACAGAACTGTCCAATGCAGGAGGACCCTGGTCTGTTGGTGATTTTGTGACTGATTTTACTCCAAAGTGCAAGTGATATGGTGAGGAGAGGAGGTCTAGCTAAGGAGGTTTAAGAAAACCTGGTCAGACTCTACCAGCAGCTGAGAGCAGAGCATGGCACAATATTCAGCTGGGCTTAGTGTCTGTCCTATGAGAGCTGCTCCCACAATGCAGTTCACTAAGAACAAAGTCTCTCATATTGCTTAGGAATAGAAAGGACCGGGATAAGGATGCCAGTGCTTACAGCCGCTCCTCATCCTAAGTGATGCTCTGCTCAAGCCAAGCCACAGGAGCTGACCATATATGTTCTGTAGCAAGTTCAGGGTCAGATAAAAATAATGGACTGAATAAGGCAATTGGGCAGAACTGAATTTGAGTTCTAGCACTTCCTAGCTGTGTGACTTTGGAGAAATTGTTTACCTTTTCTGATTTACATCTCTGCAAAGAATTTTCCCCTGTCTACTTCACAGCTCTTATAAGGGGAAAAGCAGTTAATTCACTGAATGGGGGTGAGGGGAGCAGAGCACGCTGCAGGCTTACCACAAGAGTGGACTGTCACACAAGCCTCATGAAGAGTCTGGGCAGCAAACCAGGGGCAGGGGAAGGACGCTTCCCACCTTCTTCCCCTTCTCTTAGACGTCCTCCATGCCTGAAAAGGCTCAGGTGGAAGGGGACAAGCCAGAACCAAGCAGGAAACCCCTCTCCCAGATACTCCAAGACAAACGCCCCCCTTGCCCCACTCTGGCCTTAGGACTCCCTGTCACGCCCCAGGCTACAACTGAGCCTCTTTACATGGACAGACCTCCAAAGGGAGGGCAGCGGTTAGCATTACACAAAGTGGATTGGCAGCCGCATGCTGAAATCTGAGAGCAATTTTTATCCCTTCTTGACCCAGTTCTGGTCAAAGGTGTCTTCCTCAGCCTGGCGTATGAGCGGGTTTGTGGACACTGCGCTGCAGCAGGAGACAGTGGCGGCGGCGGCAGCGGCGGCAGCAGCAGCAGCAGCAAGGGTTGGAAAAGGCCCAGTAGCTACTCATCTCTGCTGCAAGAGGCTTGGTCCTCAGATTAGACATGGAGGGTAAGAAAGCCCTATCCATACCATCTCCCAGGCCAAATGGACTAAACTCAGCCAAGTAACGGGTGCGTGCTTGCTTCTCTGCTTAGTCCTCCACAGGAAAGGAGGAGGGCAGGCCTGGGAGGGGAAGCCGAGGGTTGTTTAGAAGGGTCTCAATCCAAAGCCCTGAATGGCCTTGAAGCCCTACCTCAACTTCCACATTTCTGAGACTACAATCATGAGCACCCGTGCCCAGCTGCCTGTGGGTCTGATGACAACCTAGCACGTGTGGGGTTGGGAGAGAGCCAGGAGCTCAGGCCCACTCAGTCCTTCCTCAGCAAGCACAGCTGCTGGACTCCTTACAGGGAGACTAGAGCCATTTACATCCCCTTCGAAAGGGAAAACAGTCCACTCCCTTCAGACAGTTTGAATTGCAGTGATGAGGTTTAGAAAAGCAGGGATTTCAACCACTCTTGAAGATGTTTACCTTTTCCCAAACCAACTAGGTTAGAGGACATCAGCTCTTTCATCATGGAAGGAAAAGAAGATTGGGGCATGAAGCATCTGGAGGGTGGGATCTTGGGCAGGGGACTTTACAAAGAGGGAGACTCAAAGTGAGAAATTAAGTCCAGAAGACAGAGGTAGCTGCTTGAGGCCAGGAAGACAAAGAGAATTCAAGAGGGCATCCTGCTGGCCTCCTGGGCTGAGTGGAGGTCTAGCTTCAGAGCCCTTTGAGCATCTCTTCTTTCTTGTTCTTGAAAGAGAGCTCAGAGCATGCCCGTGTTACTGATCCCACCCCACAGGGGCTCATCAATGTGAGCTACCTCTTTTAGGGCAGTGCAGTGCAGGTTGACCATGCCCACAGCTACAGCTTCTGAACTGGCTGATGGAAAAAGCCCGCTGCAGACTGAGACCATCTAAAGTCATTTGAGAACACTAAATAGGAGGTGGGAAAACTGCTCCCAGGTGAGCTCTGCCACGGAGGCATCTGCGAGTCAGCAGAGCCAGGAGGCCCTCAGACCCGTCTCACATGCAGCTACATAAGTCTGACCCTGGCTGCAAGTAGTCTGCAGGCCTTATCTTGGGTCTTGGCTTCTCACTGTGTAAAGGAATTTATTATTAGACATGGTGAGGACACAATGACTATGTTCAGACAAAACACAATCACACTGTGATGAGGGGACATCTGGGTGAATGCTTTCATAGTGAACAAATATGTACTTAAGACAAAGAACAGCATGACACCCAGGAAGATCCCCAGGCCCTGTGTCTTTAGCCTGCCTAAAAGATAACCATCAGCTTCATAGGAAGCACAGTTGATATCTTCCTTGGATTTCATTTGAATGAACATTATATGCACAGCCTTGTTCTGCACGATGTTTGTGAAAGTCCTCCAGTGCTGCGCGTGTCAGCAGTTACTGAGTCTGCGCTTGTTACCAGATGATGCTCCCTGCTTTGCAAAGGTCAAGGAAATACTACCCATTCTGCTGTTGATGGATGTGTAGGCTATTTCCAGCTTAGAACTAAAATAAACAGACTGCTCTGAACATTCTGAAACATAGCTCATACACACACACTATAGTTGACTATAGCTTTTGTTCTGTTTTTAAGATAGGGTCTCCTGCAGCCAAAGATGGCCTCCAATTTGCTATATAAACAAGGACCACCTGGAACCTCTGATCCTCCCGCTTCTAACTACCAAGTGCTGGGTTTACATGTCTATACAGCAATGCCTGGTTTGTGCATGGCTGAGGAGTGAACTCAGGGCGTCATGCATGCTAGGCAAGCACTCTACCACCTGAGCTACATCCCTTGACAATTTGATTTGGAATTTCAGCAGGTGCATACTTCTAGGAAGTAGTTAAAAGGAGAGAGACTCAGTGTTTTGGTTAGTTAGCTGGCATGCACGTTCTTGTAGTTTTATTTGCTGATGCCTCAGCCTGCGGGAATCTCTTTACAAATGGCTATTTTCCCCCTTTGTAAGCCTACCTTTTGTAGCAAAATTCCAAAGCAAAATCTAAGAAACCAATTTATACCTAATGGATTCCTAAAATGAATCCACTTTCTTTTTCTGCAGAAGCTGAACATAAGGCCTCATTATAAACCCTTAATATATACATCTGTTCTGTCTGTGGAAAAACAATGAGTCGAAGAGGGTCTATGAGCAGACAAGGCCAGAACTCCTTTTCTCAGACAATCCTGGAAGGATCAGAGCATGCTGGTGCACCAAGCTCATCCTGGAGGAATATACATCCATAGTCAAATGTCCTGTGGAATAAGGTCTCATCGATATCTTAATTTGTGATGGTGAACCTAGTAATGCAATAGGTAAATGGGTTCCTACATCAAAACAAAGTGCATGAGTGACTCTTCTCATGGCTGTGATGAAATGTATGGCCAAAGCAAGTTGAAGAAGAAAGGATTTGTCGGGCTCCTGCCAAGAAGGTAGGATACAGTCCATCCTGGAAGGGGAGGTATGATGGCAGGCTCTCTCAGGCAGTTACAGGGCAGTAGCTGTCAGGGGGGATTCCTCAGATCTCCAGCAGGAGGCCAGGAAGCTGAGCCAAGCTCTAATGCTCAAGGCCCCTTTGCATCCCTTCAGCATCCTGCTTCCTCCAGATAGGATCCACCTCCAAAACTCCCACAACTTCCCCCAGCCAGGAAACAAGTCAGCCTGTGAGGGAGAGGGAGTGGCATTTTATATCTAAACCATAACAAGAGGAAGAGAAAACAACAGATTTAAAAATGATTGAAGGCAACCGGACAACTGAAGAACGCAGAGCATTCTGGGTGATGGCACTAAGTCTCAATTAAATCCTTTTCCTCTTTTAGTGGGATTTCCACCCTGCTGGAAACAGCATGTCAGTTTTCGTATGGAGCTCTTCACCAACATGGCCCTGGAGATGCTTCTAACCAGCTCACAGTGCCACCTGTGGCTGATCTTGAACCTCCTGTGTATGCCTTTGCTTATCTGATTTCACTTAGGGTATCTGACCTTTGGTCTCCATGTCCATGTTTCCCAGGCTGGTTTATGCTGATGTGTTTAAGTGACAGAAGGCAGGTTTTGATTTTATGGATTTACAATAAGGCAAGTGTGCTGGCTAGTTTGTTTGTTTGTTGTTTGTTTTTAGCATGAGGAAAACTAGCGTCACCTGGCTAGAGAAAGCCTCAATTGGGGAATACCCTTTATCAGATTAACCTGTGGGCATATCTGTGAGGTATTTTCTTGTTTAAGATGTGGGGAGAGCATAGCCCACTCTGCCTGGTGCCACCTCTAGGCAGGTACTCCTGGGCTGTTAAGAAAGCAGAATGAGCACAGCCCAAAGGAGCAAGAAGCCAGGATGCCCTGATCCTCTATGGTCTCTGCTTCAGCTTTTCTCCGGGGTCCTGCCATGACGTCCCTCAGTAGTGGGCTGTGTTTTGGAGTCACACACAGAAATAAACCCTTTCCTCCCCAAGCTAGTTTTGGTCCATGTTTCATCACAGCAATAGAGACCAAACTTGAAGAGCAAGATTTACAAAAAGTTCCCAAGACCCCCGACAGAATGCCCAAAGGCCACAGCTATACGAACACATCTCCAGGGGAACACTTTGGACAGGAACCCAGGCATCTGCTGTTACACAGCTCAGAGTTCTACACACCTATTTCTGACTTCCTTTTGGGCAGCATACTCTACGCAGGTTTACAAGCTACTCACATGCAACCAGGCCTGTCTCTCCAGCCAGCTCCCAACTGCTTTCCGGGGCAGCCAGAGAAATAAAAGGGCTGGCAATGAGATTTGGGGGAATCTGGGTTCCAAAGGATATTCAAAAGAATAGGAGGAGTAGAGTCTGGATCTCCAGGTTCAGCACTCCCTTCCTGAGAATGTCTATACCTCAAGGAGCACCGGGTTATATCCCAAGGACTACTGAGAGGGGAATGGGAATGAAGGACAATTTATAATGTTTTTTCTTCTGGAACATATGGATAGATGCATCACCCTAAGCAGCCACACATAGACAATAAAGAATCTCACAGAAAGCCCTTCACCAAGGGCAGGCACTATATATAAAGCTGGGCTTGCTCGGGACACTGTACAAGCACAGAGCAACTGCTTGGCTTAGAGAAGAGACGATGCTCCATCCAGGGATTGAAGGATGTGCAGGCACAAGTTTGAGGGTGTTTTCTGCCTCATGAGGTGAGAGGCCTGGAATAACGGTATTTCCCCCTTTGAACTCCCAAATTTACTGGCCAAAGGCTGCCACTGTGCTCTCTCCCTTCCTTAGAAAGTAGCTACTCGGGGCTGGAGAGATGGCCTAGCGGTTAAGAGCACCGACTGCTCTTACAGAGGACCCGGGTTCGATCCCCAGCACCCACATGGCGGCCGAGAGCCGTCTGAAACTCCAATTCCAGGAGAACTCCAGCTCCAGGGGAATCCGAGACCCTCTTCTGACCTCCGCGGCGTTGCACGACACGGGTGCACAAACTTGCATGCAGGCAGTACATTCATACACATACAGAAATAAATAAAATTAATAAAAAAAATTAAAAAAAAAAAAGAAAGTAGCTACTCTCGCTGGGCGTGGTGGCACACACCTTTAGTCCTAGCACTTGGGAGACAGAGGCAGGCGGATCTTTGTGGGCTCAAGGCCAGCCTGGTCTACAGAGCGAGTTCCAGGCCAGCTGGGGCTACATGGAGACCCTGTCTCGAAAAGACCCCCCCAAAAAAATAGCTACTCTCGAGGATCTCCTAGGAGAAAACTGAGGGGCCAGGAGGCTTGGGGTCAGAGATGCTTAGTCCCAGGACCAGCCACCAGGGCCTGCTAGATATTCTGGAAAGGACCCTGAGTCCACAGCGCTGAGCTCACAAGATACAAGGTGGATTGGGGGGTGATGGAGGTAGCTGCTTCTCTTCTAGAGAAATCGCTTATAAGGGAAGTTAACCTGGGCTTCAAACAAACATGTAACCTCTACCTACCCCCATCACCTCTGGAGGGGGTGGGAGGGAAGAAGGACTGGGAGGTCTAGATGCAGGAGTGTCCCTAAACTGTCAGCATACCACAGATCTGGCAGGCAATCAAGCAGGCACTTGCCACTCTGTCCCTAGGCCACTAAGCTGGTCAGCCTTCCAGTCCTCATTGGAAGAAGTGGACTCCAGGTGGACCAGGCAGACAAACGCGACCCCTTGACGCTGGCACCCAGCCTCTCTAAATCTGCAGGTGAGGGGGCACGCGCCTTGCCCCATGCCCACGCGCGCCTAGGGCATTCACTGCCCCGCAGGGCGGGTTGGGTGGCACTCCAGGCAGCCAAAAGGCAGATTCCCAGGGGGGCGACCCTCTCCTGAGAGAGAAACCCAGGGGTCCTTGTCCGCCTGCGGCTCCTAGCCTGTTCCCGGGTCGACTCAACAAGTTCCCTGGGCCTCGCAGCGCCGCCTGCAGCCTAGAAAGCCCGAAGACGTGGCTGTGGAGCCCCGCGCGCAGGCGGCAGCCGGTGGCTGCTTCCACCTCCTCCTCGTCCTCCTCCCGCTCGCGAGCGGCAGCTGGAGGGGCTCCTCCACGCGCCCGGCCCCCGCCCCACGCACGCGGCCCGCCGGGTCCCGCGCCGCCCCCGCCCCACACCCGCCCCGCGGGCCCCGGGGCTCCGCCCGCCTCGGTGCCAGCCGAGCGCACAGGCGGAGGGCGCGCGGCTCTGGCGCCCTCTCCTCCGCTCTGGCCGCCAGGCTCCGCGGAGTGGCTGGGACCCGGGAGGGCGGCCAGGACGTCCCTCGCGCTCCCTCCCCTGCCCGCCCCCTCCACCCGGCCCCGGCTCCCGCCGAAGACAATTGCAGTAAATGAGGACATCAGAGGAGCGCGGAGCCGGGTGGCTGTGCCTGGCGTCCCCGGGGCCGACCAAGCCGCTGCCTCCCCGAGCGCACCGCTGACCGGGAGCCGGAGGGACCCGAGCTGCGGCGCGGGGGCCGCCCGGGCCGGGCGGGCCGGGCCGGCGGCGGTGGAGGGGGCGGGCGGCGGGCACGCAGCTGGCCAAGTCCCCGAGGCCGAGCCTTCCTCGGCGCGAGCCCGGCGAGCCTGGCCGCGGATGCCCTGCCTGGAGTGCTCCGTGCGGCGCCAGGCTAGCCAGGGTCCGCGGCGAGACATGCCTGAGCCAGGCACTGCACCGACCTCGACTTATCTGTAAGCAGCCGAAGGTAAGCGGAGCCCAGCGCGCCCTCCTCCCGCACCAGGGAGCCGGGTGCACTTGACCGCGGGCAGAGCACCGCGGGACCTGCGCCGACCCCGGCTCGGGCGCACGCACTCATTCCCTTACCGGCTGAGCCGGGGGCCGGGACGTGCGGGTGTAGCTGAGCACAGACCGGGTGACGGGCTGAGCGGGGGCGGGGGGCGAGGTTACGCAACTGCATCTAGCATGACCTGGTCACCGAGGGGTGTCTGGCAACTTTGGCTACAGCCACTGAGGAGTGGGGCTGTGATGTTGGTTCTAGACAACGCCACAGCCTCAGGAGCGCCTGGCATCCCTGGCCAGGCAGATCTGGGGGGGGGGGTGCTTCCAGGGGAAGCCATCTCCCTGCAACATTCCGAGGTTTTTAAGTATTTCCCAAACTAAGGCGAACTGGCAAGTACAGTACAGCTGATTAACTTCGGGGGTGATATCTCGGAGCATAGGGGCCCTGCTGCCTGCCACTGAGCAGAGGCATGAGCACACGAGAACGCAGATGCCCACGAGAAATGCTTGTCTCCTCTGCTTGCTTGCCTGTGTGGGCACCTTCCTGGGGTTTCAGGCCGGGGTTGGCGATCTCTGAGCTTCCAGGAGCCTTGGCATCCCCTGTCTGACCTGCACAAGCGTGGGAAACCAACCAATGCTGCAGACCTAGGCAGCCAGCGGGCCAGCCCCAGGCAGGGGCATCGGTGAGAGCCCAAAGTCCGGAGCAAGAGTCTGCATCTTGCTGCTTCATGCTCAGGCTTCAGGGCTGGCGTCTCTTCGGCTAGGATAAAGAGAGCTTCTCTCCGTGACCTCAACATTCTACCCCCCAAAATATGCCACAAGGAGATGGAGCTGGTGATAAAGAGAAGGGGGGGGGGGGGGGGGACCGCGAGCACCCCTAGAGTAAATAAAGGAGAGAATGAGTGGCTTCTGCGCTTTGCAGACCGGGTCCTTTGCTCTCTGTTGGTGCAGGTCTGGGCTGGGGGCCTGGAAGTCCTGTTGGGCTATTGAGCTAGAAGCAGCAGCAGTTTAATTTGACCTTGTCTGCTTGAGCGCTGAAATTCTGCCTCAGCATCCCAGGGTGAAACTGCCAAGAGTGGGAAGGAACTTTGAGCAAGCCCTGCCTTGGCTAGAAACCTAAGAGAGCTTTTCAGAACACCAGGTCAGGGCTAGCACAGGGTAGAGGTCGGTGGATTGAAGGCTTTTTTTTGGGGGGGGGGGGAATTGGAGGATTTGATTGGGGTGGGGGTGAGGGTGTTAACTTTCCACATCTCAAACAGAACACTCAAGGTTACAGGGATGGGGACTTGATTAAAACATGGCACTCAAATAATAAAACCTAGGTCAACCCCAATGAGTAGTGAGTGCATAAATAAAAAAGCCTTAGTACCAGGACGCTAAGACTGGACAGATAGTAACCACTTCCCTCCGCAGAGGCTGGAGTGTGCTGGGTTTTACTATTCTGGTTGTGATATTTCTTACATTCACATCCTGTTGAATGTTACTTTTCAAAGTACATATTTATCTTGGCAAAAATTTTTTTTTGCAAGAATGATTAGCAAACCTGCAGAAGCAACTCAAAGGAGAAAAAATGGAGTCCTGCCATCTGCGTGGCTCACCAGATATTGATGATTTACTATCTGTGTTTACTACTTACATTAGATGGCACTGCTCTTCAGGATGGGCTTTACAGACACACATTTCTGGGGGAAAGACTAGCCCAGGCAGTGCTAACCGCATGATTTGGCATAAATTATGTGAGCTACAGGGAGTTTTGTTTCCGTCACTAAATTCATCATTTCCTTAAAAGGGTAGAGTAGTTCAATTTAATTCCTTTATCTAATGCAAAGACCTTTCTTTAAAAGACATTATGTCCTTGAAAAGCAAAGGATGGCTTTAAACTTACAACAGTTGCCATGACATTCTGTTTTATTATTGTGATTAAGACAGGGTTTTTACATAAATCAGGTCCATTATCCCATTGAGAAACATAACCAGTGGTAAAGAAGCAAACTAACAAAACAAGCACTAGAAGCCTCCACATTTGCTAAAAGAGCCTTCAGAAAACTCTGGAAAGCTGGCCATCCTTGGGGCCAGCCTCAGTTTACCTTGGGGTGCCTCTGCTTTGTCACCATTATTTTGCCTGTGGAAATAAATAGGCAATTTTTGTCTTTTGTGTTTTTCTCTGTAGATAACATTTTGAAAATGCAAACTAAATAATAAATAAACAAACAAACAAAAGGCCCGTGCATCACAGGTATCTATCTCCAAGGAAAGTGGCTACATAGTAGAATAAGCAGAAAATAATGAATCTGAGGAATACCAGGCTCTCCCAGGGAGAGGCTGGGCACGCATTCACATGGCTAGACATTCACATTCTTCTGTTTGTTCCAATGCATGGCCCTCTCATTTTAAGAGTCAGCAACCAAACTCCCTTGTAGAAAAAGCAGATTATTTATGTTGGGACCAGACTGCGTCTCCAAGAATGATGTTCAGAAATGACCGGAGTTACATCACCCAGCAGCAGTTCTGAGGCCAGGTCTTCCTATGGAAGGGCAGAGATAGGATCACTAGGGATTTTTATTTTAAGGCTTTAGTCCATCCCACCAGACACTTTTGCTTGTCTGAAATGCTGTTAATGGATATTTGGAGTATGATACCACTTACATAGAATGGAGGGGCTCTGAACCTTCTGGGAATGAGGTTGTAAGGACTCCCAGATACAACTTGCATCACTGTTTTCAACAGCTCCTCCGTAAATGTGACAGCTGTGCCCCCCCCAACTCCAGAGACCTACATTCCCCAGTGTGAAATTAATTGACATAATTTATGATAAAAAGCCTTCATATTTGATTTTAATATTTCATGGCATTATGGAGTGGCTTCAATATTTAAAGCGAAATTTAATATGATTGATACTACATGACAACACAAGCATCTCCATGAAGTTCCCACACAGACGTTCAAAGAACCCTTAATCTGAATGGGAGCTCATCTATCTTTATGCAAATACAGCAAAACATCTTGACCTTTAATCAGTTGACTTTATAAGAGTATTTATCTTACATGCTAAGGACAGAATACAGGTCGGTAAGAGTTGCAGTGGCCCTGGCAAATTCACATAAACAAGTTGTTAGGATGACGCTGTGTGCTAAGCGGAAAGCCATACACAAGTCCAGGTTTGACCCTTTCAGCCATGTCTAAGGATGTAACTATTTCAGTTCCTGAAGATACTGAGGTATCTCCAGGCAACCAAGATCTTGGCCTCACGTTAAGGAGTAGGACATCTCCTGGTCTCAATGTCATCTATTCCATATCACCTGAGTCCTGAGTCCTTGGGATATTCACTGTGAACTGGAGTATAAGTACTTTTAGTTTCAATAGAGAGAAAAAATGAACTTGGATATGGAAAAGAAGATACTAAGGACAAGAAAAAATTGTCTCTAAATTACTCTATAAACTTTTGAGGTAATATACCACCTCCCAGGGATTTGGGAAGAATTCTCTCTAAAGTCATTATTTGTGAGTATTGCTTTTATATAGAACTGATCATTTAAAGTAGTGCCCATCCATAAAGCTGTCTTTTGCTGGCCCCATCATCCTGATCCTGGGAATCTGAGGAAAAAAAAAAAAAAAGAGGCCAGAGAGACAGCGTTTACTCACAGAAGTTATACTGTTTTAGCTAATGAAGTGAAGAAGCTTATAAAAACAAAAGAAAACAGGAATCCTAACAGCGTGTCAAATGCTGCTTAAAGTTTAAACTACAGTTACTATGGAAAATTCCAATTCAATCCTTAATAATCTAGCCTGGGGCATGAGTGAAAGGCAGTAAGTACAGCATGTGAGGGGCATGAGAGAAAGCCAAGGAATGCTGAAAATACCACTGGCAGCTTTGCCAAAGGAAGGCTGATTTCTCTCCACGTCAGTGACCCAAAGAAGCAGAAGGGCCTTCGGTCGTCTGTGTTGAGGAACCTCCTTGAGGGGAGCCGAGCTTAACGAACCTCTGTGTTCCTAGTCCAGCCCCTCAGTGACAGTGGGGCCCTTTATCGTTGTTCTCAGGGCAGATTCTGAACTGGTCAAATGTCCTTTTTTTTTTTTTGCAATCTTCTCCATGGGTTCTAAGTGGTTAAAATCTACACAGCTCATAGTATCTTCAGTTTGCTTCATGCAATTTGTTTCTATTTTTTTTTTTTTTGCAATTTTGGAAATGCATAACTATAAAGTGTCCAGGGTCTCAGGAAGGGCTTAGACACATAGACAAGGTGGACAGATATGCATAGGACAGCCAGGGCTGAGCCATGTGTATGTAAGAGGTTTTAAGACTGATGAAATGTCTTCAAGGAACACAGGTCCAGCAGAGAGAAAAGAGGTGATGGAGAGGTGCCACATACCTCTATACTCGTAAGAGGGAGTCAGGAAAGGCAGTTTCAAAATGACTGACACTTGACTTCAAGTGTGAGGTTGGGATGGGGCTTGCAGGCCCAGCACATAGATAACTGGGGCTTAAGCCAAGGGTTGTAGCACCCAGAGCAAATTGCTTCCACGGCAAGAACAAGGAGAAACCTTTGGCAAAGGTTTGGGTTCTACCAAAGGTTCCTCCTGTTCTTGCCATTCCAATTCCAGGAGAACTCCAGTTCCAGGGGAATCCGATACCCTCTTCTGACCTCTGCGGCATTGCACGACACGGGTGCACAAACTTGCATGCAGACAGTACATTCATACACATACAGAAATAAATAAAATTAATAAAAAAATTTTTTTTAAAGGTTTGGGTTCTAGATTCAGAGGTAGAGACACAGTTTGAAGCCAGGAAGGAACCAGAGGCCGAATGGGCCTTGCTGGATGCACTGAGCAAGGCCAGGTATTATAAGAAGACTCTAAGTGTTGAGATCCGAATACAAACCAGAGAAAGGAAGTGGAGCCTGACAGAGAAGGTGTCATGGGTGAGAACTGACCAGTGCCAAAGGTGGCTGGTGGAATCCCAGCACTCAAGAGGCAGAGGCAGGCGGATCTCTGTGAGTTCAAGGCCAGCCTGGTCTACATAGCGAGCTCCAGGCCAGCTGGGACTAAAGGGAGACCCTGTCTCAAAAAAAAAAAAAAAAAAAAAAAAAAAAAGCAAAGGGGGCAGCTGTGGAATCCTTGTCACATGGAAGCTCATGGAGGAAGGAATGAGATTTTGGCTAGGGGTGGGTGACCTTAATGAAAATCAAAGTCCTAGAGCCCATGAGGGGAAAGATGGGGTGAGTACCTGAGATTTGAGTATGAGTTTTCAAATAGAAACCTGGAAATATTACCTTAAAGGAGGAATTTTTCATCATTTCTTCTATCCTACAACAAGAGGGATGCTTTCAAATGAAGGGGGGAAAGGCCCTGGACAGTCACAGCACATGGAAATCCTTAAAGGGACACTCTCTAGTAACAGGTGCTAAATGAATATTTAATGAGGCCATTAACAGTAAACCTAGTCAGTAACTTTGCTAGAAATCCAGGGAATCCTGGCTGGGAAACCCCTATCTTCTCTCTCTCTCTCTCTCTCTCTCTCAATTAAGACATTACTGAAGGGTGACAAAAGTAAAGACTGCTTTTAGATGAACAATCGGTCCTTATGTCCAACTATGAGCTATTTAGAAAACAAAGTTCTAAAGAGCTGAGGTTTCTACCACCAGACTCACTCAGTATCTCTTTCATTAAAAATTCACCGGGGTAGAAATTGAGTGTTCAAGGAAAGAAGGCCTTTGAACTCGGTAATGCTGGACTCAAGTAAGAGAAACAAGCAAGGGGCCAGGGGTGAGAAAACTCAACTTGCTATAGCCAGACAGATGAAGGCTCTCACCCAAAATGCTGGCACTCCCAGTGGAAAGACATTTTGGCTAGAGCTTTCCTAACTTGAAGAGTTCGCCCAGCCAGGCTGAGACAGCCAGTGTCTGCCTCCGAGCCTTGACCCCACCTCTCAGTTTGACACTGTGCTTCCAGCTGCATTGCTGTCTGTGCCAAACCCACCTCTGTCACTTCTGTTTTAAAAGTTGACACCAGAGTGGTACATGTAGGTCCCTTCCCCTTTTTCATCACTGAGACTTCACAACATAAATGACTGCTGTACAGTCGATAACTTGAGACTCCCAGAGCTTGGACTGTGTCTCCAGGATTTAGTGCCAAAAAGAGTTTGTGGTGCGTCTGTGTAATGTGGAGAATTTGGAATTAAATACCTGCTGTGGACAATGTTTCTTACTTTCAAGCCACAGTTCCCATTTCACTTCTCAGGCCATTTAAGAGCACAGCGTTAACTACTTTTCCCAGTTATTTGCTTTGTGTGCCTGTTTTAATAGTGGTTGTTAGTTCCATGACCTCACAAAAATAATTTGCATCCTCATTTAATTAATTTTGTTCTTGCTACTTATGTTTTTCTCCATATATATTAACTCTCTGAGTACATCTTGAATTACTGTGTCCATCAGATATCTAATGTGGCAAAAAATAATCAGCATTATATGGAGTGCTGAATAAATCTTTGCAGATGTGGCCCAGCCTTAACCAGTAGGGTTGGTGCTCCTTGACCCTCAATGGGGCAGGGTCAAGTGCTAGTAGAGACATAAACTTAAGCATCAGTTCTAACTCTGGATGGAAAGAGTCAAGAAAAGTGGCCCCTGCCAAGTCCAGCTTTAAAGGACAACTGTAAATCGTAACCAGCATTCACAGCTGAATGTTTCTGGTGGTTATTTCTCAAGACTGTTTCCCGCTAGTACAGCCTCCAGTATCATAGGAACACATAACATTTCCAAGTGTACTGTCTTCATGAACATTCACAGGCCCATGTATTTCATGGGATTCTCCTATGAAGTTCAGGTTCTTACTAAGGAGCAGACCCACACAAATTGGGAAGACAGCTATTCAGATGGCTTTATCTATATAGGACTTCTGATCCATGACAGTTGTATTAAGCAGTGGCAGCTAGGACCAAGGCCAGGTGCAAGAGGTAAAAACTTGACAGAAAAGTCTTCAAGGAAAACAAAATTGGCAGAAGCAGAGATAGCAAGGAGGAGGCATGGCCTCCAGACTCTCAAGAGGAGGCAGGATAGGAGTTTCCAAGGAAGGTTTGATCCCTTAAAGCCCTGGACATAGCCCCAAGAGGATCAGTGAGGGCAGGGTCTCTTAGCCTGGTCATCCTTACCACATTCCAGGGACAGTGACCATGTACACATGACTGGATGATCCATGCCTCTGCTTCATGTTTATTGAAAGCAGTGACTGAACCTACAGAAGGTGTATGGAGAGCAAAACATCTGAAGCATACAGACTTCAGAACAGTTCTTAACCTGCAGCGGACCCTCCAGTGCTACACCTGGGTACCACCTTTGTGGTCCCAGGCTGTTCTGCTCCCTTGGAACTCTGCAAAGGCCAGGCAGAATTCAAAGCTAGCAGTTGGTCCCTCAACTACAGTTCTTAACGAAGGTAGGCAGAACTGACCTGGCCAAGGAGACGTCCTAGACATGAGACCACTAAACAACTGGCCATGGGTATCCCTGCCCCTGACCAGTTAATAAAATGCAAGAGTAAGCAATTCACCAAAACTATAGTGTGCTAGTTAGTAACCAACCTCAAACTGTAGATCCATGGCTGACCACAGCTGGCCACATCCATGGGTTCCTAAAAGAGAATGGAATTCTAGATGTTTTGCATCCCTCAATCAGAAACACAAGACGAAGATAAAACAAAATCCAAGGTGTGACTGTGCCCTGTTCACAGTAAGGAAGACCTGAACTTTAAACTACAGCACTGACAGGAGATCGGACTCCCCTCTGGTATAAACCACCCTGGCTTCCTACATCTTCACTAGCCAGGCCTAGAGGGGCCAAAAAGAGTACTCTGCAGGTCCAGGTGAGGAGTCTTCTGCTGATACCCTCATCAGGCTGAGTTCCAGCTTCCTTCTAGAAAATACAGAAAGGTCCAGCACTCCCAATTTCCCTGGAGACTAATTCATCCAATCAATACACATATCTTGGGTACTTTGATGTGATACATGCTGCTCTAAGCTTTAGAGATACAGAAAGAAACATAAGAGATCAAGGGCTGGCAAAATGGCTCTGGGGTAAAGGTGCTTGCTGCTCAAGCCTGAGGATCTGGGTTCAATCCCTGGACTCCACAGGAAAAAGGAGAGAACTGGTTCCAAAAGTTGTCTTCTGATCTCTATGTGTGCTGTGGCATGAGTACACATTCCTGCAGACAGACAGACAGGCACATACACACACGCGCGCGCACACACACACACAAATAATAAAAGTTTATAAATATTTTAAAATCTAAGTAGAGGAGGATGGAGGAGGTGGGAAAGATAAAAACAAAAGACATAGGCCGGTCATATATTTTCATAAATATACCATTAAAATTATTAGGAGTTTTCAAATACAATTGCTGGGTGTGGTGGCACGTGCCTTTAATCCCAGCACTCTGGAGGTAGAGGCAGGCAGATCTCTGTAAATTCAAGGCCAGCCTGGTCTACATAATGAGTTCCAGGACAGCTGGGGCTACAGGGAGACCTTGTCTCAAAAAGACCCCAAATAGATAGATACATAGATAGATAGATAGATAGATAGATAGATAGACAGATAGATAGATAAATAAATAAATAAATACAATGACATACTATTTCCTTTCTCTACCCTGTAGACATTGATTAACCAGGTTTTAGGTAAGGACCAATAGATTGTCTGTTGTTTTTCTAACGGATTAGCTTCCTGAAACAAAGTGTGCCATTGCAGATGGCCAGTGCAGAGATCCAGCCCAAGGACAAGCCGTGTTTCCTTCCTTCTGTGGAAGGACAGGACAACCACTCTGGGCTCTCTTGCAAGGCCAGACTACTCATTTTAGATAATATTTATTTATTTATTTATTTATTTATTTATTTATTTAGTGTGTGAATGTTTTTGTACATGTATGTTAAATGTACCCATGTGTACAATGCCCACAGAAGTCCAAAAAAGAGGATTAGATCCTCTGGAAATGGAGTTATGGACAGGTATTAGCTTCCAAGTGGGTGTTGGTTACAGAGCATGGATACTATGCAAGAGTAGACAGTGCTCCTAAACATTGAGCTCACACATACACACACACACACACACACACACACACACACACACACACACACACACAGTTTCATTGCATCAACACTTAGTTCTCCCAATGTTCCACTTAGGCCAAAGGGGAGAAGGGCCATTGAATGAGAAATGGACGAGGTTTGTGTTCCATTTAAAAGTCTTTAGGTTCTGGAGTCTCAGGGAGTCATTTCATAAACCATCAGTGCTGACCCCCTCCAGCCCCAACTTTCCCTTGTGAACCACATAGTCTTACTTGATTATCCTTGCTTGCCTTTGGCCATTATCTTTGACAAGTATCAAGGTACCTGCTCCAATGCGGTACTGGAGTGACTGGAACACAGGAGGACCAGCTCGGCCTCCTCACTAGACTCACACTTGAGCTCACTGTGCGGTGGGAGCTTTATAGCCCCTGTTGCCCACATTGGTCTCCGTTCTTGTTCTGCCCCAGAACCAAGTGTCAAGGTCCATTATGGGCAGAAAGATGGTAAGTACACCTCTCCTCAAACTGCCAAAAAGCAGACAGTGGGGCTCCAGGTTCCCCAGGCTCTCTGTGTCTCCTCAAGTACAAAGCAAGCAAGATGCAACAGGTTTCACCTGCCTCGTCATTCCTGAACATCATTCTCCTGACCTCATGATGATGTGCCTGACCCCAGCCATCTGCCCATCCCTCTTCTTCCTGTCCCTTGCCATTCTGTTTCCCTATCCCACCATCCACACATACACATATCCATCTTAGCAGAGAAAGGTCATGGGGAGTTCTATTCCTCAGGACTGATATCAGTGACCACTCACATCCACAGGTCACAATACAAGTATGGAAAGTGAACATCCACTCAGACCTCGGTGGGCTTCTGAGGGAACATGGCCTGTTGTTGTCCTCTGGACATTACAATGTTAATTTATTGTTTTTTGGTTTGGTTTTGCCCCTTGAAGATCAAAGATGGCTCTTCCATAGCTGGTTGGAAGGCTGGGACTAAGAACAATGCTATGAGGCTGGTCGCAGTGGCACATGCCTTTAATGTCAATACTCACTATCCAGAGACAGGTGGACCTCTGTGAGTTTGAGGCCATCCTGGTCTACATAGTGAGTTCCAGACCAGCTGGGGCTCCATAGCATGAGCCCATCTCAACCCACTACCCCTCCCCAAAGAAAAAGATATTATGCTCTCATATTTGTACAACAAGCCACTGAGATGTGTGAGTTTAATTCTTAATTTATTTGGCAACTAGGACATCCTGTCCCTAAGAAGATAGTTTGACAAGAACACATCTGGTAACTCCTAGCAAATCATGTATGCTACAACTAAAATGTGGTCAAGTCTCTGATATACTTCACAAAATTAGTTGCAAAATATGCACTGTTTACAGACCATCCTCATTTTTGTGAGTGTGCACCCCTATCTCCTCCTGTATCAGCACAAAAAAATTTGTGTACCCCCAAATTCCAGATAATGGCTCATTAGGCCTTAACCTGGTCCCATCTCTTTCTTATTCTGAACCCAGTTTTAGAAAACAGCCAAGTTTTCCAGGAAATGCAGAAAGAATCCTTAGAAACCAATAATGGTGCACACCCATCCTAGGACACTGTGACCAGAGAGCATGAGAAGGGCCTCAGCTATAAGAATGATGACCTTTATATTGTTATTGAATATAAGACTTGTACTGAAGTACTGATGATGACTGAGCACAGGAAAGTCGCTGGTGGGAACATCCACACAAGACTCATTTGTGCTTAGAAGTGCCGAAGCCAAGTGGCATGCCCTCCTCCTCCAGCATCCCGTCATGCTGCTGCCCTCATCCTAGCAACTTGTTCCTGGCAACTCCGGGTATGGCCCAGAGAAGTTGAGCGAGCATGACTGTCCCTGCTGGATGACACACTGCTGAGAACTTTGTATCCTTCTCCTACATGATTCCAGCACCCAGGTGCTTGGTCATCCTAGACATGCAGGTGAGTGAAGCAGCCAGATACAAGAGCAGGGTTACATCATCTAAGAGCAACTGGCTCATGAGGCACATCCCTGAAATGTGAACCAAGGAAAGGGGAGACCGTGAGGATGGCAGACCATGGTGTGCTCTAGAGACCAGGCAGGAAATACTGGAACTGGAGCAGTTGGAGGATTTATTTAGCAGTGATATAAAGAGGAATATGGGTAGGAAAGAGTTAGAAACTTAAACACAACAAGACTTGCTTTTGGAAGTGCTACCCAACTGAGCTCTGCAGAGAGGAGAGGCATGTGTACTTTGGCATGGATGAGGGGTGAGAGATGCAAGGTAGACTACAGGAGAGGTGTGAAGGCCAAGATCAGGACAGGAATAGTGCAAAGGGAAAGGAAGTTGCCTTTTTCCAAGTTCAGTCACGGTATACACAGCAGTTGTACTTCTGGGTTGAGGATGGAATACACTGACCATCTATCAAAAACATACCACGGAACGCCCTCCACACTGCCAGGGACGCTGCTAAGCTCTGCATGCGTAAGAGACATGCCTTCTAACAGTGGACGTGATGGCGGCATGTAGCCTCATGTTATTAAGATTTTTATGTTTTTTGTTTTATGTTTGACGTGGTCTCCCTAGTCCCTGACCCCCTGGAAGCCACTATGTGGACCAGGTTAGCCTTGATCTCACGGAGATCTGCCCACCTCTGCCTCCCAAGAGCTGGGATTAAACTTGTGTGCCACCACACTTGGCAAGATTATTTTTTATTTTGCTTAGCTGTTCATGTGTGTGAATGCCATATTTGTACCCATGCCTACAGAAGAAGGGAGCATCAGAATTCATGGAGCTGGAGTTGCAGGACACTGTGAGCCACTCAGTGCGGGTGCTGAGAACCAAGCTCAGGTCCTCTACAAGAGGAAGACACCTTCTTACCCCAAAAGCCATCTCTCCAGCCCTCGGAGTACTGATTTGTAAAGTGTACAAAAAAGACAGAAGCTGCCAGGTGTGATGGCTCATGCCTTTAATCTCAGCACACAGGAGGCAAAGGCAGGCAGACCTCTGTAAGATCAAGGCCAGCCTGATCTACATAGGGATTTCTAGGTCACCTGGGGGAACAGAGAGACTCTGTCTCAAAAAGACCAAAAATAAATATAAATAAATAAAAAGACAAAAATTAACAACAGCTGTTGATATTGAAACAAAGAATCAAGTGATCTGAATAGAAAATCAGGATTTATGACAGGTGGAATTTATTTTAATGAATAAATCATGACAACTATTCGGGTAGCAGTGTAAACAATATACAACATGCAGGCATTTTTATTCTCTCTCCACACACACACACCAACCGTCACATTCTATATTCTTGACACTAAAACTCTGCCCTATGTAAACCTTGATAATTATTATCAAGTCATTCTGCTCAGAACATTTCTTTGCTTTCCATATCTGAGAATTGAACTGTGAAGTCCTCTGCCTAACTTAAGGCTTGTCCCGTGTGTGTGTGTGTGTGTGTGTGTGTGTGTGTGTGTGTCCATCCATAGGCAGATATATGTGCAGGCAGGGATATAAATAAGTGTGCGTATGGATCCAGGTCAGAGGTCAACGTTGGTCTCATTCTTCACAGCCATCCATCTTTGTTTTTTGAACATATGTTCTTCGGTTCAAACTCAGCCTCTCCAAAGAATTTTTTGACTGAGCCATCTCTCTCCAGCTCTTAATTTTCTGAGTAGAAAGACAACCTTAATCTTTACAACAGTGAACATTTCTGGGATTACTATTAATGACCATCAGTTTCAATGGAAGGAAAAGAAAAGGTCTCCTTTATTTTATACTGTGGGTCTTAATTGGTGTCCTTTTGTTCTACTCCAAATTAAACCACCCTGTATTACTTGCAGACCATGAGTTAGAAGGCTTTCAGAATTCAAAGCAGGATCTCTTTCCACATTAGACCCTGGCCAACCAAAGCTGTGAGGACCAGGCAGATTACAGACTATAGCTCTGCAGCCAGGGCTACGTGCATTGAGTTGCATTCAGTGATGGACTTATAAAAAGCCAATAACAAGCACTTGTGGCTCCCTTTCTTCAAGGCTGAGCTGCCTCTGCACTGAACCCAGAACCATACAGTGCTTTGGCCAATCCAGAGGCAGGGATCCTTTGGAGGGTAATAGATGGTTACCTGCGTGACCATGCCAGAAAGACAGATTGTAACTTCAACTCTAAATGACTACCACTATATGGAGCTGTGACCTCCAAGCAGAAATCCTCCCCTGGAAGTTCTGGAGGTTCTAATAGGGTGTCCTGAGATGAAGGTACAACTCACCAGGGACCAGTTCCAGTCACATAAGTCGCTTCTTAGGAATGGAAAAAACAATCAGTGTTTCAGTTTTAGGTTCAGATAAATGAGTTAAAATGTGTCTTTTCCTGAATTTGAAGAGATGCCTTTATGGGTAAAGTATCTGCTACAAAAGCAAGAGAACCTGACCTCGGAGATCCCCAGCACTCTTTTTAAAAAAGCCAGTGGCAGTGTACACCTGTGACTCTATCTTTGGGGAGGAGACAGGTGCGTCTGAGGCTCACTGGTCAGCCTATCTGAAGGGGCCACTTCCATGTTCAGTGAGAGGTGTTGTCTCATAAAAAATAAACAAGGTGGAGAAAATACTGAGGAAGACATCAAATCAACGTCTGATCCCCACATGCTTGCATGGTGCACGTGTAGACACACACACGCACACACACACCTTTAAAAGTATGCATTTGGCATAATTAATAAGGCAGAGCACTTTCTAGTCATTCCAATATGTGTTTTCCTGTTCTATGGGAAGAAAGCCCCTTGAATCCTAAGAAGGGGAGACTGCCTCTAGTGCCCCTCTGATGGGCTCCATGTGGCCACATGATGATCGCTTAATTCCTTGGGACCACACAGGCAAAGTAGAATGCCTACAACAGTAGCCTGATGTGCCCATGATGTGCCCATGAGCCATGCTCAGAACCATGTCAACATATGGCCTTCTCTGGGACTGGCATGCCAGTGGAGACAGGAAGTTCCTTTGCAAAGCGGGTGGGACCTAGGCGTATGCCGTTATAAGCCGATCTGCTCAACTCTTTAGCCATGGCCAGGCTGTCTCTGGGGAATGAGGTGTGTCTTGTTTATTTGTTTAACTGACATAACAGCTCATTTGGAGAAGGCAGGTTTCCAGGTGATTTTCACAAACAAGGTTTTCCTAATTCATTTTTACTAATTTGGATTTCGTTTGGATAAGACATGAACAAAGGTTAATGTCTTTGATCCATCAAAAGATTTCAAAGAACCAAGTAAACAGGGAACTTGAATGAAGGAGAAAAGTCTGGTTCATCAGAGAGTACCATTTTCTAATTCTTCTAAAATCTCCATAGCAAACCCAGTGTCTAGCCATGTCACTAGGATCAGGGCAGAAGGAGCTGTGACAACAGCAGTTTATGTGGCTAGGGTGACTGTGCCAAGGCTTTTTATTGGCAAGATGTGTGTGACAATAGCACAAAAAAGAGTGAATCGGGACCACAATTAAGATGAATTTTTCTGCCCTAAAGCCTACCTTTTAGCTCCAGGGGTATCCCTATTCCTGACTTCAGACTAGACAGACATAGTTCATAATGGCCCAAGTCACTCTTCAGTATTCAGTCCAATAAGAGGAACTACGATGTAGTTCAGTTAGTAATGGGCTTGCCTTGCCCAAAGCACTGGGTTCGATTACCAGCACCACATAAACTAGGCATAAGGCCATACATCTATAATCCTAGCACCAAGGACATGGAGATTCAACGTCATACTCAACTACATGGCAAGTCCAAGGCCAGCTAAGGATATATGAGACCTGGCCTCAAAAAACAAAAGCAGAGAGCAGGATGTAACGTCCCTATTCCACCCACAAGCTCAGAAGCAGCCCCCTCCCCCAATTACTGCCCCACCCAACACAGAAAGGCATTTGAACCCACTTAGTGACCCTTTCCAGTCAAATATGTGACCTCTAAAGAGAATGAATATCTGGGAAAATATCACCTTAGTGTATCAAAAGAAATTAAGCAGGTCACTGGGGCCAAGACACAGTCCAGCATCTATGCAGTTAGCTCTGTCTCAGGAAAGAATACTTCCAGCTCTGAAGCAGCAGTTGGTACTGTAAGCTATGTCTCCATATAAATGCTTTCCCTGTACACAGGAGTTCACTGAGTGAGAGGCCAGCTCCCTGACCCACTAGAAAGCTCCGTGTTAAAGAACAGCTTATCCACGTCTACCATTCCCCTCCTCTGAGCAGCCTAATGTTCAGGCGTTCCCTCAGCATATGGAATAAAATGCTGACCCAATTAATCTTGAATTCCAGCCAGCATCTCTGGCTCCAAGGTGCCTCTACTGTGAGAGTCACAGGGAAACCAACACTTTCATGCAGTCCTTTCCACATTCAGGGTGCATGCTGGTTTCGGGGCTCTATTCAGTGAGAGAGGACCCCCAGGCAAGGAGTGGTGTCTGTAGGCCCACTCGCTTCACCAGGCCCTGCCTGTCAGAGAATCAGTCATAACACACATTGCATCACACAGCCACACTGGAATACTGGGCACCCATGAGACATATTACAATGGCAGAATCAATATGAGACACTCTCTTATTCGCTGGAGAAAACTCACAGACTCCTAGAGAGTATAAATGGGGAGTGCAGGGCATTCTGTTACAAATTCAAAGCAGTGGCTGTTTTCTTGGTCATGGTAAGCTCTCTTAAATATTGACATCATCTGCCAAAAGCTCTCAACACATATATATGTGCATGCCTGTCTGCAGAAGTATTTGTGTTAGGCACATACCTAGATACTTGTGCACACCGAGCACATACATACACACACACACACACACACACACACACACCCCTCACTTACTCAGCACTTGTCCAACACAATGAAAGACAGGCTTTGAGAGACTGGTGGTACCTAAACTTCATCCTTTCTCTCTGAGGGTCTGATAGTGCTCACACCTTCGAAGGCATGCTCAAAGGAAGACCTCTGCCTCATGAATTTCCAGTCAGCAAAAGAAAGTAACAGTGTGTGTCTGTCTCAACCCCCACCATTGGAGAACACAGATAAGACATTCTCCCTAAAAGCACATCTAATACAACACTGACCATGTTTATCCCTTTTCCCTGCCAAATTTGAAAGCCCATTTTCTTTCACTTAACATTAAGTGTTTTACTGAGATACTAAATAATCTTTATAATTATCATTTTAATGGCTGCACTGAGTGAGTGTACAGCACCATTTACTTGACTGTTTACCTATTGTTAGGCTTTTAAGTTCCTTCCATTCTTCACTCCTTTAAGTTGAACTGAACGTTTTTATATATGCTATTAATTTAAAGCAGTAGAGAGATGATGCGACATCACTAATCTAAAAATATAGGGTTTATATATTTACAGCTCACATTTGATTATGAAATTTAATTTGAGAGTAATTAAAACATTTATATTCCACACAAGCTCTTCGACATCTCCCTCTCCCTGAGCCAGGCAGGCCTAACCATGACTCGTCACTTTCAATGCACTTCCCAGTGAAGCCCAATAAACTCTATGAATCCCTGCTGCTCAGCAGCTCAGAGATTAGCCCCAAGGGTCAGAGTCCATAGCTCTCTGCAGTGACCCACCCATGGAAGCCATGTTATAAACGGCAACTGGGTCACACACTCACCCCAAACTTGAGGACACTCCTCGTGCACCAAAGCCAGGCATGTTCCCAGGGCACCTGGAGTTCTGGCATAGCCCACACCTGAAACACCATGGAGCAGGCCAGGAGACTCACTTCTTCATGTTTCGGATGTCCGATGCTTTTATTTTTTAATTTTTACTAAGTAGCCCTGGCTTGCCCAGAACTCATTCTGTAGACTAGGCGGGCCCCAAACTTGCAATGATCCTCCTACCCCTGCTTCCTGAGCACTGGAACAACAGGCATGTGCTGCCACTCCTGGCTTGTCTGATGTCAACCAAGAATCAGGCCTGGGGACACATTTCTCTGCTAGGGCTAGTGCTTCTGTGTGTGCTACACAAAAGGATCAAGCTGCAGACCGGTGGCTATGTGACACTGGCTAAGTGACAAAAGAAGGGCGTATACTTCAGAGTCTCAATCTGTGGTCTGAGGACAGCAGTGCCCAGCAGTGAGTGGCACCTCCAAGCAAGGCATTCCTAAGGGTCAAATGAGAAGATGCAAGTAGAGTGCACAGGGAAGGACAAAACTAGTTTAACACACAGAAGTGCAAGGTAGGGCTGGAGAGACAGCTCAGTGGTAATAACATGTACTGTTCATGCAGAGGACCCGGGTTCAATTCCCAACACCCACATCTGGTGGTTCACAACCACCTGGGACTCCAGCTCCAGGGATCCAACTCCTTATTCTGGCCTCTGCAGACATCTGCACTCACATCCATATACTGCCCCCATAAAACACATATAATGAAAAATGAAATAGTTTAAAAATAAAATAGAGAGAAGTGCACATGTAGGCACAGAATGCTCACAGGACAACAGTGACATATACTTTCATTTGCCAGCTAGACACATGAAGAAGGGCTAAGGTCCTACGTACCTCCTGAATAGTCTTTCTGTAGGCTGTGGCATTGGCTTTCATGAAAAAAACATGAATAACCATAAATCTGATTCTCCAAACACATTATAAATGAATACTCTGCAAAGATGTGCCCACCTTAGCAATCCTAATGACCAGGAAAATTCTACTTGAAAGCTTTATAAAATGTTGCTCAGCTGTCAACACATCTGAAGCCAAAATAAATCAACAGAATAAAGCTCCAAACAGTCTTCCCAATCTGAGGAATGGAGGGAATTCAATATTACCTTCTGCAAACAAAGCTGATTCAAATATTACAAGGTTTAGGCTGTAGAGAGAGAGTTCAGCAGTTAATAATGTGGACTGCTCTCCAGAGGACCCAAGTTCAGTTCCCAGTGCCCATGTGGAAACACAACCATCTGGAACTCCAGCTCCAGAGAGATCTAGCACCCTCTTCTGGCCTCCAGAGACATCTGCACTTACAGGCATATACACACAAATACAAGCACACAAAATAAAAATAAATTTTAAAAATCTTGCATGGGGTGAGGCTGTCGCACAGTAGTACAGCATCTGTCCAGCATGCATAAGGCCCTAGTGTCACATACTGCCAAAACTGGGGAAAAGTCCTTATTATCGATCATTATTTTCACTATGAAGGAAATGATTTTTATGTACTTAGTGACTATAAAGCAAAAAAAGCTGAGAAATTTTTTAACTATGATTTTGCCACCAGCAATTAATTTTTCTGATCTTTTTTTATGAATTTGATGGCTGGGTCCAGCACTCAAAAGAGTATCTTTCCAAACCAGCAGAATGATGTAAGAAAATTATTTCAGTGCAGTTCCTGGCAAATCATGATGATGAACAGCATGGCTGGACACACGTACTCAGACACACATTTTTCACCAGGGGCAGGGGAAAAGGCTAAAAAATTACTAGCAAATAAAAAAAAATTATTAGCAAATTACTTTTAGTAAAAATACTCTTTCAAATTTCCTCTAGTATAAAGGTCTCCTTCAGAGTGATAGCACAGTACATTCTGACATGCTGAGACAGTAAGGAGCTAAGGAATGGAAGCAGTAGAAGAATGAGGTTAGGATTGATTTTTTTTTTTTATACTCTCCATTTCCCATACATTCCCTCACCAACTCCTTTTGAGTGTATCACTTTACCTGTTGGGATAAGTGTCTCTGAAAGACACCTATTATCTCTGCTATCAGGCTGCCCCTGCCCCACCCTACAGGGAAAACCCTCTCCTTTAAGGTACTAGTTTGAATAGTAATTCACTGCATATCTGACCTGCTCCACACCTGTTCCCTCCTTTCTAAAACTGCCCTGGAGATGGAGTTTCAAATTATAGGTCTGCCCCTAGTAAGCCCCAAAGACCTCCCTTGGCATTCTCTGCAAGCCTTGACTTTGAAGACAGAGCTCTTGGACAGTGGCCAAAATGCCTAATGTAGACTTCTCAGCCAGGATAGTGAAACCCTACAGGCTCAGTTGGCCAAGTCTAGGCACATTGCTGTCTTCACACTGGGAGGAAGGCCTGCTCCTTCTCTCTGGGGAGAAGGCTGGTGGGGGGGGGTGCACAAGGCTACTGCTGGCTGTCACTGCTGAGCGTTCCGTGCTACACACAGCACCTCCAGCGTAATTAGGACATTTGGCCCAAACTACCAGACAGAGGTCTTAACTCACTGTAGAGCAGCCATAGATCATGTGAGATGCCCTCAACTGGGGGCTTCAAGCTTATCTCTTCAGCAAGCCACCATGCCTGCTAACTTGTGGCATTGACTCTTTCAAAACTAAGAGTGATAGGAGGGGACTAAGAGAGATGGGACCTGTTTGCTGGCTCCCTGAGACTCTTGGAAAGGTGTAAACTCAGGGTCTGGTGGCTCAGAGCCTGCTGGTGCTTCTCACCAGTGTGTGACATGCTGTGTTCTCTGTGACATGGGAGTGTTGACACTGCTTGTAAGGAAACCACAGGGTGACCAGGTATTCTATGACCCCATAAGCGGTGCCCCCCCCCCTAAAAACATCATGGTTGTCATGGTGTTTCCAGAGCTGGGGGTCTTAACACCACGTCCCTATCCCTGCCCCCTGCCCCCTGCCCCCTGTCCCCTACCCCCTACCCTAGGACAGAGTTTCAGTTCTATTGACACTGGGCTGGGCAGTACAAATTCCACTGACTTTGGCCCGTGTCTGTGTCCTTCCCTTCCTGGACACTTGACTTGGGTCCTGATGCCAAGGGCTTGTGCGCTCATATCCCAACAAGCTGACACCTTTTTGTCTTAAATTCAAAAAGGTGTTCAGTGAAAGCCAGGTCTTAAACAGCAGGATTAAATGTGTCTTTTTCGTTTTGTGGTACTAGGGATCAAATACTCTCCTGCATGCTAAGATGCTCAACCACGGAGCTGTGTGTCTCAGGCCTTGTCTTAAAGTTTTGAGACAGTCTCACTGAGTTGTTCAGGTTGGCTTTGAATTCACTCTGTAGCTCAGGGAGGCCTGTGATCTTCCTGCCTCGGCTTCCCAAGAAGCTGTAATCACAGGATGGTCCCACCAGGCCCAGCTTAACTGAATCTTCTTGCTTTAAGTTCAGCCCTCCGGAAAGTTCCGTGTGCAATAAGCAGCTGCAAATCTGCTCAGCTAATAAAGGGGAGGTGCTCAGCCTCTGGGTATTCCCCAGAGAACCATGGGCCACCTGCATCTCTTTAGCTGCATTTAATAACTCAGCCCAGGATGAATTTGCATGATTAACATAAAGCCTCCTGATTTTATTTTCTTTCAGGACTTAAATACTGAAACAACTACCATTGTTGTCATCTTTCAGAGGTTGTGATCAAAACACAAAACTTGATTCTAGAATAAATAATTTATTTTTTGGAAAGTAATTTCCAAATTCCACTCTCCATGGGATCACAGAAAAGAGATGGTATTGCTGTCTGTAGATCTAGGGATGCCCATGTTGTCTTCACGGCCAACTTTAACCCACTAGAAGCCATCCTCCCCGCCATGACATATCCTCAGAAATAAACATCCTGCTGGAAGAAAGGCTTCCACAAAGTGTACCATGGCTGACCTAAACGTTCTCCCTGGTCCCTGCCTCCAGAGCCCTCCCCCCCACACGTGTGTGTCCAGCACCTAGAATCTTCAGTGAGTCTTTAGAACGGAAGTTCTGTTAGAGTCCAATAATAGATTAATCACGTCATCCTCAAAAAATAGTAAAAACCCCAAACCAAATAAGTTGCATTTGGTAAACCATCTGCCTTCGGAGTAAAGACACGCGTGTGAAAAGATAATTTGCGAAGCTGACGAGGCAGCAACATTGGGCTTCTTGATGAATATAGTAAAACAGGTTTGTCTAATGGGGAAACATGCGTTACTATCAAAAGAAAAATGAGTGTATCCCACAAGGAAAAGCAAGCAGGTTTTAATATCGAAGAAGCATTTCACACTGTGCCTGCCAGCAACTCCCCGCCTGTCTGATTTTTCTTAACATAAAGGCCGACCTCACCTGTTTAAAAATAATTAGGAAGCCGGCAGCTGTAATTTGGCTAGAAGTCCATTCGGCCGCGTTTGTTCGTGTGATTCTGACCCACTGACGCCTCTGTTGCTGTCTCTGCATGCAGGAACCATGGTCAGCAAGGACTCGGGCCGATGCATACTCATGACACCCGAGCGCGAAGTGGAGCCGGCCGCCTGCCTGGCCTTGGAGATGAAATACGCCCTGGACCCAAACCGGCAGATCAAAAAGCGGAACAAGGCCTTGCAGGTGCGCTTTAAGGATATCTGTGAAGCCCAGAATGAGCAAAGGGACTCGCAGCTGTCCTCAGGGCAGATGGGGGAGAAACGGGAAGCCAAGGCAGTGTCCTGCAGGGCAGTGTATCGCAAGTATATGACTGTGCCCGCACGCAGATCCATCCCCAACGTCACCAAGAGCACGGGTGTGCAGACCTCGCCAGACCTGCGCAAGTGTTACCAGACCTTCCCACTGGACCGCAAGAAAGGCAATCTCAAAGGCATGCCAGCCACGGACGCCTTCAAAAGCCAGAACAATGGCTTCCTAGCAGATTCAAAAGAAAAGAGCGAGGCAGGGCCCATGGAAGACCCCCAACCTTGTGGTCCAGGGAGAATTCACAAGACCACAGCCTTGGTTTTCCATTCCAACGAGCACCTGAACGCGCTGGACCAGCCTTCGGGGGTCAACTGTGCAGAGCTCTGCAAAACCCCGGAAGTGCTCAGCCACCACGACACTCCGCTCCAGAACTCTCGGCCTCCCTCTGAGGAGCCCATCCACCAGCCGCAAGGGAGAGCAAAGCCCAACAAGGCTACCCCGGACTCAGAGGAGCCCACCCCACTCACCCACGGGAGAGTGTTTAAAACAGAGGTGGCCACTGTGTACCCGCCTGCCCTCGGTGCCAGGGCCCCGGAGCCTGGCTTGTCAAACTCTGCTGCTGCCAGCCAGTGGTCTCTCTGCCCTGTGGATGAGGAGCAGAGGAGACTGGCCCACCTCAATGGGCTGCAGGCACCAACGGGCTCTGCTCTGGCCTGCACACCCCCAGTGCAGTGCCTGTCCCCAGAATGTAGCGAACAGCCCCCTCAGACCCAGCCCAGCCCCACAGCTGGGGAGGCAGATGAAGAGGAATGCCAACAAATTGTGCCTCACACAGAAGTGGTGGACCTCAAGGCCCAGCTGCAGGTGATGGAGAACTTAATCAGCTCGAGTCAGGAGACTATCAAAGTGCTGCTGGGAGTTATTCAGGAGCTGGAGAAAGGAGAGGCCCATCGAGAAGGGTATGTATGATTGCTGTCTCACACCCGGGAGGCTTGTCATCCACAGGCCCATCCCATATGAGTCTGAGGCTGGCATTTTGTGTCAAGGCTATATTCTATAGACACAGTGAGCTAGCTACAGGGGTCACGGCTGTGGTAAAGGCCAGGCTTGCTGTGCACTCTGCTGATGTGCACTTGTTAGTGTTTACCTATTTGACCTTGAGTTCAAGCAGTTCCTGTATTTTTGGTGAGTTGATGGCTCTTTTGATATAATTTATTCAGATTAAGTTTTTGATCTTGATAAGGTATAATTCATGTAGTGGTCCAAAGTACCTAAAGACAAAGCTATTTGATGCTTAGAGATTGTATTAGAGATGAGAAAAAAAAAATCAGATGACTTTGGGGAAAGTAAATGCTGACATACAGACTTATGATAAACAACTGCAATGGGATTAGCATTCAGCAGGGTATAAAGTTTGACGAGGCTGACATTCTATGATTTTCATTCTTTTCCCAGAATACACAGAAGCACAGTCCCGGATCCTTAGAAAAGCCCTATCTGTATTATGATTAGGAGACAGGCCAATCCCCTGACAGACTCTCTGTCCACTGGGCAGCAGAGGAAATGAGACCAAGTTCACAGCCCACATAATCTAACATCAACAAGAGCTTGTTGGACTTGACCAGTTGTTGAGGAAACCAGCATCCCCTTGCCTCCCGTAGCCCTAGCTACCAGGGTTGGTTCTGAGGATCTCTGAACAGTGCCCATGACCCACTAGCCTTGGTCTGAACTGCCAAGCCTTCCCTTTCCCCCACCCCACAGCCTGCAGCCCTCCACCCTGTGTCTTGGATGTTGGACGTAGGCACTGCTCTCTGGCCTCGTGTGATTTGTACCCTTCACTCTGTAGCTGAAGTGAGCTGGCACACCCTGAAGTAGGGAAGGCAGGCAGTGCCTTGTCCTGGCAGCAGAGCACAGCAGACACAGAGCTCCCAAAGAGATCACTGTGCCTGAATTAGACAAGGTTTGCTTATCTCGAAAAGGAGAAGCAGCAGCCTCTGCCTTCTAAGGCAGGAGACGAGGCCACTGCACTGGCTCCAAAACAAGGGACCTGGTTCTCATCCTGCCCTTGGCTCTGGCTGCTCCAGTTTCGAGCAAGTTGCCTGTCCACAGTGAGCTAACAATCCTCAGCACTCCCCCTACCTCCACACCACACAGTAAGATTCCAGTTGCTATGAAGCAAAAAGAAGAGCAAGCCCAAAGAAAGGAATCTAACAGGATGTTACTTACTCAGAAAGCCCTGTTCAATGCTAAGATGACATCTTTATTTCATCCCCTTCAATCTCATCTCAAAGTCACACACCGGGGAAGAGGGCTACATCAGGGACTTGTGTATTAGCAGGCATTCATTCCCATACAAAATAGAGACCCAAACAAGGACCAGCCTTGACTGGTACTGACTGGAGCCAGACAGCAACAGAGAAGGATGTCATACACACCAGGTGGGAAATGAACCTCACCAAATGGTGTGAAGCAAGGTGCATATGGTACTCTGCATACTCACAGGAGGTCACACTCAAACAAACATCTATGAGCGCCCTAGGAAAGGAAAACCATAGTTTAGATAGACACTTCCCTCTGCTAGCACAACAGATATGAGACCTTGCTTCAATAGCGTTCACTGGCTTCTCAGACTCCACCCATGTGGGTGCAAGTACAGCAAGGTGTGTCTGGGAGGGAGCTCTGGCTCTGAGGACTTGGGCAAGGGCAGTACCTGTCTGTCACTCACTTCCCCACCTGTAAACTGGCATTCTTGCCTATGTCGCAGTAGGAAGAGGGTGACACAGGCCACCCGCTGTCTTCAGCCCAATGACAGTTGCTGGATTGGATAATGAGTGCTTGGTGATCACTGCTGTTCAGGATAGGGGGAAGATGGTCTGGGGAACACTTCGGGTCCCATGTTGAGTACAGCATAATGAATGTACCCCCATATGCTAAGGATACAGCCTACTACTCAACACTGCTCTAGAAACCCTGGAGTTTCTCTGGTGAGTAGAGTAGCTGCCAGCCATATGTGCTAATGTAACTCATAAGCTCAAATTAATTACATTTGGTTACACTGAGCATTCCTCAGTTACATGACTAGGTTTTAAGAGTTCAGCAGTGGTCCACATAGGCATCACAGGCAGAGAAAATGTCCCTTGTCACAAGAAGCCCCTCACCCCAGTATCCAATAGCATTTGAGAACCTGACACATCAAAACAAAGCCAAGAATTGAGAATTTGTGGGGGGTTCCCCCTTCCTTTAAAATAAACCCTTACTTTGGTCATTCTCCATGTAGACAAGCTCAGGGTCACAGAGCAGGTCCACAGTGTGACACCTCACTCATCTGGTTCTATAACCTCCATCCCCACCCTTCTTAGGGAGCCCTCTGAAAGAAGGTAAAATTTATCAAGTGGATTCAAAGTCAAGGCCATCTTGATGGCACCCCTTCTCCTCTATATCCAAGGTCATTAATTCAGCTGATACTCAAATTCCCAAGTCTCTCATCCGTATCAATATCAAGAGGCCAGCAGCCTCTAAAGGCAAAGCAGAAGCTTCCTAGGCTGGAGTCCCTCAGCTTCTCAGGGAGGGGAAGGGTCAGCCTGTTCTGTGCTGTGACACCTAGGTTGGAGTCCCTCAGCTTCTCAGGGAGGGGAAAGGTCAGCCTGTTCTGTGCTGTGACACCTAGGCTGGAGTCCCTCAGCTTCTCAGGGAGGGGAAGGATCAGCCTGTTCTGTGCTGTGACACCTACAACAAATGGATCTGGGGATTCAAAGGGGTAGCAATGCCCGTTTCCTTGGTATAGACCACAATGTTGGACAAATCCTGAAAACTTAGGTTTCTGCCCTTCTAATCACCCAAGCCAGTCCCTGAAGGGCAGGGTCCTAGAGAAGCAGAGTTCTTGGGACTTTGTATACTTCATGGAGGTCGAACAGGGAGGTGCTTGATTATATCTCAAGCTTAAAAAAAAAAAATCAAGGCAGGCATCATGGCACACACCTTTAACCTCAACACTTGGGAGGCAGAGGCAGGCAGATCTCTGTGAGAGCAAGGCCAGCCTGGTCTACAGAAGTAAGTTCCAGGGTAGTTGGGGCTAAAAGGGAGATCCTGTCTTTTCTTTTTGAGAAAAAGCATTCTACTTTAAACAGATTATTTTTTTAATTTTTAAGTTCTCTCTCTCTCTCTCTCTCTGTCTCTCTCTCTCTCTCTGTGTGTCTGTGTGTGTGTGTGTGTACATGTGCAACGATGCATGCGTGGAAGTCATAGAACAGCTTGCAAGAGTCAGTTCTCTCCTTCCACCATGTGGCTCTCAAAGAGGCTCGAACTCAGGTCCTCAGGCTTGGTGGCAGGCTCCGCTAATCACTGAACCATCTTACCATCCTTATATGGATTATTACATAGTCATTCTGTGACATGACAGAATTGAATGACCCCAAAGTTCAAATACCCAAAGTTGTCCTTAGAAAATGTTTTCAAACCTTTGAAGAATGCTCAGAAAGAAGTTGGATCCTATCAAGACTTCTCCTAGCCTGTTATGGCCAGAAAAGTAGATGGGCTCTGGTTTAATGAGGTAGGCTCTTTGGAGCCATGACTGCATCTAGGTGACCAGTCGTCCAGTGACATTTCCATAGTGTTCCCTGGGCTGGACCAAAGCCTTCCCTTGTGTAGAGACAGGACAGGAAGGGTTAGCCAGTGGTATTTGAGACCAGCAGCCTCTGCATGGATATTTCTTAGGCTGTACTTAATGCATAAGTAATCCCTTTAATAGGACTTTTCTTCACTATCTAGGATGACAAGCAAGCACTTCCCAATGGTCTTTACTCTGTGGAGCAATGCGTGTGTCACCAGCCAGAGTGGCTTTCAGTCACTTCCAAGTTATTCCTCCTAGGAGACCCTTTCATTAATCTCATTTGCTTGTAACGTGTCTGAAAGGCCCGAGCTGGGAAAGGTCTTGTCCTGGGCAAGTGAGCTTCAGCTGGGTCTTCCATCAAGTAGGAGTAGAAGCTTAAATAAGGTTTCTGCCTGTGACAAGCATGCAGCGGTGCTGGATTATAGGGGAGGACCTACGGACAGCATTTCAGAGGACACCTTCTGTGAGAAAGTAGATGTGCAAAAAATTCTTCACAATCATGCCTTTCAGTCCCCTGTAAAATGTTTGGGCAATTCACTCAAAATCGCTCTGCTTTATGCAGTGCAGGCAGCTTGCATGAATGCCAAGAATTATCCTGCTTATTTCAGAACTCTCAGTATTATCCTCGTCTCTTCTCAGGAAGTGCTGGGTCACACAGGCTATCTACATGACTGATGTAGGTGTTAAGGGCTGAGAAAGGGGCAAACAGGGTAGAGAATTTCAAAATCCAACCGGTTCTTGGAACATTGGTAATTCCCTGGAGCAAGATGGGGTTCCTGGCCTGGAAAGCCACCGACCAACTGACTGAAGGGCCTCACTGTTCAGGATACAAACTCGCCATCCACTGTGCCATTGCAACCCTGTAGGAAGCTTTCTTTGTAATGAACAGGTAAAACGCTGTCCTGCTAAGGGGAAGAGAACACAGTATCTGCTGGTGGCTACCGTAGGGAACTGGCCTCTCGGCACAGAGACCAGTTGGCTACTTCCGTAGCCGGGCCTGAGAGGTACCTCCAACTAAGGCCCTTAGCCTGGGACGATAACGTTTTCCACACTCTTGGCTGTGATTTCCCACCTTCCCAGAGACTGCCGATCCCTGGACAGGAATTTCAGGCTGATGGCCTATCTTCAGCCTATGTCCACTCACAGCACCAGCTACCCAGGTTGGTGGTCCACACTGGGACCTCTTTCCAACCCACTGGCCACCTGAACGAAATGCAGGCCTGCTTTGACCTGTATACACACAAAAATTTAAAGAAAATGACGGCCAGGAATTCTGTAATGATGTTAATGGGAGTTTGATTTATTACCTGCTACAGCCTGCTTTTATAAGCCAAATGACGTGAGCTCCCAGAGACAATCACAGGCCCCCAACTCCACGCCACTGCACACCCTTGCCCCACCCAGCACCACGCACCTAGGCCATGTTGTCTGCTCCTCCTTGGGGCAGGGTCAGAGAAATCCCCTGACTCTCATCCACATGGTGCCCTGAGGGGTGCTAGCTAAGAACTAGCCCCCAATTCAAACTGGATCTTCCTACACAACCCCATCAAACACTGGGGGTGGGGGGTGGGGTGGGAGGGCAGCTCTGCCTTCCAGATTGCCCATCTAGATACTTTAGAGGCCTCATGTACTCACTGGCTCCTAACAGCCAAATGATGCTTTCCTACTTGGAAAAGACCATGTCAGAAAGGATGTCGATTCAAGGTCAAGATCTGCCACTGACCAGACTGACAGTTTCTACATTGGTCAGGCCACCTCCAGCCTCTGGTGCGTCCTCCCTTCAGGCTTGGGGAGCAGTAGGACCCAGGGTAAACTAAGTGTCCAATATAAGTTACAGAAAAGACAGGAAGCTTAGGATCGTCTATGACTCTACTGAGTCAGGGGCTCAGTGAGACCACAAGTGAAAAGAAGCCAGCCCAGGTGTCCAATAGCTTGCAGGAAGGGTTGCAAGTTCTGCTGCCTAGTCACGGGACAGTTCCTTGTTAGTGGGATATCCTTCAGTCTAGGAACAGGTGGCTTCTTGGTAGCCAGAGACCCAACTCTTCCTAGTTCTTAACACATAGTGCTTTACCAACATAAATAATTTTTAAAATTAAAAATGCAGGGCTGGAGAGATGTCTCAGTGGTTAAGAGCACTGGCTGCTTGTGCAGAGGATCTGGGCTCAATTCCCAGTACCCACATGGCAGCTAACAACCATTCATAGTTCCAGAGGATCTAAACCTTCTTCTGACCTCTACAGACACTGCATGACATGGGTGCACTTACACACATGCAACACACTCATACACATAAAATTAAATTCTTTATTTTTTTTTTTTTTTGGTCTTTTTGAGACAGGGTCTCCCTGTAGCCCCAGCTGTCCTGGAACTCAGTCTGTAGACCAAGCTGGCCTTGAACTCACAAAGATCCGCCTGCCTCTGCCTCCCAAGTGCTAGGATTAATTAAAAATACACACAAACACATCCATGGGAATGTCACTGGTGGGCTTCCAAGACAAGGGAGCTAGGAATGCAGAACAGAGTTAATACATACCCTGTACAGTGCCCTGTATTAATGTTTCCTCAAATTTAGTTGTCCCTTTAATCAACAACAACAAAAAAAATGGGAACAGCCACCCAATAAGGAAGAGTCCTGTGCAGATAAGTAGGTGACTGGTGAAGACTCAGGTCCCAGGGACCTGTGTTACTGGAAGAACTCAGAGTCTTCTATAGCAGAGTAGGCAAACATTTTTCCCAAAGGGCCAGACTTTTAGCTTTGGATCCCATACAGTATAGGTTATGACAATTCTATTCTACATTTGTATCCTAAAAGCAGCTACAGGGAAATCACATGAGGATGAATGGTCAGGGTAAGGTTTCAATAAAATTTCACTTACAAAACAGGGAGTAGGGAGATTTGGGCCATGGACCATAGTTTGACTATTAAATGGTTTGGAAATGAAATGACTATATCTGTTGAAATCCAGGCTAGAATAAAGATTTGGGCAATCTAGAATGTGTGACAGACAGACACGACAAAGATGTATAATTCATTCACAGGTTCAGATGATTTCTAGTGGGCATCTCCTTCGTGGCAGACCCTGAGCAAATTGAATTCAAGCCCAATATTTGACAAGGACATATTAAGTGGTATTCAGTTTAAGGATAAACCGTGCTGTTCTCCACATGTATAACCCTCAAAGTCTGACTTTGGAGAATGAGAGTGTGTGTGTGTCACACTGACATGTAAGTTACACAGCATCTTTGGTAGCCATTAGAAAGGTCTGCCATCTCCTTTTGTAACCCATGGGAATAGAAGGCCATCAGAGAACATGTCTTGTCTGTGGCTTGTTTTAATCGAGATATTGATGCCAGATGGGTAGAAGTGATCTACAGGCTCCATGTCATATCCCCATATTGACAGATCATTCACAATCGGGCATTTTAAAATCTGTGAGGGTATGAGAAATCTCTCTGAATTTTCTCTAATTACACAGCCCAAACAGAATCAATGCTGCACCACAATTACACAGGAAGCATAAGGGGTCAGTTTACTTTAAGTCACAGAGCAGGAAGAACATGGAAGTCTGTACGAGCTGTGGCATTGACAGTGGAGAATCACAAAGCTTTTCCATCTGATCAATCCAAGTTACTGACTTCCATGGTGCCTCTCTGGGAGACCGGGAAAAACTGGGTGCAGTCAAGTGATCCCATGCCACCTTGACTATGCTCTGTCTGTGGGATAATGGGATGTCTCTGCTGGAACCCACCCATTGCACTGAGATAAGGTCTCCACCTGGCTAGCTGGGGAAGGGGAAGTAGAAGCATGCAGCAGTCTCAGCCCCCATGGTCCCAAGAGTTACTCTTGCAGATTCTGCAATTCTCCGTGATGTCCTTCCCGGCTCTGGCAAGACGTTCCGCAGGAAAGCAGGGCACCGTGAACAGCTGAGAAGGCTGTGCTAAGCGCAAGATCAGAAGCAAAAAGGTTCTTAATTCTGCCAAATGCTCTCCTGTCCCTTAGTGCACTCTATTTGCAGGGGATGAAAATGTCAGCACTCTGTTTTTCTAATGTTCCTGATGAATCTGTTTGGGAGGCTTTCTGCACCGTTATTGTAATCCAAAAGATTTTAAAGCAGTATAGTTGGCCCCTGGAGGCCAGCCCCCATTGCACTGGCCTTCTCCTTTCTCAGAAAAAGAGTCTTGGCAGGACAGCAAAGTAGGATGACCTGTGCTCTACAGTCAGCAGGTTCAGAGCTGGGAACCTCCCACTGACAGGCCTCCCTTAACTGCTTCAGCAAGGGCTCCATCCTGCTGGGCATCTGGATCTTCTTTTGTAACAAAGACCTCTGAAGGCTGGCCAGGAGATCTGGGGATTGAATGAAATGTGGGAGCCAGGTGTGCTGGTACACACTTCTAAATTGGCATTTAGGAGGCTGAAGCAAGAGGATGTTGAGTTCAGGGCCAGCCTGGGCTATAAAGCAAAATCTGTCCCACAACCACAAAAACCTACAGGAGGTCGGGATCTCAGACCCAGCGGGTGTCTGCATCCAGTCCTCCCCTTCTGCTAATGTCACCTTCTTTCTGGGGAGACTTCCAAGTACTCAGCCGACAGCAGGCTGGAACGCATAAAGTATCTTCTCTTTTACTTCCATAAACTGAATCATCTTTGAGGCTGAGGAGGGGCTTTACTTTGAACAGAGATGTTGTGCTTTGAACGAGTCTCTCGAGGAAAGCACTGGGCACAGGGAGCTGGGGTCTTGGTGAGGAAATGGAGGTCTAGTTAGGGAACTTGGACTCTTTTTCCAGGTCACTATGGATTGGGGTTTCTGAGCTACATTTTCTGTCCTGAAGAAATCAGGGGTCCTGAAGGTTCTTTTCTGCAGAAATATCTAAAAATATCACAGTTGCAGCCCTCATCTTAAAATACTCAAAAAAGTTTACAGAGCAAAGCCCTGTGTGCTGACCCCTGTCCACGGAGAACAGTCCCATCCTGCTGCTCCCTCTTCTCCCAATGCTGTCCCAGCTTCTTCTTCATGACCACCAAGGCCGCAGTAGGCCTGGGCCCTAGAAGCTTACATCCTATGAGCACTATCTACAGAAAATGTTTGTATTCTTTTTATATTGCAATGAGTAACTTTTATAGATTTGTGATAGAATAGTCACATCCCATACTCAAGTTTAGTTATTTTTGTGACTTTGAAACAAAAGTGCATACCACAGTCTTTCTAGTGTGTTCTTCTGTTTAACTCAGAGGGTCACGGAGAGCCTTTCCTATCACTTATGCTTAGATAGCTTTGTAAATACTATTCTGAAGTTCTTGAAATGATAAGCCTTTGCATCCTTAATATGAAAAACAAGGCTAAATGTATTTATAAGTCTATAAAACACACTCCCCATTCTGGCTTTGGGCTTCACATAGGTATCATACATACCTGAAAATGTAATTTAAATAATCTTCCTGAGCCGAATGCCAAAATAACTTTCAAATACCTCTCCAGCCTTTCAAGTTGGTCAGTGAATAGAAACCTCACCACTGAGGCACTAGACGACTCAGACACCCCATTTGCAGATAAAATGAGCAATTCAAGGCATGACATGAATGTTTATGGAATTTATGGATTTGTGTTCTAGAATTCAGATTTTTTTTTTAAAAAAGGGGGGGATAAAATGTAAGTTCTAGTTTTCTAATGCTTTTTCAAATCCCATGCAATTTCTGCTAAGCAATGCAAAAATGCCCTGTGCTCTATTTCCCATCGGGCGGGTCTGGGAGGCTTGCAAAGAAATGAGTTTTCCAAGTCCCAATAAGCTCAGAGCACCCTCACCTCCTTGGAGCAACCTACGATATGCCAGCCATTTCTGAGCCTTCAGTGAACAACGTAATAAAAATTTCTATCGGTAAAGTGACATTTGGAAGTGCTACAGTGTCAGAATTCACACACAGGTCTGTGAGATCTCACTTTCCTGAAAATGGGGAACAGAGTAGGTAACCACATAGAAGGGAAAACCTAGGCATTTATCAGGCTCCTGCAAGTCTAAGTTCTACTTTTATTGAAGGGGGCTGCAGAGACTATTGTCCCAGTTCTCTTGGCTCTCCTGTATCACAAGCTATCCTCTGGGGAAAGGAGACCATCAGTGCTAACAGCAGCAGAGCCCAGAACCTCAAGGTATAATAGGAATGATGTGTACTTTTAAGGCTTCATCTTGATTAAGAGGAATCCCCTTTTGCGTAATAATTGAAGAAAAACTAAGGCCATTTATCTGTAAGCTCAGGTACCTACATAACAGGGCTCAAAGCTTATCCATGAGCCCCTGCCCAAGGAAAACAGCTTATTGGAATGAGTGGCCCATGGAGTGAACACTGCTATACAACTATCAGGCTCTTCCTCGAAATGATTCCAAATTAAAGCAACAAGTAAAGAATAAACCAAAGCACACTCTTCAATGCAACAATCAGAGCATATGAACAGCAAGGCAAAGCTTTCCAGTGCAATCTAAAATAAACACTGCATGGATTCCAAAGACTAGTCTGGAAACAACAGGCAGAGGAACAGACACTCTGGGAAAGGCTAACTTAAAAGGCAGCACTTCAATCGAATGGACTGAGTTTTTAACGTCAATAATGCATTGGTTACAACACAGACCATCTTCCCAGCTGAGTCTCAAAACTGGACATGGAAGACTTTACGAATTCTCTCACCAAGATATAAAGAGTTTTAGACTTCAGTAAGGAGAGCTCCAATGAATGAGGTTTGTAAACACATGCAAGATCAGCCTCTGAAACAACAAGAGGAGGTCCTCACTTAAAATCATTAACCAAGTAAACCTCAATACATCAAACGAAATAAAAAATAAAAGATAGAAGCGTTTGTAGATATGTAGCGACAGGACTGGCAAATGTCACATAACACTTTCAAACTGAAACCTCTATGCCATGTGTGAGAGGACTCAAGTGGAGCCTCTGAAGACCAAAACTTGAAGCCTGATTTCTATTCCTGTTGGGTAGCTAGAACTACCAAAAATTCATTTTCATTAATTTTCAATAAACTATAGCTTAAGCGTTAACTCTCCTCCCAGAACACAAATTAATCAACCCTGCCTCAGTTCAGCCCTAAAAAGTTGTCTTTCTTATTATTAATAGATGTTCCTAGTGCCTTCTGGGGCAAGTAGCCTGTTTCTATTATTATTGTCATTATTTTGCAACTTAGTATCTCCCCAGCTGCATGAATATATGAAAGAAAATGCAAGCCTTGTCTCATTTGTAATAGAGCCAAGCAGTCCGCATATAAACAATGGCTATTTTTTCTTGATTTCTTTTTTACATGTTTGATTTTATATTATGGAACTATGAACATGAAACATTAAAAGGAAAGAGAATCCCTGCTTTAATAGTGGTATTCACCTCTGTATTTGGCTCTGACCAATGGGCAGGCATTTGACATGAATGGGATATAGAGACATTAATGGAAATCATCATGCTCTCTGCATACAAGGAAACAAGCAAGGAGATGGACCAAGACCTTAGGGAGAGACAAAGAAATGGACGAAGGAGCACCACAGGTGAGACAGAGGGCTGAGCAAGGAGACAAGGGAGACCAGCTCAGCTTGGCTTGCCGGCCACCCCACGTGGGGTGGAGGCTCATACAGGCTAAGATGCGGCTCCAGTAACTGCCATGATTGCTTCATTCTAATTCACTGTAATGAAAACAAACATTAAAAGCCTCTCATAGCTAGAGCCTTCCCAGAATGATGGTGTCACCACATTTGCTAAGCCAATGAAAGTTCATTTGTCAACACCATCTAAAGAAAACAACAGAGTTCATTAAGGGTGTCTCTGAGAGATGGGTGTTTCACCAGGATGGGCTGAAGCAGTGCAGCTTCCCACATACTTGAGGGGCAGATTAAGGTGCAAGGCTGAGCATTTAAACTGGGTGTGGGAAGCAGAGATGAGTGACCTTTATCCTGACTTGTTTGGCAAAAACGGTATAATGCTAATTATTTAGACAGACCCTCCTTCTCAAGCTGAGAAAACAACAACAAAAAAACAAAAAAACAAACTGACAGGCCTGTTTTCCTTTCCAGGAGCAAAAGATTTTGTTCATTAACCCAAAAGAATATGTAATCTTCATTTGCTCATGTATCCATTCATCCAGTCATCCTTTAAAACATATTTCTTGGTCATCTGCTGTACTGGAGACTTACACTGTGCCATGCAAGTTCCTGAAGAACGAACTGAGTGTCTGCTTACTTTCTAGTGGAGGGAGTCAGAAAAAATGAAAATGGACAACTAAATGACATGGTCATGATGATAAGTTTTAAGTGTTGTAGAGATGTTTGAGGCAGGGGATGGAGGCAGGTGCAAACAGGTATTAGACAGAGTCAGGAAGTGAGGCTGTACCCCTCAAGATCTAATCAGTGGAGGGCACCAAGTAGAAGGAGGGGACCAGGAAAATAAGCAGAAATAGCCAGCAAAATGCTCTAAGTGCACAGGAGAAAAGGACCTTATATCCCCACAGCCCACTGTGGGTATCTATAGAGTTTCCAAATTGCTAGTTTTCAGGAGGGTGTGCTGAGGTGCCTGAGAGGGAGAAGTGGGTATAGAAGAATATTGCTGTTTCACAGTTATGCAAGCTTCCCTTCCTTAACAAACAAGCAAATCCTTCAACTAGGACAAATGGGCCTTGTAGAATTTAACTATCCTGAGGGAAGGTCAGTATTTTACTTGCCCAAGCAACAGACAACCATCCAGAACACCAGATGAACTGTGAGTAGGGAACAAGGGTTGCTGTGGTTTCTCAAGGCCTATAATTAGAGCACAGAGTACTAAGTACCTGGATGACCAAACACCATCCTGAATTTTAGTAGGATAGCAAAGAGTTTGCCTATAGGGCTGACCCTTCTTGGGTGACTCTCACCATTCTTGGCTTTGGAAGAATAGACCACTTTTTTAAGAAATTCCTAGGATATAGGGAGACCCAACCCAACTTCTAAGGGATGTGTGCCAAAACACGGTTTCTGGGTCACTTGGGTTGAAGTTCCAATTCTGAAGCCCTGGAAATAGCCCAAGCATAAGGAAACTGGGCCACAGAAAGCCACCAAACCCACCAGCATGTTCTTTGAAAGACCTTCTGAGCTCTAATGTGGGATCCCCAAAATAGATCTTCTTGATGCCGTCAACAAGGGCTTTGCTTTATTTGGGTAATGTCTGGAGAGGCTAGGAAATGCCCAGTGGGTAATATGCTTGCTCCACAGCCAGGAGGACCCGAGTCCAAATCCTCAGCAATCACATAGAAGCCAGATTAGCCCCAGCGCTGTGGAGGTGGAGAGAGTTGGATCTCTGGAGCTCCCAGAAAAGCCATGCTATATGAATCAGTCAACTCTAGATTCAGTGAGAGACCCTGTCCCAACAAATAAAAGAGAGCAACTTAGGAAGCCACATAGTTGACCTCTGGCCACCATATGCACACATACAGACATGGACATCCACACTGCACCACACCACACCTAATGCACACATACAGACATGGACATCCACACCGCACCACACCACACCTAATGCACACATACAGACATGGACATCCACACCACACCACACCACACCTACACAAGAAATATCTGGAATTACATGTTCATATCCAAGAGGACTCTGTATCTTGTGTGAAAGGAGAGTTTGAGCTCAGTAAGAGTATGTCTCCCCAAAGGTGACTGGGATGGACATGGGAAAGCCTATGTAGTTAGACTGGCCTTGAAGCCTGGCCTCTCTGTAGAGCCTGGAGAATCCAGTCACAGGACAGCCAGGAACTGCTGCCATTCTCAAAATGCATACTGTTCAGTGATTGTCTAACAGACAAAGATGACAACAACCCAGTGTAACATGAAGTGAGATTTCCAGTTTGTGCAATGGCCAGGAAGACCAGGTCAATTTCAGTGCAACAGATCAAAGGAAGTTTCCAAGTCATTTTTCCCTTCATTTTATTTTTCAATGGCTCATTTGCCCCAAGGATCCACCGGCATTAACTGCCACCTCCCCTGTGACCTGTGTGCCAGACATCAATTGGACAAACACAAGAACCGAGGCCGCCATGCTGACAGGGAACACTGTGGGCTCCAGCAGTGAACGGAAGCAGAGGGCAGATGAGAGCCAACAGAGGGTGCGGGGAGCAGCTGGCCAGGCTGGCAGGGCTCCAAGAAGGCCCCAGTCAGGTGGCTGCACAGGTGCCAACATTTACCCCTGGTTACACATAACTGGGGAAGATGAGTACCTCAGATGGCTTCCCCAGCATTGGACCTGACTGATTTGGGGCGTTTCAAAATACAACTTGACTGTTTACTCTTAACAGCCTACTTTGTCTGCTTGGAAACCCAGGCCCAGCAAGAGTCTCACAGCTGCTAAGTCAGACTCAGCAGAGAGGCAGCCTTCAGGAAAAAGAACCGGATTAGGCCCTGAACTAGGGGGCCCCTCCACCCTGCTTTTTGTTAACCAATAGCTGATCTGGAGTTGGCCCAGAAAAGCAGCTTTTTAAATCAGTGCTGGGTGTATGGCTCAATGTGTACAGTGCTTGCTGCACTGCATAGGGACCTCAGTGTGAACCCCCAGAATACATGGAAAAGCTGGGCACTGTAAGACAGAGATAGGGTGATCACCGGAGCTCATTGACCAGCCAACCCTGTGAATCAGTGAACTCTAGGTTCAGTCAGAGACCATGTCCCAAAAAACCAGTCATTGAAGAAGACAATTGCTGTCAACCTCTGGCCTTCAAATGTACACATATACACGTACTCCCATACATACATACACACAACAAAGCTTTAATTGGATGAACCCTACACCCTGGCACATGATAGCTCAAACACTTATAACAGATGTAGTTGTTCCCATGGATATATTGGGATAGTCTAAATTCACTTTGCAATGGAAGAGGGGATGTCTGAATGAGGCATACTTCCAAGACAAGATTTGACAGAATCCTGGTGAAGATGCATTCACAGAAACAAACCGGTCTCTGCTTACTGGGGGAGCAGAACCTCTGGAATATGTGAGGTCCCTACAATATCTCATTTTGACAACTTTTGAAATTTCCATCCATAAGAAGAGGCACTATTTCATGTCTCTAATTAACATCACTTTGAGACTATTAAGTAGAAAGGCTCTTTAAGAAGCTGACACACAAATGATGGTGTAGTTATCAGAAAAGGACAGCTGGGCAAGAATGAAGAAAAAAAAAGGGGGGGGGGTGCACCAGGTGAGAAAGCCCCAGAAAGAGATCAAAATTAAGAGAATAAATGAGACAGGACCATAGAATTATCAGGGAAAAGAGGCTGTCTTCTTCATTTTTGCAGTAAACACATCCCTCAAGGAAAGCCATACCCAAGGACAGGACACAGTCTTTGGGATAATTCAGTGTGACAATTCCAACACTCTTTGTACTGGTGTTTTGAAAAACATAGTTGGAGGTCATCGCCAGATGTGAGCATCATCCCAGATGCCTTTTATGTGCTAGAAACTGCGAACTTGTAGAAAATTAATATGCCATTTAAGAGGACAGTAAATAAGCCACAAGATTATTTGGTGTCCCCTACACTGTCTAGAACATTGGGCAGGAGCCCACAACACATTGCAGGCTGATACATAGAGGAGGATTACTTCCTGAGTTCCACACCCAAACTAGGCCTAATTCAAAGGCCAGTATAGCCACACAGGGAGGTCAGAAGGGGCTTTTCAACAGAGAATTTAAGATCTTCCTCCCGCCAGGCGTGGTGGCACATGCCTTTAATTCCAGCACTTGGGAGGCAGAGGCAGGTAGATCTCTGTGAGTTCAAGGCCCGCCTGGTCTGCGTAGTGAGCTCCAGGCCAGCTGGAACTAAAGGGAGACCCTGTCTCAGACAAAACAAAACAGAAAAAAAAAAAATTTAAGATCTTCCTCCCCACCCTCCTTCCTTCCTTCCTGTTTTTCTTTTCTTTTCCTTCACTCCCTCTCTCCCTCTCATCCTCCCTCCCTTCTTTCCTTCCTGTTTCCCTCTTTACACAGTCTTACTGCATTACCCTCTATTTTTCAACTCATAAACTGTGCAGTCGTCCCAACAAGCCTACATTGTCACTGGGGTTCCAATCATTCCACTATGTTTGGCAAGAATTTAGCTCTTACAACAGAGCTGAGGATGTTTCTCAGTGGTACAGCACCTGCCTAGTAAGTAGAAAGCTGATCACAGACAAAAGGAAAAAGTTCTTACAGAGGAAAAGACACATAGACCTTACATGGTGGGAAGGGCAGATGTGAGTCAAAATGATGCAGGCATTTACTATTTGGCACAGAAAATTACTTTTCACTTCCCAAACATTTTCCTCTGTGATCACAGAACTTTGTTGTGTTATGCTTCTCATAAGAGCACAGGGAGACAAGATCTCCTCCTCTCCTCCTCTTTCTGTCTCCTCTTCCTACTTTTCCTTCACTTCCTCCCCACCTGTCATCATCGTCCTCCTCCTCCTCCCACTTGTCCTTCCTTCCATTGCCCCCCCCACCTCTGTCAGCTTCTTCCTAACCTTTTACCAAAACAAGTACTGAGTGTGTAGCTTTTGTTTCACCTTATTTGACTCAAGAGTTGTTGGCCATGCTACTCAGATCCTTCAAGGTCTCAGACAACACCAAGAGCTTAGATAGCGCTCAGGAGGAAGCCTGCAGTGACTTTTCTCACATCTTTCTCACACCGCTTCCTGCCACCTCTTTCTTGGCTGCCTTTCTGAGATGCAAGTGCTGTCACTCCTAGCCCCTTTTCTATGGGATCCCTGTAGTCCAGGACAGGGCTGTGGTGTGCTCAGCTGAAGATGGCAACCATGCTTTATCATTGCCGTGGTGTGCTATAAAAACTACTGCAGCAGCTTGACCATGAGTTTCCCTTGCTTTCACAATTCTGCTTGAATAAAAAGAAAAATTGGAGAGACACATGGATAAACTGTCACATGCTTTTTTAGAAAATACATACCTGGTGTGTGTGTGTGTGTGTGTGTGTGTGCGTGTGTGTGTGTATTTTGTATGGAGACAAACATGAATTTATGTGTATATATTTGGGGACTTTAAATAATATCAACTGAGTAAATGGAGCAGAAATCGGGAGGCAGCTATAGAAACTGGAGAGTGGAGCGCTGAGCTGAACCCAGGAAGCCCCCACCTTGAAACTGAACCCAGGCAGCCCCTGGGTTCTCTGGAATAGGAAGCTCTGAGCTCCTGGCTGTGCTCTGTAAACTGTATTCATTGTACTTTGTAGACAGTATAAAATCTTTAAGGAAATCAGGCTTCATTCTGAAGTAGATGTAACCAGCTTGTCTAAAGTCCTTCTGTTCCTCCAGGCACCTAGATCCCTTCTCCTCCTATATATCCACTGTGTCCACATTCTTTAAGTCCCTGTCAACTTGATACATTGTGTCTGGTTTCCTTTACCTTTCCAGAAAGCCCATCCTTAAGAGCATCAGTGAGGAGATAGGAGTTCTAGATTGCTGAGCTGGGTTCTATGTTAGAGTGGTGTGCTAGAAGGCAAACAGAAGAGAAAAGGTACATGGGGCTAGGAGATGGCTCGATCTAAAGTGCTTGCTTTGGAAGCATAAGGACCCGAGTTTGATCACCAGAACCCCTGTAAAACGCTGGGTATGTTGGCACGCACTTGCAGTCCCAATGATGCCGAGATGTTATGTGGGGACAGACAGAGCCCTGGAAGCTCAGGGACCAGCGCTGCTGGTGTGGTTGTTCTAGTCTAGTGAGAGACCCTGTCTCAGATAAAAGTGAAAAGGGCCTGAAGCATGATACTCAAGGTTATGCCCTGGCTTCCACATGCATGCAACATACATGTTCATGCTCACCTCTGCACATGCACATGAGCGCGCACACAGGAGTGTGTGTGTGTGTGTGTGTGAGCATGCATGCCAGCACTCACAAGATGTGGGGGGAGGGGGGTGAAAAGGGTATCTAAAAGCCTTCTTGGAGCTGCCCTTGGTGCTGAATTTTATTGTCTCATTAAGTATCCTTAAAACAGATTATCTACAGGTAACTAATATGGGATAATCTAGGTAACTAATATGGGATAATCTGAGTGCTAAATACCTTCAAACAAATGAGTTTGCTCCTGGAGTCCTGGGGAGCTCATACTGTGAGATCAGAATTGTTCAGTTTGTCCTTCCATTGCCTTTTGGATTCAAAATTCTTCAACTAGATTTATTTTGTTGTTCTGGACTTCAATATAAGAAAACAAAGTTAGACTGAAGGTTTGGCCAAAGAAACATTAATTGGTATTGTATCCAGCATGAAGGTATGAAGCACTGGCTCCTCGAAGCAGAGGACAAGAAAATGTAAGATCTTGTCAGACAAAAACAAAACCAAACACTATTAATTTATCAGCCTATCCTGGCCTTCAGCTTTCTTCACATTGATAATTTCAGCTCTTCCACTTTTGAACTTCTGAGTCACCACAATTCTGTACCCTGCTGCCCCTGAGTACCTGATTTAACAGTCTTGGCTTGTAGATTTCTCTTCTCCATAACAATTCTAATACAGACAGTCATTCCAAGCATTGGCTTTATGAAAATGCTTCCAAGTGGAGAAGGGAAAAACGGAGGGGTGGGGGGGGTTGCAGAACAGCACTTGGTGTTCCCTGCCCTGCAGAAGAGCTTATCTGTTATGTCTATATTTGGAGTACACATCCATTCAAACGTTGCAGCCCAATTATTAATGTGGTCATAAAATGATCACTGGAGCCAAATCCTACAGCTTGGAAGCTCCAAGGGCAATTAGATGAACGATCAAAGCACTGAGCACAATGGATTCCATAGTCAGAAGCCCTGGGCTGAGAACACTTCTACCCTGAGTAAAATTTTAGTAGGACCCTGATTGACAGTAGCTACGGGCAGCAGCCATGGACTGACCTCGAGCCAGGGCACAGGTCAGTGTTCTGCACTTCACCAGGGCACAGGTCGGTGTTCTGCACGTCACCAGGGCACAGGTCGGTGTTCTGCACTTCACCAGGGCACAGGTCGGTGTTCTGCACGTCACCAGGGCACAGGTCGGTGTTCTGCACGTCACCAGGGCACAGGTCGGTGTTCTGCACGTCACCAGGGCACAGGTCGGTGTTCTGCACTTCACTAGGGCACAGGTCGGTGTTCTGCACTTCACCAGGGCACATGTTGGTGTTCTGCACTTCACCAGGGCACATGTTGGTGTTCTGCACTTCACCAGGGCACAGGTCGGTGTTCTGCACTTCACCAGGGCAAAAGGCGGTGTTCTGCACTTCACCAGGGCACAGGTCAGTGTTCTGCACATCACCAGGGCACAGGTCGGTGTTCTGCACGTCACCAGGGCACAGGTCAGTGTTCTGCACTTCACCAGGGCACAGGTCGATGTTCTGCACTTCACCAGGGCACAGGTCGGTGTTCTGCACTTCACCAGGGCACAGGTCGGTGTTCTGCACTTCACCAGGGCACAGGTCGGTGTTCTGCACGTCACCAGGGCACAGGTCGCTGTTCTGCACTTTTCCTCCACAAGCTAATCCCTCACAAACTTGTTTCCACTCCAAGCATTTGATTTGTTTAAATGAAAACAACAGAAAGGATCCTAAAGTCACCCTGAGAAACAGGGAAGGGTCTGCCCAAGAGAGGTTCTTGATAGGTAGTGGAGTCCTAAACTTACACTCAGAGAAATTTGACTGAGAAAATAGAAATAAGATTGTCCATGGAGCTTTCTTTTTTTTAAATTTATTTATTTTCATATGTGTATGAATGTACTGTCTGTATGCAGGTTTGTGCACCCATGTCGTGCAATGCTGAGGAGGTCAGAAGAGGGTGTCGGATTCCCCTGGAACTGGAGTTCAAGATGGTTCTCAGCCGCCATGTGGGTGCTGGGGATCAAACCCAGGTCCTCTGCAAGAGTAGTTGGCGCTCGTAACCACTAGGCCATCTCTCCAGCCCCATATCCATGCAGTTTTCTAATATCTGTGGTGTCTACATGCAATGTTAAAAAAAATGATACCCTGCTCCTTACCAGTAGATATAGGCCAAAAGATTGCACTTGTCAAGAGTGGAACATCTGCATTAGGTCATAAGTATTAAGATAAAAAGAGTCAGAGCAAGAGAGATGGCTCCAACATCAAAGCACTTGCCAAAGAACCAACAAGTGCTAGCTGAGTTCAGGTTCCCAGACACCTAGTGCAAGTGGGAGTTAGAAAATGGAGACAGCATCCCTGGAGAACTTTACACAGCTAGACTTCCCATATCGGCAAGCTCTGGGTTTGCATAAGAGACCGTTCGCCTCAATGAATAAGATGAAAAGCAATCAAGGAAGAAACCTGATGTTGACATAGGGCCTCCACAAGGAGACACACACACACACACAGAGTACACAGCACCTTAACATGCATTCCCAAACACAGAGACACACACAAAACATGAAAACAAAAAGAAAGACAAGAGCCATGAAGTGGAATAATATTGATGTTACAGGAGACAGGTGAGAGAGGAAGGGTAATTCCATGTCATTCTTCCTAATAAATTTAGAAAGGGGGGAGGGTGCAATGAGCTAACCACTGTCACATCCGGCCTCATCTCCTGCCACTCCCATTTGCTCCAGCTGCGCTGGGCACACACTGGTCTTTCTTTTCCTCTAACATATGTGCTACCACTGTGGGTGTTAATACACGACAAAGCCTCACTTCTAAAACTCAACCAACCCTGATCACCAGATGAGTCACTGTGGTCTCATTAGGAATGCCACCACTTTAGAGGATGCTCTAGTTGGCTTTTATGTTGCAGTGATAAACCACTCTGACCAAAAAGGAACTTGAAGAGGAAAGGGTTTACTAGATCTTACAAATCCTAGGTAACAGTCCACCACCACTGAGGGATATCAACTGCCGGTAGGAAATGAATCCGAGACTATGCAGGAATGGCTTGCTCCCTTTGGCTTGCCCAGGTACCTGCTTATACATCCCAGGCCCAGTGCCTAGGAACAGTACCACCCATAGTGGGCTAGGCCCTCCTACATCAACCAGAAATCAAGAGAATGCTCTAAGACATGGCCATGAGCTAGTCTGCTGGAGGAAATACTTCAGTTGAGCTCCCCACGTACAAAATGACTGCACTTTTGTGTCAACCTGACAGCTGAATCTGTCCATGACAGATCAAGCCAACGTTAGTATTCTAACATTTGCTTTGTCCTGAAAGTTTCAAAAATGAAGAGGCCACGTCCCCTCCCCCCACCCTGCCCCAATTGGGCACTTATATGGTGACCCCTCCTCTTCTTCTGAAGGATAACCACTTATCTTCATCATGAGTGTCTTTCTCAGTAGCCACAACAATGCCCAGCACTTAGTAGGTACTTAATAACCACCTGAAAACTGACCATAATTGTGGAAATGTGTGCATTTTACAAGGTGATTTAGGATAGTCTGTTCAGGAAAAGGTTGGAAAAAGGAGCTTCTTGCTGAAGCATTCTGTCCCAGAAGACGGTCCTCTCGTAACTATCCAGCGCCTGAAGCCTTTTGTCCTGTCATTGCCAGATTCACTGACTATCCCAGGCTGCCAATTACATGTAGTGAAAAACATGGGTCCCATGATACAAGGAACGTGGCACAGAACATCAGAAGCCTGGGGTCTGAGAATAATGAGATTCTGGACCTGGAGTGTCACTGTATTCTGCTCTATAAAATGAGGAGAGAATAATTAATTGGAAGACTCCAGGCACTAATACAAGTGAGACCCTTAAAACTCTGAGGTGACTGAGCAAAGAAGTGGTGTGATGCTGAGGAGGCGCAGGAGAGGCTGTCCTGAGATCTGGGAAGGAAGACCTCGAGCCTGAAGGGCACTGAGGAGTTCCTCAGAGACCACCAGCTTGAAGGGCACTGAGGAGTGTCCTCAGAGACCACCAGCCTGAAGGGCACTGAGTGCCTGAGAGACCACCAGCCTGAAGGGCACTGAGGAGTGTGCTAAGAGACCACCAGCCTGAAGGGCACTGAGGAGTGTCCTCAGAGACCACCAGCCTGAAGCACTGAGGAGTGCCTCAGAACATTTAGCAGCCACAGGTCCCCCATGTGCCTTCTTTACTCACCTGGAGTTTGGATATGGCAGCACACAAGGAGGACTGCCAGGGGCTTTCCTAAACCGTGGCTTGTTGCCATCAGGACACTGCTGAGATGTCACTGCTAGGACATCATCATTGGGGGATCACCTGGAAACAAGTTATGAGCAAGCTCAAGTGAATAAACTGGACAGAAAATGCCCCGAACATTGGGGGGGGGGTGCACTGACCGGAGAGCCAAGCGGGAAGTCTAGGAGGCAGTGCATATCCTTAAGTGAAGAGGGCTAAGAACCAGAAACAGCCAGGCATGGGGAAGAACAGCGGGAGAGGTGAGGCCCAGCGGAAGGGCCAGAAAAGGGGCAGCACAATACGGGGTCAGTGACTCACATGGACCCTTGGCAACACTCTGGAACCACATATGGTCACTCAATGAACAAATAAACTGCACATACTCCAAGGTCATGCCATGTTTTCTGAGGACCACAGAAACGATCTCAGCCTCGAAAGTCAATCCTTTTGTCAAATGTTTATATAAATGAGGAAACAAATGTTATTTTCAATTGGAAACCTACAATGCATATACGCACTGTACACAGCAAAGGTGACAAATACTGCCCGCTGCTGTTGACGCAGCTGCTCTGCACAGTTACTTTGCTGATTTGTCCCCAAAGTGGTGAGCAGCCAACCCAGATGAAAGCTTTTCTCCCAACAGCAACTTAACAGATTCAGTTTATCCTGTTTATCCCATGTGTCAGAAGAAACGGAAAGGCCAGCCCAAGTGGAATAACTGGGAGACAACATGAAGCACCCCATACTAGGCTATGGGGTTTGTTAACTTGTCCAACATATATTCTAAGTAACCCTGGTGTGCTGAAGAAAATCCTCCCTATAGAAAAGCAAGGCAAGTCTTGTCGCCATACATCAGCAATGCTGGAAGGTTAATTACTTTAATAGGAGATAGAGTCAGCAGCCCCCTACAGAGAGGGAGAGGAAGAGGGAGAGAAGGAAACAGCACTGACAGGAGTCATCGGTGCTCTGTCTTCATGGGGCTATGTCTCAGGAGACAGGACACCCAGAGACTGTACATAAAAGTCTCTAACAGTCACAGAGGGCAGCAGGTGTGTGCTCTATGGAGCCTCGGAGTAAACAGACTGAGATTTGCAGACTAAATGGCAAAAATATCAAAGAAATTGAATACATAATTTTTTTAAATCACAGTTTTTACATTCAAAAATGAAGCATTGTGGAGACACATAATTTACCCTTGTCACAGATATTACTCTTTGGATTTTTTTCAAGCATTTAAAAACTTAAAATCCACTCTTGGCATGCCAGACAAACCAGTTACATGGATTGGGCGTGGGGCCTCGGCCCCTACTTGGCAACCTCTGGTCTAGCAGGACAGGTGGTGGGGCATAAAATCAGGCAGGTGTCAGCCTCTAATTCTATGATTGGTTTTCTCCTCAAAGTTTCTTTAAAATATCATAAACATAAAGCTGTGTTGAAACACCCCAATTCCCCATGCTTATAACGAAATCAGATTACGCACTTCAGTAGCGTATGTTCACATTCTAAATTTAATTTCAGCCTCATCTTAGCTCTGGATGCTGTGCGGGCTGGGTACCATAAAGACAGGCAGGAGCGAAAATGGAAACACATAGGGATCTGTGTCAGGGATCAGGATCAGGGTCGGGAAAGCATATGATTTGAGGCACCTGCTCTGTATGGCCAGTGCCCTGGCCACCTCGTGTAATGCTGTCCTGTTCTTATCTTATAGGCTTTCATATCGGACGGGGCAAGACACAGCTAACTGTGACACGTGCAGGAACAGTGCATGCATTATCTATAGGTACGTTACTCCTCTCCCACTTCCTCACTGAGTGACAAATGACGTTTATCCACAAATGCAAGAAGCATCTGGGGCCATGCTGGGAGGATGCCATCAGACAACAGAAACTCAGGGTCCTTCTCTGGGCATAATTCTAAGCTATGTCTAACCAGTCTCCCACCCCAGGTATATGACCCCAAGATGGAGGAAAGGCTGAACCCATTTATCTTGCAAACACACCTTTGTGGTTTGGGGAGCCGATTATCACTTTGATGGCTTGCTCCCTTGGAATCTATAGCCATGAGCATAGTGCTATGTCCTGACAAAATTGTAAAATAGAAGCTCTTCACATGGTATAGATCAAAGGTCCAAGTCTACAGATGAATGCCAGGGAAGGCCTTCCTTGATCATACCACACATTTCAGAGAATTCCCAAGGTCTGTGGCTCTCTCTTCCTATGCAGCAGAATCCACTCTCAAGAAACTTCATCTGCTTTCATGTGTTTTTAGTTTAAACTTTCTTTATAATGACTGAGATTGTCAAGGATAGATCAGAAACCTTTAGGAGGCAAAAGCCGTATTAGGTACTTGACAATAACTTAAAATATTAAGACATGGTCAAAACTCCTATAGAGATTGAGGGGGAGTGTAAATTATAGAAAATCTTACATCTGTGAGAGGTGTTAGGACTTAGTTCATTTTTAAACATTAAGACTGAAGTTGCTGCTGAGGCAAAGCTCATGTCCAGGCTGTCGTTGCAGTGCTGCGGCAAGCACGTGGATGCTGATGTCTCTTAGACAAACCCAGGAGTAGCCTGCCAGCCCTTATAGAAGTTCCAGTTGTAGATTCTTGAGGAACCACCATGCGAGCTTTCTAGAATGGTAGTGCTGACTCATATTCACTCTTTATGGATTGACACAGTATCTCATTGTGGTTTTTATTTGGATTTCTAGATCGTTAGTGAACACTACCCCCCATACCTGTCAGATATGAACCTACCTTTAAATAAAAATAACTTTACTAGTCTGCCAAATTATCAAAAAGTTATAACTGAGTAGTTAAATACCTAAAAATATAGAAAGGAACCCCACTTCCTCCTCCTTCCAAAAACAAAGCCACTATTACTGCATGAAGAAGTCAGACCTGGGCACACAAGGAGAGCATCAGGCCCCCCACAATCTCACACTCATTGGCTCCTGTGCTGAGGAAAAGCAATTATATGGCATGGCCATCCAGGCAAAGCATCTCAGATACAGCCTAGGTTCTTTAAAAGCAGAGCTGGGTCAACTGGAGACCCTGTCTGAGAGCTTGCAGAAGAAACCATAGCCAGGTAAGATTAGCAAAAGGCTAGTGTGATTTTTGACTACCACAGGACAACTGGCAAGGTCGGGAAGGAAACACTTTTAGTGGTCCCAATGGGCAGGGATGACTGCCACTGAGGAGTAGCAAGAAGATGAAGATGCTGGTGAGTCCCGTAATGGACTCAACAAAATAGAGAACAAAAGCACACAACAAAATAGAGAACTGAGTCCTAAAGGCTGGGAGGCAGGGAGTAAGGACACCATATTCAACACATCCACATTATGATTTCATAAGAGACACATGCAAAAGGCTAAGGCATCCAGCGGCAGGCAAGGAGCCAGCAAGCCTGCAGTAGCCCTGGCCAGGCTGTGAAGCTGCTGATTGCTCTTGGCAGGGCAGTTGCCAACGTGGAGGTGAAGAATCAAGCACCATGCAAGGTTTTTCTTTCAAGAACTCCAAGTTCCACCTCAGAGGCAGCTGCATTTCAGACATGCTTACCCGTGGAGTCTTCCTGCTGTAGCCCTACTGTGGATACAGATTTTAAATAGGTAGCAAGGGAATGCAACTTGCATGTTGGTAATTAGTTATGTACATATAACTAGGACCAACAAGCATACGTTACGTAAGTCTTCAGAGTTCAGTCTACTACCTCAGGGCATAGAGATTACCTAAAGTTTCAGAGTAACTGAGACAGACGGGGAAAAGATTTCCACCATGAGAAAGCTCATGGGTAAACATGTTCAGCCTAAAACTGCTTAACATTTTGTGGGTCATTGGAAAAAAAAAAAGAATTTATTAGGATACTGACCAGTGTAACCAAAGTAATTTAAATGAATTTAGCTCTAAATCCAGGGTGACTTACATAAAAAGTGATATTAAACATGATTTAATGAGTCAGAGAAGGTTAAGAATTTTTCTTTGGAGGGAATTAGCCTGGAGTAGTTACTATTCTGGATTGGCTCAACTAGCATTCTGTATGAATCCCAGCTCACTGACCACTGGCCTCCCATCCACAAGGCCAGTGAGTGTCCAAGCACCAGAGAAACATCCCAAAACCCAGGAAAACTCCAAGCAGGAAAACAGGGGTAGGCAGTCCTGCTTGTTTTCTATCCCTGTTATAAGCACCATGACCAATAGCAACTTGGGGAGGAAAAGGCTTATTTGGCTTACAGGTTACAGTCCATCACTGAGCGAAGCCCAGGCAGGAGCTCAAGAAGGAACCTGCAGGCAGGAACTGAAGCAGAGATCATGGAGGAATGCTGCTTACTGGCTTGCTTCCCCTGGCTTGCTCAGCTGCCCTTCTTATACAGCCCAGACCACCTGCCTAGGGATGACACCGCCCACAGTGGGCTGGGCTCTCCTCTGTCAGCAATTTAAAAATGCCCCACAGACTTGGCAACAGGCTATTCATTTGAAGGAGGAAATTCCTCAATTGAGGTTCCATCTTCCCAAATGACTCTAGTTTGTTTTAAGTTGACAAAAATCACAGGATGTGTTTCTACCCCAAGAGGGATGCATTTTCATAAACAGGAAAAGGATGAGGCTCTTAGCAGCCCAGATGCTACATCAGACTTCACATAAATGAAGTACCAGGAAGAGTAGCCAGAGGAAGAGTGGAGAGTTGCCCCTCTCTTCCAGGAAATCACTGAAAACTATCCCATTCATAGTAATAAGAGCAATAACAAAAATAAAAATCACTGCAACTCGAAATTTCTCTCATAAGCAGAACTTACTTTGACTTAACAAATAAGTTCTGGAATTTCCTCCATGTTAACAGTTCAGCTGGAGGCACAATACCCATAGAGTCCTTATTGCATTGACTCTTGTAACTAGTATTTAAGAAGACATCACTGTTCCTTCCAAAGCAAACATATAAAGTCCACCCAACTTTTCCCTCAGTTCTGACATTCTTTACTAGAGATAAAACTCAACAGTGGCTGGAGTGCAGTAAAAGTTTCTTGAGGTCCATAGGCAGGGATAACAAAGGGAAGAAAATGTACTCTGGTCAATTAACTAAAAATCCAGTCCCTGGGAAATCACAGAAGTTGATGTGCGCCCTGAGATGAACATGTTATTTTCATTTAAATCAGGAAATATCATCAGTACCATTTAAGGAGCTGCTGGTTTTTCATGGTGAAGTCTGGGTGTTTTCTTAGAATATATGTGTCCCCCACTAGAATTTCAAGTTGTCTTCCAAGAATCACAGCTGCTTTCCTTTCTTGAAAATGGACAGATGCCTTGTGATACACGACTTCAGCATCCCCTGGGTACATACTTGGGCTGCCCCCTACTCTTTTCACACATACATGGTATTATCCACTCCTTCCAAAGACTCACAGAAATAACTTTCATTCTTTCATATATCATTGGATTCTGCAAGATTCAAATAATTAGATCATTTCAATCATGAATATATATGAAATTTAAAAATCCAGGGACAAATACATCTTTTTTGGCAAATATATACCTCTGGAAGAATTGAGGGTCTCAGTGAAAAAAAGAGAAAGCTGTAGGGGTGTCACCAACAACAACACAAGTAAGAGCAATGGTGGTTAATCAGTTGAAGGTCTGACCTGAAGACCAAAGACTGGTACACCAGGGGCAAGAGGAAACTAAGGTCCCTATTGCAGCAATCTGAGCAAAAGGAGATAGCTGAGCTCAAGATCAGAGCCCTTGCAAGTTGGTCCAATATCTGCTTTGGGAACCAAGAAGAAGGGTCTCAAATTCAAGACCTTATCTGTGAATCTCAACCTAACCGTTTCAACCTGCCCATTCTGGGATTGAGTAGGCTACAGCAGTTTCACAATGTGATTTTTTTTTAAATGCTACAGGGATGGCCATGGTTGTCTCAGAAGCTGAAGTGCAGGAGAGGACATGAAGCTGCCACTGTCCCCAGATTGCAATTTGTCACACCTGCTTGTTGGCAGACAGAGAGCCCTACAAGACAAGGAACATGACCCTACCTGTCTTGCATTTCAACACTGGAAACCCAGCTGCCTTTCCCCAAAGCATTAAAATCCTTGTGTTTCCAGTAGTGCTTGGCTCAGGGAGGCAGGAAGGGTGCTGTGTTAAAGGCCTGGCCGCCTAGTGAAGTTACTGATAGAGCCGAGTAACACGTGTGAACCTTTGCCATGAATGGCAGCACAGATTTCTCTGTAAAATATGATTCTGCCGTGGAAATATACAGGATTTGGAAAACACACCTGAAGACCCAAAGGCCTTGAAGCACTTAAGGAATGAAGGGCTACTGGGGAAAGGGCACCAGGCAAAGGCTGGAGGCATCGGCCTGTCAGAACAGGCCAGGGCTCAGCTCTTCCCTCTCTTGTGGGAGGGTATCCATTTGTCTTGTAAGTCCTGCAGAATCCCACCAAAGGGATCTTTTCTAACTCTGAAACCAAAGAAGCTGGTTATTTATAATTATAAAACAAAAATGGGTCTGGTAGCTCAGAATGTGTTGTGAACAGTCAGGAGGCATGTGAGCCGTCCCCCAGACCCATGGACCTCTGTTGGCAAATGAATAACAGATCTGGGCCATGACTGATGGCTGCACTCACAAGTCCACTGAAGTGCCAAGCACCAGGGGTTCTATTTCTTACAGCTAGAAATTTGGAAAGGGTTGACATAATCACACCCCCCCAAGATGACACCCCTTTGATTGCAATCTGGACCAACTGAGATATTCAAATGAAGGCAAGTCTCAGCATGAAAGAAGATTAAAAGAGATTCGAGTTGAAGTTTCCTTTAAGTAAAACTTTTCTGGCTTATCCCTATTTCCTGTCAAAATATGTTTTAATTAGTCTAGAAAATGTTTTAAGGATAAATTGCTAATAGACTCTTTGCTCATGAGCAGGTGAAATCTTTTGTCTCCAGCCTATCTGGGTAACTTGGCTGTCAGACTAATCTGATGAGTCACTGCAGTGATTCACCTTGTGCTCAGAGAGGAACAATGAAAGAAACCATTGCCAAATCTACCCCTTCCCCCTTTTACCAAAACGGTTAATTTGTAAAATAACACCGTGAGGAAAAGGACTGAATTCTAATGTGTATGTTGTTATGAAAAAATAACAGTGAGCCAGTCTTGATTCAAAGGCTTCGGGGGATGGAAGCAAGATGTAAAAGATAATAATAACGCTGACTCAGATTAATTAAACAGTATTGTCTCCAGAATGGAGGCTCTTCTAGCACGTTAGAACTCCTCACATTTTTATGAGATCTGAGTGATCACTTCCTTCAGGGAAAGGTGCCCACATCCGCCTCATTTCTATAGCATCAAGGCCAACACCCAGGTGGCCGCGGGTGACACCAGTAATCACATGTTGGGGCAGTCAGTAGGCAAGGCACCCACTGGATGGAAGAGAAAGCCCTGTTCTGCCCCCGGGCTTGATTTCACATCACAGAGAGAGGGACTTGTGGGCTGTCCTGTGGGAACAACCCATCATCTGCCAGAGGGCAGGTATGGAGGAGACTCCAACAAGGAAGGATGGCCAGGTGATGTGGAGACTGGGAAGCGTTCTCTAGTGCTCCCTCTGCTGGAGAGTTAGGAACTAGCAGCCCAAGAGCATCTCCAAGAGTGGAAGGGGATTCCAGACTCCATTTGAGTAGCTGGGGGCTTTCCAGTAGGAGGCAGCCCCAAGTAGGAAGGCCCTCGGTGTGCAAGTTATTCTCCCAAATGACTGGAAGATGCTCGCCTTCACATGATCAGATAGGATGAGATGTCATGGCTACATTTTCATACATCATCCTGATTAATTTACCAAATACCCATGAGCACACAAAACACATGGTTGAAAAGACACCCAGATAAAACATGCAAGGATCTTCTCTGATACAGAGCAGGTACAGAGGGAGCTAGTCAGGGCAGAGGACAGCAAGACAACCAGAGAATGGAAAGCAACATAACTAATGAAGTCTTACTGAGGAGAGAGGTGATCGTGTTTGTATGCAGAATGGGTACCAATTGCAGCCTTTCCAGAGCCACTTGAAGCAGTGGCATCTCTGCAGCCTGTGTCACCCAGCGATTATCTCTTAGTGGAAGTGCTCTTTCCAGACCTGCTTCAATTACTACCAGTTGTGCATATTAAGTTCTTCGGCAACATGAGCTAAGGTGGGAAAATTCACCTTTTGTGTAATATACAGCACTATGCTCTTAGGACACACTGAGTGTGCAGGGTTGGGAAGACAGCAACAGGACAGAATCCCTGCACAATACCTTACACAAGTGATGCCAGTATAAGAAAGATTTTCAATAAAATAAGTCAAGACAAAATGATTTTGACAGGCCTCAAAATTCCCCTGGAAAATTCCCAAAGCTAATAATCCAAATTCTTTCTCTATTCTGTTAGAATTCTAAAAATATATTATTTCATATCCCACAGTATGTAAGGATTAGCATTTTGGTCATTTCCCAAACTTTAGTGACACCTTCTCTTAAGCAGACCATGTGAAACTAAAGAGTGTCCTAAGACTGTAAACTAATCACTCATTCCCACCTCTGATTTGTAAAGCAACGACTTAAATTTTATTCAGGACAGAAGAACAAATAATGTCCACATCTCTTGCCTTTGGTTAAATCAAAAGTTAGGGACCCTTCACTGATGCCAAAATGGCAGGAGGTAGGAAAGCTTGCCAATTTCATGAAGAAATAAATGTATTCTGGTTTTAGTTTTGATGTGAGGATTCTTCTGGGGCCAAATAAGAATTTGAACTTGTCACAAAGCCCTGAGTTGGGTCACATAAAATTCTCTGGGGGAGATTTCAATGATTTTAGGGTACAGGTATTCTCAGTACCACTCAGCAGCCTCCTCTCTTGGTCAGTCCTCTTGAAAGAGTCTGCTTCTCAAGGTAATGGCCTGGAGGTACATGGGGCCATCCTCAGGACCCCTGAGCCCAAGAACGAAACAGCTAAAGGCACTATGTTATAGAAATGATGACTGCTCCACACGGGGAGGAGGCAGCTCTGGAGGCTGACACTGGGTTGGAGGATGCTTCTTGGCTTACCTAGGAGTAGATCTCAGGGCGGGGGACACCAGGAATCAGGGCACTTTGCCCCTGGAGCTCCAGCACTTTTCCCAGGAAAACATCTGCCTGTCTGTAAAGAGGAGGACCCATCTTCACACTGGGAAGGGCAAGTGAGGCGAAGGCTAAGATTATAACCAAGTCCTGGTGGCTAGGAGGCCCACTTTGGACAGGATAGGCTTCCTGTGTTCTCTGTGTTTCACTGCGGGGAGGGATGGAAGTGTTTGACTGCCTACCTTTAATAAATTAGTGATCCCATCTAATTAGAATACATGCACTTTCTGGCTTCTAGGAGGATCCCATAAGACATGCAGAGTACTCATATGAGACTCTCTCTGGTCATCTGGTCACATTCCTAGTGCAGGAAATGAATGCCAGCAGAAGTTATAGAAATGATGTGTCTGCCTCCATCGCCCTACTGCTAAAATGTTGCTCTCTGAGTCTTACGCATCTGACTCTCCATGGCTTGGGCCCTCTCAGGAGGCTTGGCACTACGTAGTACAGGATGTGAGGAAGACAGGATGGAGGTTCAATGTAGAATACCCCACTGTGGTCAGGGAACAGTTCCAGGGGCCACCCTGAAAGTTCACAGTCTAACTGGCTTGGGATACTTTGTATTATAATTCATATCTAAGATGATTACTTTTTAAAGAAGTAATCATACTTCTCATATCAAGGATCTTTATATAGTTTTAGCATGAGCACTACTGACCAATCATCTATTTCTGGAGTTTGGAGCTTTATAGGGAAGCTATAAGCTTGTGTTGAAAGTGCTTGGGAAGATGCAATGATCTGGTGAATCTATATGTTTAAATATTTAAAAGTTTGAAATAATATTCACAGGAAAAAAAACATTTAAAAGCTGGTAATTACAGCTGGGCGTGGTGGCGCACGCCTTTAATCCTAGCACTTGGGAGGCAGAGGCAGGCGGATCTTTGTGAGTTCAAAGCCAGCCTGGTCTACAGAGTGAGTTCCAGGACAGCTGGGGCTACAGGGAGACCCTGTCTCGAAAAACAAAAAAAAAAAAAAAAAAAAAAAAAAAGCTGGTAATTATAAATCACCAATATTTTATTGGCATGAGATCCAGATAAAGGTCTCTATAAAATATAGCCATAAAGAATATAGTTGTACATTACATAATAAATTATATAGATGGAACAAGGAGATTCTATAAATAGAACATATGTTTAATTGCAAAACAAAAAGTAGGGTGGGTAGCACTGTTCTGAGATCAGAAGTGAGGGGACTTGGTTCAGTTCAGTTTATTATGACTCAGTAAATAAACAGAGCGTGCACTAAGCCCAGCATAGGCTGAATGCACCAGAGACGGAACACGGATTCAGTGTAGTGTGTGTCTCAGTGAATTCCCAGACCTGAAGTGAACTTTCAAGGAAAGCAGCATGTGTGACCGGGGGGTGGGGGGGGCAGACTTGGCTACTCTAGAAAGGCCACTGGACAGAACAGAGACCTGTGGCCTCAGTTCTAATAGATGAGCAGGATCTGCCAAGGTATTCGCCAGTTGGCCCAAGGGGTCCCTGGCAATGGGAAATGACAGTGAACAAGAGTGAGAACCAACTCACTCTTGGAGTGACCAGAGGGACCGTGCCAAAGTTCTGAGGCTCTCCAAAGGGGAGGGTGTGGAAGCCTTTGTTGAATGTAAGCGACTGGGCTCAGCAGATGGAGAGGCAGGAAGGACAACTGGGCTGGAACCCGTCACGTTGTGTAGTGTGGCCAGCTGGAGGGTGACTGTCACCAACTGTATGAAGAAAGATGGAGGAACAGACTAAAGGAAGGCAGGAGTTTGCACACTCTTCATGGAAAGTAGCACTTAGAGGTCCCTTGGACATATATTCAGAAAAAAAGATGCTGACTGCAGGTCTCCTCTTCCACGGCCTGGAGAGGTGGCTAGGAACTCCACAGGCACAGGCCCAGAAAGTAAGGACTGGCCTGAACTCCTCTAGCACAAAGAGACAGAGCAGACCCTAAAAATGATTCTCTGGAGAATGCAGGTGCTTGCCCATGGGGCTGGCATCAAGCTGGCCAAACTGCCAGCAGCCTCGTTGCCATCAAGTGCTGTGCTTGTGACATTATTTATCCTATCAAAGCCACTAAGAGACAGCCCATGTTCCCGGTGCACTGGCTCCTGGGAATTACCCTGTGAAAGGAAGAATCTCCATCACCAAATCCCTGCTGAGGGAGCTCAGGTCCCCAAGGCGAGTTGATTTATCCACAGTGGTGGGGTGTGAGTCTGTGCAGAGTCACAGTTAGCACTGGGGACTCTGTGATCTAATTCAAAGAGAATGAACAGAAGAGGAAAGAGATCTGCAGCCCACTGAGCCAAATGGCATTGCGGGGCAGGAAGAATCAAAGATCTGAGGCTTTCTTCCGCTTCAGAAAACAAGCAAGTGCTTGGAAGCCATTCTCACCTAGTTTCAACTGCCCCCCGCCACAGGGACCAGGGAAAAACTTCACCTAAAGCATTCCTTTAACCTGAGGCAGCATGTATGACTCTGGCAGAGGAAACTGGCCTGACCTAAGTGTTTGCAGGAGCTGCAGAGGACAGCAGAGTGGAGAAGTGAGCAGGACCCCGTTCTGCAATGTCCTAGGAAGTGGCTAGGGGAAGCATGGCTAGAAGACCCAGTGTGTGGTCCCAAAGTGTGGGCTGATGGAGAAGCCCAAGATTTGGGGCAGCTATTTCTTTAGAAACACAGAGAATACACTGGAGAGATAGCTAAGTAGATAGAGTGCTTGCCTTGCCAGCCTGAGGACCTGACCTTGACCCCTAAAAATAGGCAAGAGAACCCACCATCATGCCCACACTTACAACCCCAGCTCTGGGGAGGTACACAGGCAGATTCCTAGAGCTCGCTGGCCAGCCAGCATAGGCTGACTTTGTGGGTTTCAGGCTAATGAGAGACCATGTCTCAAAAAATCAAAGCAGATGGCACCTGAGATATGACACCACACCAATGTGGACCCCTGGCCTCCACATAGATGCACACGTGTGCAGGCACACCTGAACACACATGCACCTGCACACATACAAACACACAAGAAACATACAAAATGACAATGTCCACATGTGCAGGTGTACCTGTGAACACACATATACACATACCAGAAACATACAGAATAATTTAGAAGACATTCCACATAATTAAAATCTCATTTTTAAGAAAAAAAGATTGACCAGTGAAACAAAATCTCTCTCCACTTCCTTTATTCATGAATCACCATAGGCCCGGGCAGAGTGCTGGGAAGCAGAGACGAGGCTTCTGTCCACCAGGAATTTCTGACATTGGGTTTGGTGGCTGTGTTGTCAGCAGACAGAAAAGGGATGCAGGGAGGGATAGGAAAGTACAGACAGACATAGGTACAAGTCCTGGGCTAACAGCTTGTAAACACAGCCCCTGTCTGTTCCACCCAGCACAACACATAGGCTATACCTGATGTCAGAGCCCACCGCACTAGAAAACCCTGGCCAGGCCCCCAGCCACACAGACTACTGAGTAGAAATTAAAAGCCAGTAATTACAAGCTACTTTTTTATACTGAGGAGGAAACACTCAGACTAATGTGCACAATAGTAGTGTGACATTGTAGAATCCAGACAGCACGCTTGAGTTCAGAATGGCCTCTCCCTTTAAGAATTGGTGGACAGGGAGACCCAGGAATTCCGAAGGATCTGGAGGAGCCCAGGCCCAACATGTGACTGTGGCTATAGAATATTCTTCTATGCTGGGACCATCCCGAGAAGGGCAGAGTCAAGCCCTATGGTTAGGTTCAGACCTTTCCAAGGTCCGCAGGGAAGTACAGACAGAATTTCTTGCACACTTCCTCTGTAGCAGAGCATCAGGAACCAGACACTGGGAAGTACACCCTGCTGATGTCACCATCCCACCTAAGTACTCCCAACTGGTACATGGGGAGCAAGAATAAGAACCTGTGCATCGACCCAGGCTCTCAAAGGTCCTGGTGTGTGCTCAATAGAGCACACCTCAAAATGTTCTCCAACTCAGTGCTGATAGAACTGAGCCAAGCCAGACTCTACCTCCAGGAACAGCCCTGGGTCTGTGATGAGGAAATTATGGGGAGAAGGCAACAACTGCAACAGCATCACTGAGCCCATGAAAACTGAGCTGGCATCTGCCCAACTTGCTCTGTTTTCAAGCTCCGTTCTGGGTTACTATGGCAACCAGGGACTCAGGCTCTGCTGGAGGTACTGGCCACAGCGACAGAAGAATGCTCATTCCCAGGTCTGGGTGCTTGAAATGAGAAAAATGGAAGCGAAGGGTGTGGATGCGAATGCGGTGATTCCCCATGCTTGATACAGTGTAGTGAAGTCAAAGCGATGGGGAACCAGGAGTCGCGGCCAGATTGCGGAGGCTGTAAAAGGCTGGGAGTGGCAGTGGTGGAATGCTTGTGCCTGTCCTCGCTGTGAGCCAGGGAAGCACCTGGGTAGGGAAAGGAGTGGCCACAAGGAAGGGAGCAGGGAGGGAAAGACAGCAGCAGAGCCCCACCCCCCATACACGCAGGTGGGTGGAGCTTAGTTATCCCATTGGTCAAGTGAAGGCTAAAGCATAGGCCATAGCCCATGTCCCAGGTAGGCCTCCCTAGATCCTATGGACAGCTGGCTGTCCACAAGGCAGGCAGGCTAGAGACAGAGGAGCTATGGAGGTCTAGAATATCTAGGAGATAGAAGACCTGCCCTCACCAGAGGCCATTTGGCTCTCAAGATCAAAGAAACCTTTGTTCTAAGTCAGGCAGGGATAACCAGACTTAACTTTGTAATACTGTCCCTGTGGAGCTGGCAGGCCGCTTCAGAACCCCAGTAGCCCAGTGTGCCCCTGTGAACAAAAACTACCAGCAGTGAACAGCTATACAGTTTTGCTTTTTAATAGGCAGTACCCACCCCTCCAGAGTGTGGATGGCTAGTCTACACACAGATACACTGCAGTCTGCATGCTAAAGAGAGGACAGCAAGGGGCAAGGTTCATGGTTACCATATCACTGACCCCCACATGGGCCCATGGCAGACATTTCCCATCAGGTAGGCACAGGCTCAGCTGCCCTCTCCTACCAAGACTGCTTAGGATTACAACGTGTTGAAGGAGCACAAGCAGGAATCTGCTTCACAGATAAAGTTGAGTCATTTTGTTAACAAGAACTCAGATTAGATTACTCTGTGATTACATGGTTCTGCGGTGTGATAAATTGCTTAATAACAGCATTCCCAATGTAGTCGCTTAATGGGAATTCAATAATTACAGGTGCTCGGGATTGGACTGTTAGTCTAGGAAATGCTAGCCACTACCCTCTGTTCTAACAGCTCAGAAGCTATCTGGGACAGTTGAAATGCTAGACTTGAAGGGCATGCTTCAATATAAACTAAGCCCAGTGCCCCTTCTGTACCCAACCTGCCACATCTCACAGACTCCTGAAAGGTCCTTGCCTGCCGAGTTCAGTGTCCAAGCTGAGAACTGTCTAACACCTTTCTTTATCAGCGCCAGACCCAACCTGTAAAATCAGTGGTCAACACACTCAAGTATGAACAAGGTAGTATTCAAATTGCAGTTAGGAATATAGAAGGCTCTATCTAAGGTACCTGAACACAGGCTACATTGTCACAGGGTCAGAACATCCTGAGGTGTGCGCTTTGCACACTTGGTCCTAAGAGGAACCAGGCCTCCACTGTCACACACTTATTTTGGATTAGCAAGACTTGAGCTCAGGAGCTTCAAGTCTACTTCATGAAGAGTAGAATCCATCAAAAAGAAGACTTTAAAATGGAAAAGAGAACAGGTTCCTAAAGTTGTCTGATGTCCACATGCAGGCTACATTATCTGTGAACATACAAAACAACCCCCCACCCTCCCCACACTAAATGTAAAAAATAAATAAATGGAGAAGAAAAGAAGGGGTCAATGGTCACAAACTTCTTGTGACAATGATTTAAATACTGAGTAACATTATAGTCTTGGACAATAAGAAAAATGGTGTGTGGAATTTAAAAATACTAAATGGTCCATTAGGTGGGGGCTTGAACTTGTTTTTAAAACTCTAGATAATATGGTCTGGCTGTTTTGTCTTTCCAAAATGTCAAAATTTGGCTAGGATTAATGGTTCTCTAAATCAATAGGACTTCATGTTTATAAATGGTTTACCAGTTTGCTGGTTGTGAACTCATGAATTATCATTATCACCGAACCTTTACTGAAATCTACTGACATTCAACCTGGAATCTGGATGGGACAAGTCAAGAAAACAAGGAAGAATTCTCCAGAGCCAGGGTCAAACCACAAGGCTTCAAAGAGGGGAGGAGTAGGAAGGGAAGAAAAACTCCCCAATGCTGACCATCAGAGAAAATCAAGTGGGCTCGGGGATCCTATCTCACATGCCTAAAGGATCCATTAGGGGCAGATGCCAGGGGACCCCTACTCCTTACCAAAGACACAGCACCAACTCCGTTTACACTAACAGCATTCTTCACAGAAATTTCTGAAGAAGCAACTTGTATGTTTAAACTTACCTTTAATATTATCCTCTAACACAAACACCACCAGAGGCTACATCTTGGCACAAACCTGCTCCCACAATGTAATTAAAATCTTGTATTGTTTTGACCAAACACAATCTATGTTGCTTCCAGAAAAAAACTGTGTTTGATAACAATGGAGTACCTTTCAATGGTGGTGAGATGATAAACAGCTCTCCCCAGGGTCCCCTGCATGCTAAGGCTCTTGGGAATGTTTTAGGCAAGTACAATTTTGCAAGGAGAAGGTAAGCCAAGGTCATTTCAATTCATGATGGTTTCAGGTGACAGATGCCTCTGACCAGTGACAAACGCATAAGACAAGAGAGCTAGTATTCACTAGATATGAACGTGTCAGGATAATGTCTTCCTCTCCTGCTGTTGGCCAGCTGTTCAATTCCATGGTGTACTGTAGACAATCCAGAATAAATGGGATTATTTGTCTTTCACTTTTTCCATTGCAACAGATACATGACAGCTTTTATTTAAATTTTTGTGATACACAAACACACACACATTCATATGTGCATGCACATGGAGGCCAGAGGTCAATGGTTCATGTCAGACATCTTGAATTATTTTTTGAGACATATTATTTTTTGAGACAGGGTGTATCAGTCACTGAACGTAGAGTGCACTGATTCAGTGAGGCTGGCTGAGCTCATAGCTCCAGGGCACTGCCCGAATCCCCCCAATACTCCCAAACACTGGGATTACAAATTCTCAATGCCCTCACCTGGCTTTTAAATGGGAGTCAGGGATCAAACTTACATCCTCATGCTTTTATGCCAAGCTCTTCACCCAGGAGATAACTTCTTGGCCCCCATGAATTACTTTCAAACCAACCGTGTACATTAAAATTTTAAAAGCCCACCCATGAGAGTGTATTTTCCAATTCCAAAGAAAATGAATACATGTAGATGATATCACAGTGCCACAGTTACATTATAGTCTCAGTCTTCCTGGGAGGTGGTCACAGATGTCCAGGGTCACATCCTAAACTCTGTGTTTTGATGTTCTAGTGTGGAGCTGGATTTCAAGCAGCAGGAAGACAAGCTCCAGCCTGTGCTGAAGAAACTGCACCCTGTCGAGGAAACTCAGGTCGTCCCTTCGCCTTACACCCAGGAGACTTACTCCTCCACGCCCAAGCAAAAATCCAAAACTGAGTCCAAAAAGCATGGAAGATGGAAACTCTGGTTTCTTTAAGACTCGTGGGATTGGGAGTCCCCAAGTCATCTTTCGAACCCACTGGAGTTTAAGTCAATCCTTTTCCAAAATGGACAGGATTAAGGGAACTGTGGTGCAGATGCACGCTCCCCGCTTCATGCCCTGCATACCAAAAAGGCCTTCTCACCAACAGATAGTTGGCAGCAGAGGAGTGAACGCCACCCCTAGACAGCTGTCCTTTGCAGTTCACTGAGGTGGGATGGAAAGTCTGAAGTGAAACTTACATAGTCAAAGATAAGGAAAGATCCTATCCCCTTCCCCCCACCACAACCTATGAATATTACACTATCAATCTGTGATACGGTAGGCTGTCCTTCTGTACACAGCTGGAACTTTTAATTATTTTTGAGCCTTTATTTTTTTTAACAAAATGAGAAGAAAAAGCAAGCCTTATGTTTGCAAAGGACTTCATTTTTACTTTTCATTTTGCAAATAAGCAGGGGGCGAGTGCAATTTTCAGCACATCAAATTCTGGAGAAAGCACAATTTTTTTCAAGTGGTCGGAGACCATGAATAATCTCGAAAATGTGACTCTATGTATATCTGCCTTTGTGTGCTGTAGCGCTAAGCCAAGTGACCACATCTCAGTGTCACATTGACACCTCAGATTTAGCACCCTCTTCATCTCCAGACGGACGACATGTTTACTGCTCATTTTACAAATGGCCAGCAGCCAGGAGTTCCCCCCAAAGTCAGGACATGCATTTAATCATTGCGAGCTGACAGGGTCAGAGCTATCGGACACTAAGCTTTCTTAGATCTCGTTTTTAATCTTTGGGTACCCAAAGGCCAAAAGATGGATTCTGGCAAGAATTTGAAAACACACAGAGGGATACACAACGGATAATACAGTTATCATTGAGTTAAGAGCACCTGGAGTGTGGCATGAATTGTTTTGCTGGACTCAGCACAGGAGAAGCGCTTCCCCCCGTAAGGCCAGCCAGGTGCTTTATTCAATTCGTTATGTTTTTGTCAGAACCGTGCAAGATCTGACCATCTCAAAGAAAAGCAGTGGGCTTCCTTTAGCTGCTAGTAAGGACAAACTTAATATCGCCTACATTTAACCTATCAGTAAGTTGTGTTAAACAACATACTTAGAGGAAAGCTGTGAATCAAAAGTTTTTAGGTATTTTTTAAACCTGCCGTCACCCACAGCACTCTTCTTGACCACACATGGCGATGCACATCTCCACTCACTTATTTTTTCACTCATTCCTTTGCACCTTTGCAGGTATTTTTATAGAAACCAAAATCCCCTTGGGTGTCAATGACTTGTCTGTCACTGTTTTTGCTTCTCATGTATGGAATAGGGACCTTATTTTGCTTTTTGTCCATTTTCCTTTTTTGTACAAAAATTAAATTTTGACTCATTTGTGAGCCTATCAGAAAACCTAGTCTTCAGTCTGTCCAGCTGTCTCATCAGGAAGTGCGTGCTGACTGGCACGCCTCCGTGATTAGATGCCAAACCTGCAGTGGCTCATATTGAGAGAGGATTGGACCTGCTTTTGATGGACAGGAGCTGCTGCTCTCCAGGCGTAGTCCTCAGACTCAACGACACTCCACTGCAGTTCTAAACATCTGGGTTACAAAAGGATCTAGATCAGCAATTAGATCTGGGCTTGAAAAAGCTAAAATTTTGGGGGGTTACTCCAATCACACTGTAGAGGTGCACATAATTTAAAACTCATACATGGGTGGGCAGGGGCTGGCAAGATGGCTCAGCAGCTAAGAGCATTGGCTGTTCTTGCAGAAGACCTGTGTCTGAATCCCAGCACCCACATGGTGGCTAACAACCGTCTATAACTCCAGTTGCAGAAGATCTGATACCCTCTTCTGTTTTCTGTGGACTCTGCACAACACAGGTGCACTTATATACATGCAGCCAGTACACTCATACACAAAAAAGATAAATTTAAAAATTTAAAACTCATACACACACACACACACACACACACACACATGTGCTTTTATGGAAATACTAGGTTAAGATTCAAATTGCTAGAACAGCAGTAAATGGACCTGAGAAATATTTTTTGCGCAAGAACACTGACCAGGCTAATGCTATGCCTTGAAGGAAGTGCAATTGTCTCACAAAGACTAAAACTTTAAAAACGTGTTTCATGTTTTTATACTGTTTTTAACGTTATAAAAATGTTGTCAACCAGTTCTCTTTATGTTTTAAGAACCACAATGATCTCAGTGCGTTGGAAGGAAGGTTCGACAGCTTTCTGTCCAATATGGCATATCTGTCTAAATGAAAGTGCGTGCGATGCCACTGTCTCAAACCATGCTAGGCCAAAACTTAACAGATTAAATGTTTCAGAACCAGCAAAGAAATTCAAAATAAACTAATTCCTCCCAAAAATAAAAGCATCTTCAAGAAAAGAAAAAAAATATGTACTTTCAACTTCATTTCACAGTTGAATTAGAATTTGCCAATGCAAAGGCTGATCCTTCTCTTGGGAAGATTTAAGTTGAAACTTTAATATAAAACCAAGGTAAAAAGTACAGTGTTTCCTCCTATGTAGATGTACACATGGTATTATGTATAGAGGTTAAATTATTATACTTGTCATTAAGTTCTTTATTAATTTTTAAATAAAAAAATCAAAGGCAATATTTTGTGTGACTACGAAATTTATTTCACAGTCTCAACACTTTGGGAAAAACCTAAGAGAATAAGAAATGACAGCTATTTGACCTAAAAGACACTTGGATTGAGTTTGGAGACAGTAATACTGCTGTGTGGCCTGGGTGGTGACCCATATTCAGTCTGACCCAGAGATGATGGCCTGGCATGTTTACCCCACACCTGGCATGGGTAACATTGAAATGTATGTGGGCGGGGCTGGAGAGATGGCCTAGCAGTTAAGAGTGCCGACCGCTCTTACAGAGGACCCGGGTTCGATCCCCAGCACCCACATGGCGGCCGAGAGCCGTCTGAAACTCCAATTCCGGGAGAACTCCAGTTCCAGGGGAATCCGACACCCTCTTCTGACCTCCGCGGCATTGCACGACACGGGTGCACAGACTTCCATGCAGACAGTACACTGATACACATACGGAAATAAATGCCAGGCGTGGTGGCGCACGCCTTTAATCTTAGCACTTGGGAGGCAAAGGCACGCGGATCTCTGTGAGTTCGAGGCCGGCCTGGTCTACAGAGTGAGTTCCAGGACAGCCAGAGCTACAGGGAGACCCTGTCTCAAAAAAAAAAAAGAAATGTATGTGGGCTACATACAGGCTTATAGCATCCTATGCCACCACCTTCCAAGGCTCGGTGAAGGGAGTTTCTCTCCAGAGCATTGATCAAGCAAGTGGCTGGCCCAGGTGGAGAAGCCACCTCTTTCTGCTCTTCTTTCACTTTCCTCTAAATGGAAGACAATCAATCCAACCAGGATGAGTACTCCCATCACTTGCTGAGACCAGCCCAATGCCACCCAGTTTCTACAGGTAGCTGGATCAGCTGTGGGAGGAGATGCTCCATCGGTACGTACAGGCCACTGCATGTGTGTATAAGATTCCCCACCCACCCACCTTACATGGACCTTGAGATAAAGGAGATGAAGGCAGGGGCTGTGGAAAGGAACAGGACGGGGCCCAATGTACCAGAACACACAGGCAGAAGGAGTATGCAGCCATACTCTACACTCAGCTCTGAGCCACCTACTGGGGCTGCCTCAGAGCATGTCTCCTGTAAACATTAAGGCACCACAAAGGGCATTCTACCACACATAGGAACCATGGTCCTTTGTTTGAGAAGTCCTAGGCCTCTCTTCATCTGCCCCTTCCATTGTCCTCAGAGAAGTGTGCAGCTAGTTTATTTATTGGGAGAAAACAGGTATACAATACAAAGATCAGAAATACCATCCGAGTTGGCGAATGAGCATAAACGAATTATGCTATAATGTGTACATGTATTTTGGCAGGTCACAAGTCATGTGAGAGATGTTTATTAGTTTTAAAGCCCCTCAATAATTACTTGAAGGCAACTCTGCAGTCGAGTATGAGTATGTATGAGCCCATTTTACCCAGGTGATGACACGGTTTGTATTTCCTCTGCTGAAAGCCCACTGTGAATGGCTAACCTTGAAAAACAAAAATACCAGGACATGGGGATATAAAAAGCAGTGAGAATAGCCCTGACAACATCAAGTCAAAAGGAATTAATAAAGTCACTGCTCACACATGCAAAAACTAGGGTGCATTTCCAAAGACCTGATGGTTTCCTACACAGGGTAGTTGGACACTGAATGATGTTTGTATGCAAAAGCTGAACAATCTCTATTTGAAACAGTTACAATGTATTTTTCTGAAAATGAAGATTTAAAAAAAAAAGCACATTTATACTCCAAGAAAATGCACATCTCAAAACCAAAGCTCATGGAGAGAGATGTCACCTGTTGGTGACAGAATTTAGTTTTGAATCATGGTGAAAAGGTGTTCTTCACTGGGGGAGAGCAATTCTAGTGCCTTTTCCAGAAGCAGAAGCATGTCAGGTTCTTATAAATGACTAGAACAGGACTAGGTTTTCATTGACAGTAAACTCTCCACCAACAATGACACTGTCCCCAGGTATATCCAAGAGAGAGGTCATCCCTGAGTGCAGCAAGGCTCCCAGGGTACAGAGCCAATGGACAATGCAGAGAGCCTTTTCCCACCCCTTAAGCTGCCTCTGTGAATTTCCCAGAGGACTATCTCTTTAGAAGAGGCACAGATCTCTGCTTTAGTTAAGCTGGTAATTTTCAGTCATCTCGTGTGTATCCAGGCCAAAGAAAACTCTTAAATAGTCCTTCTCACTCGATTACATTTTTAAAGGACTCATTAACAGAATGTAAATCTGATCATTTGAACGAAGGGACCAGCTCCCATCACAGGAAAAGGAAGGAATATTTCTAGGTATTAATCATGTCACCAGCTCACATGCAAGCTCTGTGGACATGGGCTTATTGCAGGAAAGATGCCTGTGTTTAGCACCAGGCCACACCAAAAGGTCCATCTGCAGACCCTGCCCAGGATCACGTGCCCTGGAGGAGGAATGCCATAATGCTGGGAGAGGAAGAGGAAAAATAAAATATGAAGTCAACCAAGAAAGCCAGAGTCTGTCAATCTCAAACCATGCCCTCTACTCCAGGACCGGCGCCATGTGGACACAGCTCAAGGTAGATAAGGCCGAGGGCATGAGCTCACTTCATACCCACTATCTGAACATTCAGGGGCTTAAGGAACTTCTAAGTGACCTGGAGATTAAGAAGCCCTTTTGATCCAGTGTTAAGGACACTGCACAGACTCATGTGATCTCCATTCCACAGCTGCCAAGTGGAGGGGTTCTGTTTTTAAATGATTAATTGATTTATTTTAATTTTGACATTCAGGATTGTGGAACATTTTTCCTAAGTATGAAAAATAGTCCAATGAACATTTCAAATGCACGAAACAGAGCCTAAGCATTATAAAACACCGCAGATGTGGATAAAAGAGGTGTGTAGTGTTTATCTTGGCTTCCTCACTTCCGTGTGAAGTCACCCACTCCTCCACCCAGCACCCAACCATAGCATCCCTGATAAATATGCGCCTTAGAGAAACAACAGTTTAATTCCCAGGATGGTGGATGACAATACCACAGCATAAGTCCTTTAATAAAACATGTCTATACAAAACTTGTTTTTTAATAACTTCTATTTTTTTAAATATATTTTCAGAGGTTACTTTTACAACTTTTAAGCTGATTCATAGTTATATAATTTCTACTTCATTTATGCAAAATGCGTAAGCCAAGAAAATGGAAATCTCTGAGGCACAATGGAATGGTGCAGTTCACCCACAACAGATCTATAAACTGTTCTCTGCACCTTTTCCACCCTGGCAGACCCACTGATTGAGCTTTTGTCCACCTTCTCGGGGTGTGTTTGTTGCCATGCTCTTCTAATCTAAATTCACAGAGCAGTAAAGGTGGCCTTGAGAAGATAGCGCATGTATCCTCTGCTGATGCGGGTGGGGAGGCCAAGGCTACAGATGGTCCAGAGGAAGCTATGAAGGCCTAGTACTCTACGGATACCACAGAGGGATCTGGATGACCACAGGTGACTGACAGGCACTTCTCAACAGCCCAGAGACTGAACAACTATCACTCTTCCTGAAATATCTTGGTGCTGTCATCGCTCATTAAATAATTACAACTCATTCAGAAAATTTCTTTTTGTGATTTCCTCCATGACACCTTGGTTTTACAAAACAAAAAGAAGTCTTTGATTCTTTTTTATAGATATCAGAGATGTTCCGAATTAGGAGAAGTCAGTTTAAGACCTCCATTCCTTTTGGTTTCTGGAGACTTCCACTCAGGGGAAGGGAGGGGGAATGAGCCTGGTTGTGGCTGTGTCCCTAGCAGTGGCCTGCATGGCTGGCCCTACTCCATGTGTACCTGGCTACAGACAAGGGCCCCTTCTTTATACCCATTGTCAGAACTTTTAAGCGGTCATCCTAAGGAACTTCTACGCATCCTTTAGATGAGAGGGGCCTCTCCGAGCTTGGCCACAAGCCCATTATATAGCTCAACATCACCATATGTTTGGCCACTGTGGAAGATAGTAGAGTTTGTCCTATGGAACTGAAGCAAGTTGGGAAGAAAAAGGGGCTTATCTTCCTGGACAGCTACCTACCTAACTACAGCAGAGGCCAGGGAGGAACTTCCAGCCTTCTTTGATACCTGCAGAAGTGGCCACGGCCAGCAATATAGAAGAGACTGAGGCAAGCCGGCATCAGATTCTGGTCTATCAGATGTCAGTCTACTGGTCATAGTCAGCCATGTTCTGCAGTTGTTCATACAGGGAGAGAATTAAACAAGTATCTCTGCCTGGTTACACAGTGTCTAGCAGATCAACTAGCACTCAATGAAGGGTTAGCATCGTTGCCATCACCACCACTATTATCATTGCAACTTTGTGAGGAAGAGTTTCCCAAAGCTATCTTGGACTCCAAGGTCTGAGATCGCCACCTACACCACTTCCGTTTATCAAGCTTTGAGCAGGTGTGACATTCACATCCAAAAGTACGTATTTGAATTTTCATGCGCTTTCCCTCTGCCCTCCTCTTCCTGGTTTATCTCTGGTCAGGGCTATGAACCAAGTGCAAAGGCCTTGAGAAAGTCCCTAGCCACAGGTGTTTGGATGTATGCAGACCAGTGGTGGTGGCTGACTAGCCAGATAGAGGACTATATCCCACTAACTGAAGGCAGGACCATGCTCTTCTAGAAACAAAGCCTTGTGTTTCCATAAGCAAACAGAGTGCTCTCTCTCCATGACCAAAGACAGGAAACTTCCTGCCCCCAAAACAGAACACATTCTCCCTGCCCAGTGATGGGACTACTAAGACAGACTAGCTGATCGGCAATCTTGTATCCATACGTGCCTACCAGGCAGACCATATCTAGAAGCCCAGCCATCCCAGTAAGGCCCCGAGTACCATCCAGGCAGTACTCAAATCCAAGAAGAACAGTGGCAGAATGTCAGGATTCTTGGTTCTACTCCAAGCCACATCTGATTCATTCTCCTGAAACCCCTTTCCGAGTTTCCATGTCTGCACATATACTTGAACCTAACAACAGGGGAGCTTTAGGAGTCCCCACCTGCAACCCTGCACAAGGGCCTGCTCTCCACTCACTGGTAACATACGGAGGGGTTTCTAGATTCTGAAAAAGAAGTCACAGTAAGAATATGAAGCAGACATTACGTGAGCCCCATGATGGAAAAGCCAACTTGAACTACAGCCGCTGTACAAGGAGGCATTTTGTTTCCTAACTCACAGCTCTGCCTGTCCCAAATAGTCCCAATGATACACACCTATAAAAAGAGAAAGGTGAACATGGCATGGCCCAGAAGTCAGAGACACAAACTGCACAGTTTCACCAGGCAGACACATCCCTAGACTGCATCAGTCTACCCGCTGTGCTACCTGCCTGATTCACGCAAGAGAACCCTCCATATGTCATGGAGTTATTCCAGACAGTACACAGGCGCAGGGCTGAGGCTGACTGTGAGTTTTCAACTCTCTTTCCTCGCCGGATATGTGGAAAGGCTCACAGTGACACACCAACAAAGCCTGGCATGCCCTGTCTGCCCATGAAATCACTCTGCAAGATTTTGCTGCTTTGATTAAGGAAGCTTTGATTTTCCTTCCTGAAAAGCCATCAAGGAAAGTTAACCGATAATGTGCAAGTGTGAGAAAGGTAAAGAGGGCCCAGGTGAGGCGTCTTATGCCTAAGTAAGCAAATTTAATGATATTGGGGGATGGGATTATAAATTCCACAAAATAGTCACCGTGACATGGACTCACAATGACTGTCCAAATTCACTAAAATGTTCTTGAAATAAGTCATTTCCCATGAGTAATGACTTAGTATAAAAGAAACACCTACCCAGAATACATTTAGTAGATAATAAAAATCACCAAGTTGGAGTGCCTCAATTACTTTTTAAGGTGTTTCATAAAATTTTATCAATAGTCCCTTCAATGTAACTATGAAGAAAGAGACACTAACAAGAAAGCTCATAAGAAAATAGACGTTTGGCCAAAAGTAAAAATGAAGAGAAACCCAGAGACAAATGTTTCTGCCTCTGAAATGCTGGCTGGCCTCCTGTCCCGAGGAGACGCTTCTGGAATCATGGAAAAGAATACCTTATATACCACACTGCTCACTGTTTTTGAAGAAGGCAACTTTGGATCCAAGTGGCAGTTACAAAAGGAGATATGGGACTGGTGTTTAGGAGGAAATGGCTTTTCGGCAAAGGCACAGCCTCCCCTAAGCATCCAAGTGTGTGTCTTGGGGCACTTACGATGAGTTCGGAATCCCGCCCCATGGAAATGACCGTCCGGTTCACTGTCCTGAGAAGTTTCTCCATGATGATCTGGATATGCCTCTGAGTTGGCCCCTGGAGGAAGAGGCATCAATAAAAACCAACAGCACAGATCACTATGGACCTGCCGGCCCTGTGCTTGTCACCAAAGGCAGCTGTTCTGTGCAGAGTCAATCAATTACAACCCTTAACGAGATGAAAAACGGTCTTTGTCAAAGGCAAAGCCTTCCTGAAGAAAACTCAAGGCATTTTATTAATTATAGCCCATTAATGGTAATTTGTTATATAATCATAGTAAATTAATTTAAGCAAACCTTAACACTAAAAGCAAATCCACTTAAACAATATAATGTTTATGATCCCTAGTGAGACCACCAATTAGCCTTCCAGAGATGCTTGGCCATCTGTAAGAGGAAGGCAAGCAGATAACAACCCAGACAGCTCTGTGTGTCACATCCCGATAACTCAACAGCCACACAGAACAGAATGTTTTAGTTTATCAGTTCAGCAAATTATCTAAAAGTCACAGTGTTGTGCAGTGTTCTACTAGAGAGAATTCATTCTCTTGTTTGACGGGAAGTAAAACTGTGCAGGACTCTTCCATGTGCATGACTTGCCTAGGCATTTTCCTGGGTCCATCTCTACATAGCCACAACCTCTTTCCGGAGGCTGTCCTACAACCTCTGTGTTCAACCTCTCCTTTCAGTGAGAATAGCAAAGAGCCTGATGCTGGAGCATGGGGGCTGGACCTGGGGAAGACACCAAGCCCTGTACCAGGGCCTCCCCTGGAGAACTGAAGTCATTCTCATAATCCAGTAGAATTGAATCTGACCCCTTGAGCATGAAGTACACTTGGTGGGGAGATGGTCAATCATCACTGGCAACTTTATTGGACTAAGAAATACCCAGGGCATATCTAGGTAAACCTTTGAGTGCATCTGTGAGGATGTGTGTGGAGAGGAGTGGCTAAGACAAAGGACCCACTCCGTGTGGGTTCCCACCGTCCCACGGACTGGAGTCCTGGACTGAATATCAGGGCAGAGGAAGAAGCCAACTGAACAGCAGCACCCCTTCCCACTGCTCACAGGAATGCACTGCCCCCTGCAGTGACACACAGGTAGGGCCTTTTCTGCCACAGTGGACTGTGTCCCTGAGCTCAAAGCATATATCTCCTCCCTTAAGTTGATCCCTGGCAGGTATTTTGCCATAGCAGGGAGAAAAGCAGATACAATAGAGAGAATGACTTAGTGTGAAAGGGAAGGGAATCCAGTTTTGTGTGTGTGTGTGTTTCTGTGTGTCTGTGAGAGTGTGTGAGTACATATGTCTGTGAGTGTATGTGTGAGAGCATATGAATGTATGTGGGTATGTGAGTGTACATGTTGTGTGTGAGTGAGAATCTATATGACTATGTGAGAGTGTATATGTGTGCGACGATGTGTGTGTGCTTGAAGGTGTGTGAGAGGGGGTGTTGAGTTTATGCATATATGGATATGAGTCATGTGTGTGTAACACAAAAATAAAACTAATTCCAGGGTAAAACCCCTCAGAGAGAAAGGCTGAAATGAACGTCACTGCTTTGGCAGTACACAGTTCTGTTTGTAGGACTCAGCCAGGGCTGGGGAAATGGCAGGTGAGGCTGCAGTTACTAGCCTGGAGGGCAGTGGGCATGCTCGGTAACTCACCACGTCCTTCTGGTACAGAACCTCCAGGATGTTGCTGAGCAGCTGGCAGCAGGCCTCGGGGTCCTCCTGCCGCTCCAGGTGGTACTTGAGCTGGTCAGTCATCATGGGGAGCAGAATCTCTCTACAGTCTGCATGGGACACAGGACTGCTGGTCAGTACGAGCTACCCAGGTATCCCTCAAGTCCGCCAGAGCCCATGTGTCTTCTCAAGCATCAGGAGAAATGTGGTGTAACCTGGTGCATCTGCAGCAAACAATGGCCAGACCACAGGGACATAATTCCTCCTGCTGTAAGTATGTCATACATACATGGACCTGCATCTATTTGCATATTTCCTCATAAAGAATTCACAAACATACATTTACTTGACAGTTTGTACAAATGCTAGGTTATTTATTTACTATCTCTTCCATAAATTCATCAACTTACAACATTAAAAGGAATACTTATTCCAACAAAAACTGCAGATCTTTAGTTTGTTCCTAGAATGAGCAAGGCTGGTCCCCTCTTCCTAACTGGAAGAAGTCAGCCCTGGGGTGGAACAGGGGCACACAGTCCTTCCTTCCCAGGGAACGACCCTGAGGTAGGCAGATGAGGGACGAAGAAATGGCCATCATGGCAAGGGACTTGGCTCTGTGAAACAGGACTGAGAAGTGAAAGCAAACAGGGGTTTAAGGACCTGACCAGAGAAGGTTGTATTTTCATTTGTGTTTAGATAGGAACATGGCAAAAACATTCAAAACAAAATAGACACAAGAAGCATTAAAGATGAAATGACACTCCTTATCATCTCTTCCAGTTGGGCAATGTGGTTGAAACCTAGCACTATCCATTCTGCAACATGAACTGCTCACAGCTCTGTGTTCTGACATCAGCCCAGCAACTGCTGCCTCGTCTAAGATGCAAAGAGGGTAAGAAGCAGCAGTGCTCTGCAATAGTCAATACATGCAGCTGGTTTGGGGGAGTGTGCATTTCAGGACTTAGGACATTAATGATACATAGAAGCATGCTTTGTGTTAATGTTTAAGTTTGTGATGTAAGGGAAACAGCACGCAGCAATGGAATAAGTACTCTCTGTATCCAGAAGCCCACTTTGAACTTTCCCAAGGATGACAGTGCAAGAAGGACTGGGGAAGGCAGGCACAAGTTGCAGGCAGGGCGTAAGAGAGAATCAGAAATAACACAGGTCTTTCTGCTCCAGGGTCTCCCAGCGGGACACACATGGGCAGCTCATTCAATGCTTTCTCAATTTCCATTTGGATTTTCACCCTAGGAAAAGCCCAAGAGCAATTCCATTTTTCAGAAGGAGTTTTGTCCAATGCATAGATGTGTCATCCTCAATCCTCACTGCCAATTAGATGAGATTTAGAATCAACTAGATGACACACCTCTGTAAGTGTCTGCAAGGGGATCTCCAAAGAGGTTTAACTGAAGACCTACTCTGGATAGGGGTGCTACGCTCCCAGGGTTGAGGTCCTGAACTGAATAAAATGGAGTAAAATGCTAGCTGAACAGCAGGATTCCCTGCTTCCTGTTCTGCTGAAATCTGAGGTGGTTAGGAGCGGAAGCACAAGCTGTACCTGCCACCTTGTCTTTTCCACCCATAACTCACTGTACCTTAAACCACAAGCAAAGAAACCATTCTTTCCAAGTTGCTTCTGGTCAGATAGTCACAGAAATAAACAAAAGTTAACTAATGCATTTACTTGTTGATTCCACAATTTCCTTTTTATCTTATATGCATGAGTGTATCACCTACATGTATCTAAGTGTACCGGTATCATGCAGTGTCCAAGGAGGTCAGAAGAGGGTGTAGGATTCCTCTCAAACTGGAGTTACAGGCAGTTGTTAGCAGGCATGTAGGTGCTGGGAATCTGGGTCCTCAGCAAGAGTAGCCAATTCTCTTAAATGCTGAGGTATGTCTCTAGCCCAATTGCACAATTTAATAATCCATGGACAAAAGTAACACATAGGAACCTAAGCACTGCATGTATGGGAAGACGCAGGCAGGCACTGCTAGAGATGATGCCAGGGGTTTGTCTGGAATCCTGCAGAAGAAGAGGGCATGGCACAAAGCAAGGGAACTACCTGAAGCTGTAAGCTAGCCCCTTCATGCCTGGGCTTCCGGTATCAGGGAGACCTCATGCCAATTCCCTTACTGCCTAATCTAACCCTTTCACAACCCCAATGAAGAACTGAGGTCCTCATAGGTCAGACCATGCCCCTTGAGTTTGAGAGAAATGTTCCAGCATGCCATGCTGCACTGCCACTGAGGAGATGGGTGAGATGATAGAGTTGCCCAGAGACAAAGAGTGTCCATAGGAAACAGCACAAGAAAATGCCACCATGGGAGTACAGGCTGCGATGCACACCCCAAGCCTCAGGGCCCTTCCTATAGAACCCAACATTCACAAACTATATCCATGCTCAGTAACTACAGACCTGCTGGCCTTAGTCACAGTCAGCATCCAATGCCATATCCGGTGTGCTAAAAAGATTCCTTAGCAAACCTTGCCGAGCCAGCCCTGCATGCTGTGCTCCTGCACAGCCCTCAGTATCTCCAGTTGAGTCCTCTCCTCCTTCTGCTGATAGCGCATGGCCCCCTAACTGTCCAACTTGACATGAAGCAAGTCCTAGAACATGTCTGGACAGTTGGTCAACATCCCTGTGACGGTCACCATTCTGGAGGTCATGTGAATGTCCACAGCATCTAAGATGGAGAAAACAGAGCCCCTACCCCTGGTGAACTGACAATAATATGAGCAGGCTGGGCTCTGATTCCAAGGGATCCAAAAAGGGAGAAGGCCTCATGCACTGGCCAGCACAAGCAGGAAGAAGACTGTGTCCATGAGTGACCCCCAAAAGTCAGAGCTGCCCCTTCAGGCTCTGGCCTAAGTCCAGTCTATCTGTTGTACTAGGCAGGCAGTTGTGGGCAGCTCTGTTCTCAGAGCTCACTGAGTGTGCTGGTTCCATTTGTCAGAATTACCTCAGACTAAGGGGCACATGCAACACGTTTATCAGAGCAGGGAGTTTGGCTCTCTGACTGGAGCACTCACAACCAACCCAGGCCCCAGTTCTGTGCAAATTTCCTTTCTCTATTATCCTCTTTTGATAAGAAGCATTTTTTTTTAAACTGCCATTTTATCATGTTTAAAGACACTTCAAGCCAGGTATGAAAACTCACATGTGTAATGCAGTGCTCAGGACCAGTGTCTAGCTGTACTGGGGATGAGGATATGGTAATTGAGAAGATTAAATGAGACTAGGAAAGGTGACCAACCCAGCACCACCAGCATCAGAAAATGCCCACTGCACACAGACCCACACCTGGCCACAGATGCACAGATCCACCAGGCCAAACAGCAGGTCTGCCCAACTTCCCTCAGGGCAACCCTGCTCACACCAAACACCTGGAGCAGGCCTTGGTGCAAGATGGGGTGCTCAGCACTGCCCATCACTGGGCCCCTAAAACCCACTGCAGACCCTCAAAGGAAGAATGATAATACCCCAGCATCTTTCAGGGCTGGACCAGACCCAGAGCCAATGGAGCTAGGCAGCACCTACCCATGACATACACTCTGCAGGTCTCCAGGGCCAAGCTCAGGGGCCACCATGAATACTGACTTGCTTTATGTTTCTTTTCACTGGAAAATGAACTCTGTTAGAGGACAGCCTCGTGTTCTCTTTAACAGGAATAATCCTGTGTCCTGAGAAAGGGTGGGTGAGTGTGTGAATGTATATCTGTGTAGTGTGTGTATATGGATGTGTGTAGTGTGTGTGTGTATGATTCTTTGAATGTGTAAGAGGATATGATATGTGTATATAAGTGTGCATGTTATGTGCTGTACTCTGTAAGAGTGTGTGTGCATGTGTGTGTGTGTGTGTGTGTGTGTGTGTGTGTGTGTGTATGCATGTGTGTATGTATGAGAGTGTGTTCCTATATTTAAGAACTTTCTCCTTGGAGCAATTGCTTAGATTTACCTCCATCCACATTCATTTTATCTGTGAACTGCAGCAATTCACACTTGCTAAGTGGTGAGGAAGGCCGTGCTGTCTGCAGCAGCCCAGCCCCATCCTTGGCAGACAGCTGAAGGACAAACACACCTTAACAAAAGTTCTTCCACCTTACTGGGGATCCAGTTTTCCAATCTGGAACCAGCAAACAGGTAAACAAGTAAGTATGCACATGCATGTTCATTTGATTTAACTTGTAATTACAGACATACCCAACTAAAGCCTGTGCAGGTAAAACCAGACCTATTGCCCAGAACTGTCTCCAGACCTCAAAAAATGGTAGAAGGCACAACAGGAAAGTAATGCCTTAGAATGACCTTAGACTAGATCCCCCTATGGGACAGCCACTCTGCTGCCCTCCCTGAAAGCACAAAACAGCACAAGTATTGGAAAACCTCTATTATTTTTATTTTTTTGAGACAAGGTCTGGTGATGTAGCCCTGGCTAGACTTTAACTCACACTCCTACCCAAGCCTCCTGAATTCTGGGAAAAAGACACACACAGTTTCCATCCAAAAGCTTCATTCTTTTTTTTTTTTAATTTTTTTTTTTTATTTATTTCTGTATGTGTATGAATGTACTGTCTGCATGCAAGTTTGTGCACCCATGTCGTGCAATGCCGCGGAGGTCAGAAGACAGCGTCAGATTCCCCTGGAACTGGAGTTCTCCTGGAATTGGAGTTTCAGATGGTTCTCGGCCGCCATGTGGGTGCTGGGGATCGAACCCGGGTCCTCTGTAAGAGCAGTCGGCACTCTTAACCGCTAGGCCATCTCTCCAGCCCCAAAAGCTTCATTCTTAAAGAAGCCTTCCCTATCCTGAAGTCTACTTGAGTCTACTTAGTGTTTGTACGAAGTGGTAGGATAAACATTTTAATAACTATAAGACCCTCAGAGTTTATGTTATGGCAGGATGGCACAGCAGGAGCTGTGTGTGAGATACCTGAGGACACAGACTGCTGCAGGAAGGGGCTTGACAACACACACTGGCTGCTCTGGCAGCAGAGACAGAAGGGTGTCCTGCCACATGACCAAGTTCCAAGTAGGGATGTGCAACACCCTTCCCCGTGGGGAGAGTGTCATCCACAGAAGGCCAATGAGGCAAGAGAAGACAAACCAAACACCGGGAGCTTGAGTCTCAGCATGATTTAAAGAAAAACTATACTGGGGCTGGGGCGATGGCTCAGAGGTTAAGAGTGCTGACTGCTCTTGCAGAGGACCCGGGTTCAAGTCACAGCACCCACATGGAGGCTAAGAACCATCTTTGACTCCAGTTCCAGGGGAATCTGACACCCTCTTCTGACCTCCGCAGCATTGCACGACACAGGTGGATAAACCTACATGCAGACAGTACACTCATACACATAAAAATTAAAAAAATAAAATAAAAAAGAAAAACTATACTAAAGAGAAAACACATCTTAAATAAACTACTGGCACATACCTTATTAAAACTCTAGAGTAAATAAATGGCCACTGGGAAGTCTAACATACCCCGACTCATACTAAGATTCTGGAAAAGGCTTTTGATCAGTTCATCCACATCTGTAAAGGGATAATAAAATCCTAATAAACACACACACACGATTACACCCATGCACACAAGCATATACACACACAATTACACCCATGCACACAAGTGCATAAACATGCACACAAAGTTAAAACAGAAGGAAGATTATTTGGGAGCAGGAAGAGGATTAGCCATGGGAAAGGGAGAGGAAAGGGTAATGGGAAGTGAATTTAGTCAAAATATGTGACATATTTGAATAAAAATGACAGTGAAACTCACAATCTTATACAAGAAACATATGCTAATTTCTTTAAATGATGTGTATCTAGCATATGTGAGGCCCTAGGTTCAATTGCAACACACACACATTCTCTCTCTCTCTCTCTCTCTCTCTCTCTCTCACACACACACACACACACACACACACACACCCCAAGGGGAAAAAAAAAACAAAAACAAGAACAAAAACAAACAAAAAAACAGAAAATCAAAATGCAGGGCTCAGAATAGCCCAATGGGTAGAATGCTTGCCCAGGATACAGGAAATCGTGGATTCCATCCCCAGCACCAGATAAACCAGACATGACGGCTCACACGTGTCATCCAGGCACTTGTTACATGGAATCAGGAGGACTAGGGGACAGTCAGCCCCCTACACTCAATGTAGAATTTGAGGCTAGCCTGGGCTACATGAGAACAGGTCTCAAAAATGAGCAAACAAAAAATGTAGAGCAGGGTTGCCAGAAGCTAAGAAAAGAGAATGGAGTGACAGGGAACTGAATTTGAGGATCAAATACCTTGGAAATAGAGACTGTGTTAATACCTACTTAGTGCTATGAATTTACTAAGAGAAAAATCTGAATCGTACACTTCAATTGGTATGTGAATTACATGGGAATAAAGCAATTTAATTAAAAATTAAATAGAAACAGTAACAGCAATAATAAAGTTCTGGGGTACATTACTTAAATGCTCAAGGGCTGGTGCTAGAGAGATGGCTCAGCAGTTATTAAGTACTTGCTCCTCTTGCAGAGGACCCAGGTTTTATTCTCAGCACCCACATGATGTTCTAGGTGCAAAATGACACTGATTTGGCCACCTTCCAGGTTTATGCTGAGAACCAATGCTATTGTGTCTATATTTAGCTCACAGAGTAAATGGTAACTGTTTCAAAGGACAGAATTGGCAGCATTATACAAAAATTTCAATTAAAAGCACAGTAAAGACGACCAGCATTTCAGAGCTGCACAATCCAGGATGGCAGTCACAAAGGCTCAACATATGGCTGATGCCCCTGAAGAATGGAATTAATAATTGGACTGAAATTTTTTATTCTTTGAGAATTTCACACAAGTACACACCAACATAAGATCATATCCACCCTCCATTCCCAAGTCCCCCAGATTTCCCCACAACACCTTTCCCTCCAAAAGTCATGTCTTTTATTTTTGATAATTCATTAATTGCAATTAAAGCTGCCCACATGTGTATGGATGTGGGATCAACCACGGAAGTCCATCTATTTGGGAATTTTGACTGGATCTTGTAGTGGTCTGCCAGGCATGAGGTAGCCATTGGTGCGATAGTGGCACAGCTGTTATGGGGTAACTAAACACACTCTGATTGAATTTGAGGCCCACTCCAAGTTCATGCTTGGGGTGGTCATGCTGATCAAAGCCCATGGCAGGGGAGGTCAGAGGCTCTCGGGTGGAACCTTCTATTATTATTTTGCTAAATAGTCACATTGTAAAATTGCTTTCTAAATACTGCTACCCAAAGAAGTGGATTTAGTTTTAGTAAATGAATTATACACTGAACTGTTTAAATAGTGATGTTTAATTTAATGAGGGCAAACAACTGTTTAGAAGAATCTTAGTAAGGGAATGTAGCTTTCCCACAGTAAACTGTATTCAACAATGAAAACTAAAGATCAAGGGTCTCTTGAGAGAGTAAAAATGTAGCATTCAAATTGTGTTCAAAATGTGAAACACAGTGAACTTCTCAGACTTAGTGTGGCTAAAAGAACATGAAGTATGAGATTGGTAAATTTTAGGTAGAAGTCATATCATAATGGTATTTTGGGTAAAATATATTATTGACATTTATTTGGTTCATAATTTGGTTAGTGACAAGGACATCTGAAGTGACACCCATGGCTTGTGGTCTGCCCCTGCTGGACAACACAGGCCAAGTACACAAGGAAGCAGGTGCTGAGACTCTTCTGCACTTCCTCCTTTAAGGAGTTAAGGCTCCTCAGATTCAAGGCTGGTTCTGACCTCCCATCCATTCACACAGGAGTCCAAAAGTTCCTAGTACCTGTCAGCACCAACTAGACCCTTGGCAGCAGGAAACTGGCATGAGATTTTCCATCATGCACACAGACCAAGGAAGGCAGCTCAGCCCAGAACCTGGGCAAGGGGTACACACTGCTGTGGACCCACTTACCATGCAAGTTGCTGTGGGACTCACACCAGCCACCTTCCATGCAACACCTCCAACAGACACACAACCCAATCCACAGTGATCACAGACTCTAATCATTTAACATCTGTTCATCTGCAGCTGTAAGGGCCAAAGCCAGGATGATTAATGCCCTAGTAATGGGCACAGAGTAAAAAATATTAATCTTTATAAAAGGTATGCAACAGGCATCATCGGCTTATAAATGTCCAAGCAGAATATCCATCTATAAACCCATTACAATTCTACAGTAAAGTAAAACACAAAAACGAGAATGAATTTGTCCATTTAAAGCATTCATTTTTATGAACACTGAATAATGTGCTTCTTAATTTTTAGTTCACTCACATTAAACAAATGATCCATAAAGTGCATTTAATAACCTTGTGTGTGTTGCATAGAGCAAAGAGCCAGAATAACACTTTTAATGAGAATTAAACAGTAAGAGCCATATAAATGGGAAATGCTTTCTATTCATCTTTTATAGACAATCATCTTGTTTTTATACCATTTAGGATCCTGTATCTACATTTCAATATGTTCACAAGATTTTGTGTCTTTACCAGTCCTAAAGCAGCAGAACTGCAGAGACGGTGCCAGTGCGAGGAGACATCTCAGGAGCCATCCACTGATCTCCATACCACACAGACGTAAGCACCATGGAACCAAGGACAGGTGCAATCAGAACTGCACTGCTAAGTGGAAGCTGAGCCAGACTAAAGCACTGCGTTCCAACGTCAGACACCTTGGTAGTAAACAACCCATGAGTGTGCACATGTATGTGGACATATGTGATTGCCAAGAGCTAAGTTATTTCCCCAAGAGTCATTTTCAAGTAAGAAGTTATGAAACTTAGCAGTGCCAGAAGAAGTTAACAGCAAGTCACCCCTGCTACAGCGGGGCTTTCCTTACTGAATCTGAAACAGAGTGCTGCAAACATCCAGTCTGGCATTTCCACTCCTGGCAGCTGGGCAGCACCTTCTAAAGTATTCCAGTCAGAACAGCGCCATTTGCCTGTGTGCTAAAAGGATCAGCAATGTGACAATCTGAGATTCAGCACCGAGGTACCTGATGTCACAGAATTTTAATTGAGAGGGTGACAGAGCAAGTAAAACACTTGGAAATTGGAGGGGGAAGCAGAGAAGCACAGAGACTGTCAACCATTGGGGAGGCTGGTCAGAGAGCTCAGCAGGAAAAGGTTCCAGCCACCAAGACCAGCGACCTGAGTTCAATAGTCAGGACCCTCAAGGCAGAAGGAGAGAATGAACTCTTACAAGTTGTCCTCTAGACCTCAACATGTACACTGTGGCATGTTTGCACACACAAAGAATGAATGAATGAATGAATGAATGAATGAATGAATGAATGAATGAAAAATAATTTCAAAAAACTGGTCAAGTGTATAACTCCAGTATTTGGCCACTAGACCTTGGAGAAAAGGAACCTGGATTAAGAAGAGCAGAAGATCCCCTAGATCCTTGAGTTTGGAGAGCTGCAATAGAAGAAGTGAATTACAATTAGAATTGCTGCAACACATAATGTGTCCTGTGTGAAGCTAAAGAAAAACCAAGAGAAATAGACTATAACTGATTTATAAATACATGGAAAAATGGTAAAGACTGCAGTAAAATGGCAGGAAATATTGCATGAAAAGAGCTGGTCAGGCAAGGGGTCTATTGTCTAAGTGGAGAGAGATAGGCCAAGGAATAGGATTACTAATTTCAAAAGGAATTCTATTAAGACAAAAAAATAAATAAATAAAAGGAATTCTGCCTGTGGGCGGAATGTCAACATATGGAAGACCAAAAAAACAAAGTCATAAGATCCAGGGCCACAAAGAACATGCATGCTGCCAACAACTGGTCCAAGCAGTGGCCAAGGACACATCTCTTGGGGGTCAGTATGGTTCAATACAAAAACCATTTTTGGTGGCATCGAAAAAGATAGGTATGTATTAAAAACATGAGGGTGAAGGCAGCTCATCAAAGGGGAAGGAAGGTCTATGCCCACAGGGATGGATTTATGTAGCAACCAGTAGAAGGGCAGGGTTAGGATACAAAACCCCAAAGACTACAGATTTGGACTTCCCATTGTCTAAGACATCATATTTTACAATAAGAACTGAACTCTCAGAGTACAGAAATATTAAAGAGCTATAGGACTGAGGTACAAGAAAATGGGGACAGCTCCTTTTCAGACTGTCCTTTCTATAACCATCATCAACCACAGATACAAGACCCTGTAGTGGGGCTGAAAAAAAGAGTCAACAAAGGATGGTATTTAGGCCAACAGGATCATATGGAGTGATTGGCACTGCTAATCTGATCACAAATCAGAGTCTTGTCCCCATCACAGGAAGAGAAAAACTATAAAAACTTCATGAACATATGAGAACAGCACTAGATGGTTTATTTGTTCTTAACTTATATGTATGTTTATTTAACCATTTATTTCTATTTTGTCTTGGTCCACACAACGTTAAGGTAAATTCAGCTTTCAGAGCACATTATTCATGCAGTGGGAGTGAAACTGTGAAAGCAAAGAGTGGATGATGGAGCTGAAATAAGCCAAGGCTTTAATCAGCACCACGGTGGTGGACAGCTCCCTGCCTGCGATTTTTTTTTTTTCTTTTTCTGTTTCTTTTTTTTCTTCTTCTTCTTCTAGACAGGCTTCTCACTTAACTCTAATGCCCTAATCTGTAAATTGAGATAATTAGTTTTTTCCAGTTCTACATTTCCACGTTGATAACTCTGAAGACTCTCAGATGAATCAAACTCATTAAACAAGAGTTCCTGCGCACTTGGTAGGTGATCAATAAATTATGATGGACATGAAATGGGCATAATTAAGAAACTGAAATTAAGTCCACTATCCCAGATTCAGTAACCCATTTCTAAAAGCCTGTGTGTTATAACAACTGGCCTTTGAAAAAAATACATAGCAAGACCTACAGAATAGGGAATAGAAAAGGTACTGGATAATAGATGAAGACTGAAAGTTTCCTAGAGACATGGGGGAGAAAAACAGAAGAGAAACTCATGTTTATATTCCACCATTATTTAAAAGAGTTAGTCTTCGGGGTTCACAGCTGGCAGCATCATTAGAAGCCATCAGCACAGCTATCTAATTAAAGAGTTCCAGAATGCTATACAAGTGGTATATAAGTGACTATGGCAAAATTAGCCAGCACCCCAATTTCTTCTCTGTGTGCATCTATCAAGTTAACAAAACTGCTAAAGAACAGCTCGGGGATTAGGATCTGTTTTTCAAAGTATAAAGGTGCAAGAATATTGTTTTGATTTGTTTAGGGATCAGAGCATTAGAAAGGTATATTTTATTACAGGTCTGAATTGAACAAGCAGCAGAAATTGATGAACAGGGCAATTTTTAGGGATAGATATTTTTCTATTTGGGGGTCTGATCTCTATGAACGAGAGATGTGACTAGTATTTCCCAATACCAAGTCCCAATAAGTATGTGGGGCCTTTCCCCCTGGACTTCAAAGGGCTGCTATAACTAATGTTCCTACCATTAGCAAGGAGTTTCACTCCGTTTAATCGCTGGAAGAATCATTTGCCTTAAAAAGAAGAATGAAACAGATCATTTAAACTCTTTAGCCCTTCATTTTAAAGAAGCTCCATATTATTCAAAATTGGAAGATGAATGAGTTTTCAAAGCGCTGGAGAGCACTGTGTAAAAGGGGTCTGTCCTTGGTTTGATTTCTGTTGCTATGATCAAACAGTCTGGGGAGGATAGGGTTTATTTGGCCGGGGTACAATCCATCACTGAGGGAAGTCAGACCAAGAAGTCAAGGAAAGAACCTGAAAGTAGGACGACCTGTTATTCCACACAGCATCAGCTCCAACAAAGGAACTCACTCACCAGCAAGGAAGGACAACAGGACCCATGGAGGATGCTGCTTGAGAGCTGGCTCTCTTACTCCTTGCTTGCTTTATTGTTCATGCTTAGCTAGCCCAGGATCACTGCCTAGGGATGGTGCTGGCTACAGCAGGCTGAACCTTTCTGAATCGATTCATAATCAAACAATGCCCTCACAGACACAGCCAAAGCCAATCTGATCTAAGTAATTCCTCAACCCAGGCTTCCCTCTCAGATGACTGGAGGACGTGCCAAGTTGACAATTAAAACTAACTACAACAGACTCTGTCTGCTAAAGGGAAGGAAGGAGCATAACATGGCCAAAGTTTGAGAGAATGGCTCACTCTTCATTCTGGCTCAAGCAATAGCAAACACCCAAAGAAACAAAGCAAAGCTCTCCCAAAGAACTCCAGGTTTACAAAAAGTAATCTACCAGGAAAGCAAGATTACCAAGACCAGCCAGGGACCAGCTTGCTACTAATCTTGAAGGTATACATTGTAATTCCCTGATTCCTCCAAGCTCACACTACCCTCCAATCCAAACAACAGATCATCATGAACGGTATGTGCTGAACAGTAAAATGATATCCCTAGGCCACTGTCCATATGGGAATAGGGAAAGATTATGTCCATGTTAACTGGAACAAGTTTCCCAATGGTATGGGATTCATAACAGCAGGAACAGGGAACACTGTGCAGACTCTCCTGGGACCCTCCACTTTCCTCAAAGGCTCCTGCAAGTGTATCAGAGCTCCAGACTAGCTTACAGGCGAGGCCAACTCAGGTGGGTTCACTATATCCCAATTTCTACACATCTTTGTGGGCGTAAATCCTACACTTCAAGTTCCAATGTTTAATTTAATTACAGAGGAACTTTTCATTTCTATAATGGGATTTAAGCTTTAATTTCACAGCTTTGTGTCAGATATATGGACAACAACATAATCACATGGGAACACAGCTACAAATTAAAGCATCGACCTTTCCTTCTCTTTGTATCTTGCTTTGAAAATCTTCTCACTCCACAACACAGATTATATGCAAGAGTCATCTTTCTGTGAAGCACATAATCTATTTAGCCAGCTTTCAAGTAGTCAAGTCACATCTCGAGACCAGGCTGGGAAGCCATTACCACTCATTCACTGGCTCTTATGCTCAGCATGCTGATAAGTCCAGGCCCTCAATCTCAGCATAGGAGCAAAAATAGGACATCTAAGGATGGATGGGGGATGGATGGGGGGGATGGGGGAGGGATGGGGGAGGGATGGGGAGGGATGGGGAGGGATGGAGGAGGGATGGGGAGGGATGGGGAGGGGTGGGGGAGGGATGGGGGAGGGATGGGGAGGGGGATGGGGGAGGGATGGGAAGGGATGGGAAAGGATGGGGGAGGGATGGGGGATGCCAGAAAAGCAAAAGGACCAGGCCCAATGCATGTCCTCAGTCCAGCAGTGCCATCCACCCCAGGCAAACCCTGCAGAGGCTGGTGTGCTTCAGTGTCTGACCATGAGTCCACAATGGCTAATGCTGGATGATGAGAACATAAGCATGTGTTCTGGCCTTCTCTCCACTTTTCTACAGGCTGGAAAAAGGCTCTCCCCCAAAAAGGTTATCTTTAATCCAGAGGTAGAGTTTCTCCTTCCACACCCATCATATTTCCAGGAACCTGGGGAATCAGTAGTTCAGAGGCAAACTAAAGACCATCTAGATTCATTAAGATACTCACAAGCAACCTGTGCAATTCTTGTTGACAGGCTCCTCAACATTCCCACAATCGAGGCATTCAGAGTCAATAACAGGAGAGAAAGCCAGTGTTGACCCTAGTGAACCCAAAGCCCCAAGTGATCTAAGGATATGCATGGCTGATGATGCAGCTTGTGTGCTGGCTCCCAAGAAAGGATGCACTGCCTCGAATGTCCAGAAACACCCCTTGCCTGGGTGCATATGTCATAGGCAGGGGAGCAGCAGTACTCAGTAACAGCAAATAAGCAAACAGAGATGAACAAGGCCAGATTCAAGTGCCCTGTTTACGCACTCCCCATCTGTCGTTCCAGGGAGGGACAAACACACAACGATGTCACATGGGCTGGGTGCACGGGCAGCAACAAACAGGGCTGCTGAGTGACTCGCAATACGGGAGTATGTTCTACATGGTGAGTTACTTCATGCATCCACTGACTGGCCAGGGAACATTTGGGACACTTCTGGGTATGCTGGTGGTGAACAGCATTTGAATGATTTGCATAGGTGGGTGGAACAAAGCAAATTCATTCTCCACATATGGACAGACATCATAAAGTCTTTGAGCCAGGACAGAATACAAGAGAGAAGAAGGCTGGCCTCCTCTGTGAGCAGAGACAACATGGAAACACTGTCCTCATGCAGGCTGACAAGCACAACCTTCTAGGACAAAAACACAATTCCTATGGTAGCCCAACAAACCAGTGTTTCCATGTTTCCATGGGGAGACAGGGAGGAGTGGGGAAAGAAAACTGGAAACAACTAGCATGCCATGAGCATGGACCCAGGGAAGGGCAGCACTGGCAGCGATGGCCTGTCTCTGATAATCAGGGAGAAATCAAGTCAAGGAGGAAATCAAAGTGGAGTGACATTAGCTGGTCACTTCAAATGAAGTCCAGACACATTAACATATCTGGACTCAGACACATCCACACGTGAACATGTGAACCTCTGAAAGAGGCCAGACACAGTACATGTACATGTACACACACAGACACAGACACACACAGACACAGACACACACAGACAGACAGACACACACACACACACGCACACACACACACACACAGGCACGCACGCACGCATGCACGCACTCACTCCCCTAGCCCCCACATGCATACTGAGCTTTGAATTAGGTGTGCTAACTTTAGGACTGAGCCAAGTCTTGGCTACTGGAAATACAGTTAACCACCACTGACCATCTATATGAGAGGTTCCTTCACTAAAACACCCCAGAGAATGACACAGCACTCATCCATTCTTTGCAAGATATCTTAGCTTCTGCCAGCACCAACCACAATTCCTGACTAACAACAGATGTATTCTGCAACTCTCATGAGGGTGTAAATCTATAAATATGACTAGTGTTCTAAGAAGCCTGGAACACATCTTCAAGACCACTTGCATCTGTGTTTTCCCAAAGAACAATCCTAATTAGTCCCCAATGTATATCATTTTCTTTGTTCTCAACAAGGTTGATTTTATTGTTGGTCAACAATGGAGAAAAAAAGTCTTTTACCGACTGAGATCTCACACACACACACACACACACACACACACACACACACACACACACTGAGGCAGAGGCTTGAGAAGCCTGTCTCCACTCTGCAGACCCCCAGAGTAACCTCAGGGACTTGCTCACTGGTACACTGGAACTATGGGCTGCAAAGAAAACGCACAACAGGGGAGAAGACCACATAGTACATTGCAGTAAAGCCAGTGTCTATCCGGCTCTAAGGATCTGGACCCACAGAGAGATAACTCGATTGATTCTGCTGGAACAAAAGATGACCATTTTTTTTTTTAATTATCAACAAAGAGAAGAAAGCATGAAAATTACTGCCATATCTCATCTGAAAATGACTAGATGTTAAATATTTAAACAAATGTGGCATGGCATAGTTTGTTATCACATCTCTGAAAGAACAAACCACTGTTTATGTCTCCTATCAAGGAGGGACAACAGCAGTTTGGCAGGTTGGAAGGACAGAACATACAAATAAGAAAAAATCATGGCCAAGTGTGCTACCCCAACCAAGGAAGGTTCAGAAAGCATTGTAGGCAAACTCAATGCTCAGAACACGGTTGGGAAGCTGATCATATCCTAGATGACAGGTGCTGATTGGCTGGAAAATGGAAAAGTTCAGGTGAATTTTGCCTTGGCCCACGATCATTTTAGATTCATAGACCGCAAACAATCTCATATATTAGGTTGGATACAATATGCAAGGAAGATGAAAATTCTAGAGCTGGGAAGATGACTCCTCTAGTGAAATGCCTGCCCCACAAGCATGAAGACCCAAATTCAGACCCCAGCAACTACATAAGAAAAAGATAGGCATGTCCCATACGCCAGTACCCAAAAGGCAAAGATAAGCAAAAGCCTGAGGGTTTGATGGCTGGCCAGCCAGCCTAGCCCAACTCAACAAGCTCCAAGTTCACTGAGTGTCTGAAATACTAGGGCAGAGAGCAACGGAAGTCATCTGATGTTGATCTCTAGCATTTACACACAAGCAATGCACATACATGTGTACACACACACACACACACACAGGCACTGTACTTAAAAAAATAGATTATTTCAAAGGATTACATTACCTGGTAACTCATTATAAAACCAAGCGATTTGTTTATATGTTGCAAAATTCCATGAGGACTTGAAGTGGGGTATGAGGAAAATAAAGAAGACTCTCTCTAAAACAATAACAGTGCAAAGTAAACAGGAAGACATGTAGTTAGTTATCAAACTTCCAGTCTAAGACTCAGCACCAGAGATGAACAGTAAGGTCCAAGCTCCTTTAAGTATTCTAGTTATATTTATTTATGACATATATATATATATATATATATAATGACATATATTTGGTTATATTTTTTATATTTAAATATTTAGTTGAATATTTTATGCTTTAGATGCTTACTCAATAAGAGCTAAATGGCATGCATAAAAGTAGAAATTTCAAACTAAATGTAATATGACCTGAGAAAGTCTTCATATCAACACTGTAAAAGTTCAGGACATTGACTGGCAAATTACAGAGAGCTGTTATTTGCTGACAGTTTACACTCACTAACAGGGTCCAAAATGTGAGCTGTCAGAAGCAAAATGGAGTGACTTATGTCAACTAAAACCAAGAACAAGCAAATGAAGTCAGCAGGTTGTGAAGAAAGGGTTCTTAGACATGACTTCTTTGTGGCTGGAGCTGGGGAGATGGCTCAGTCACTGAGATTGATTCCCCAGAACTCACATAAAAGAAGCTGAGCATGGTGGTGCAGCTTTTAAAACCAGTGCTGGAGAAGCAGGAAAAGCGGCTCCTTGGGGCTTGCTAACCAGCTATCTAGCCAAGTCAGGGGTGGGAGGGGAGGTCTAGGCTAGAAAGAGAACCAGAGATGGTTCAGTGGTTAAGAGCACAGATGCTCTTGCAGAAGACTCAGGTTCAGTTCCTAGCTAACAACCAACCATAACTCCAATTCCAGGGGATTCATGCCCCCTTCTGACCTCCATAGGCATTGTACAACACACGTACACTTACATATGTGGAGGTAATACATTCATACACATGAAATTAAAATAATAAATAAAAATTTTTTGCGGTCTTTTTGAGACAGGGTCTCCCTGTAGTCCCAGCTGTCCTGGAACTTACTCTGTAGACCAGGCTGGCCTTGAACTCACAAAGATCTGCCTGCCTCTGCCTCCCATGTGCTAGGATTAAAGGCGTGCACCACCACGCCCGGCTTCTTTTTTTTATTATTTTATGTATATGAGTGTACTGTCTACACATAAGTAGGTGCACCTGAATCATGCAGTGCTGCAGAGGTCAGAAGAGGGTGTCAGATTCCCCTGGAACTGGAGTCAAAGACGGCTCCCAGCCACCATGTGGGTGCTGGGAATTGAACCCGGGTCTCCTGCAAGAGCAGTCAGCACTCTCAACCGCTAAGCCATCTCTCCGGCCCATAAAATAATTTTTTAAAAGTACAAAGTGGACAATGTCCTCTGGCCTCCACACACATAGACACATGTGAATATATAATGTACATGCATTCACACAGATGCATACACGCATACAAATACATAGACATAAACCTGATTGCCTAATGGTTACTATCACAAAAGACTCTTCCTGAGGCTACTACAAATATGTATGTGTGTGTGTGTGTGTGTGTGTGTGTGTGTGTGTCTGTCTGTCTGTCTGTCTGTCTGTCTGTCTCTCTGTCTGTCCCATCTCCAACTGACCACTGTAGACTTCCCTTTGCATCAGGGGTATTGGCACATATTCATGATCCTAGCACCCAGGAGGCTGAGGGAGGATCTGGAGTTTAAGCTGACCATGGCTACACAGCAGATCCTGTTGTACAAAGCAGAACAATGCTATTCTTTTGCTTCAGCCCCTCTGAGCATGCCCCCTCATCTCTATGGCATGCTGGCTTCCCATTGCCTTACACTCCTGTTCCCAAATCAATTACTCTTTGGAGAATCTCATTGTGACTGACATTTATTTGAGGTTGATTTATCTGATGACCACAAAGGGACCAGGGCCAGACCTTTTCAAGAGAACCCCTGGCTCCTGCAGCCATGCTGACTGTATGGGGATGTTTTAGAAGGCTTCTCTTATTGTGAATTTGGGCATAACTCTTTTAAGTTATCTTCAGTCTCTTTTGGTTGACACCCTATATAAACTAAGAGCATATAAAAAACTTTATAGTTTCCTCTCTAAGTTGTTACTAAAAATAAGATTATGAAGTGTTAAAAATTTTATTAACATTGTATATAAATTAACATAAAAACCTAAAAAGGATTATTTTTAAATATAAAACACATATTTTTCTATTTAAAAAGACTAATTCTAATTAAATTTGAACATTTTAAGGAATATTTTAACATGTAAATTTAAGGACTGGCACAAAATGAACTATGTATGAGACACAGAGAAAGACAAGGAAAGTGACAAGTATAAACATGTACATTTGGTCAGGAAGTTCAAAAAAGAGAGGATTATTTTAATAAAACATAATTTTTATAAGAAATTAATCTTTTTTCTCCAAAATTAGAATGGCTGGACTGCTGCAAATCGAAAGGAGAGGGAAAAATGGGATTCAAAAAGTAAAAATTTAACAAAAATCTATAAGGTCAAAGGAGGACCTAAAAGTTTTGTGAAAAATGAACTGTATAAAATAAAATTGTGTGTCATCAAGTTAACTATAATTCATTTAAACATGTGAAGAATATTTTACAAATTAAACATTAACACACAAACATAAAAACAAGAGTATAATTCTAAGTATTAAACCAACAAGTTTTCCTAACATTGATCTGCCCAAAGAATCTGTGTCCTATCAAGATAAGTTCCTGTGTTTTCTGGTATGTCCATTATACCTTTGATTGTTTGGGGAAAACATGGGATGTTAAAGCAATTTTTTGAAGTTTCATGGATAGTGGTGGCAGCAGTAGTGGCAGTGGTGTTTTTATTTCATTTAGTTTGAGACAGGCTGTCATGCTGTAATATAGACTGGCCTAGAAATCATGCCAATCCTTCTTCCTCTGACACCAGAATGCTGGGGTCACAGCCAAAAATAAGGGTTAAGGTTTACTAAGCATATATTTGTATTTGTTTTAAAGTCTTTTGAATGACTATTTTAGAAATCCAGCTTATAACTCCAGCTAAATAAATGACTATCAATTTATGATGATATATATATTTAAGGCAAATGTTCTCAAGATTATATAAAATTTATTAAAAGCTTGATAGTCCTGGGATGAGGCTGTCAGTCAGGAATGTTGGCTTTAAATGGTATGTGCAATAAAAATAACTAAATCATGTCAATTGCTAAACTCTCATCAAAAATTAAATCATGAATATTGTCTCTCCCCATCCATAATCTTGAATTTTCTCTAAAACATTTAGAATCAGATTCACTGGGTAAAAGAAAATACTCTAACATGTTCTCTAAGTACAACTTTCTGATAAGTTTTATACTTCACAAATTGGCTTATCTTTTACTCTCTTTAGTAAAAATGAATATAACTAGAAAGATAAACATTAGGTTTCCTGGTTCAAACTGGCACATAAAATAGAGTTTGTGGGGGCTGGAGAGATGGCCTGGCAGTTAAGAGAGCCGACCGCTCTTGCAGAGGACCGAGGTTCGATTCCCAGCACCCACATGGAGGCTGAGAACAGGGGACTCCGACGACCTCTTCTGGCCTCTGCGGCATTGCATGGCACGAGTGCACAAACCTACACGCAGACAGTACATTCAAACACATACAAAAAAAAAAAAATTAAAGTTAAAAAAAATAGTTTGTTTTGTTCTGATGGGTTTTGCTTTGTACTAAACCCATCACAACTCTGAACTTGTTGTGAGTCATAATTCTACCACACCTATCACTGACAGAACTGGTAGGTGGGATATGTTCACAGACCCCAGGTGAGCTTACACCTGAGATCCACTCCTTTGCCTGTTACTCTAATGAGACTCCAGTGTGTGATACTGATTTGACATCGCCATTATTTCTTCCCTGATGTGAAGCAGGTGAGCAACCAGGGTGCCCACCTTAGGCATGACAGATGATCAAATTCTAATCACATTGATCAGCAATGTTTCCAGGGAAAAACCTAGATAGAGAGGATAATGTGAAGGTCATCAGAATCAAATAGAACTGCTTATGTCAATTCAAACCCAAAACAAGTAAACAGAACCAGGAGGGGAAGGAAGGAAGGAAGGAAGGAAGGAAGGAAGGAAGGAAGGAAGGAAGGAAGGGAGGGAGGGAGGGAGGGAGGGAGGGAGGGAGGGAGGGAGGGAGGGAGGGTTGGTTTGTAGGTATGACTCCCTTATAATAACTATCATAATGGGCTGGAGAGATGGCTCAGCAGTTAAGAGCACTGACTGCTCTTGCAGAGGACCCGGGTTCAATTCCCAGCACCCACATGGGGGCTAAGAACCATCTTAAAAACACATGCCACCCCCCCCCCAAAAAAAAAGCCGGGTGTGGTGGCACACGCCTTTAATCCTAGCACTCAGGAGGCAGAGGCAGGCGGATCTTTGTGAGTTCAAGGCCAGCCTGGTCTACAGAGCAAGTTCCAGGACAGCTGGGGCTACAGGAAGACCCTGTCTCAAAAAGACCAAAAAAAAAAAAAAAGAATGCCTTTAATCCCAGCACTTGGGAGGCAGAAGCAGGAGGATCTCTGTGAGTTCAAGGGCAACCTGGTCTACATAGCAAGCACCAGGCCAGCTGGAACTAAAGGGAGACCCTGTCTCAAAAATAGCAAAAAAATAACGATAATAAATAAATAAATAAAAAATAAATAAATAAATAAATAAATAAATAAATAAATAGATGTGTGCTAGCACCAGAAGCCTTCTCAAAAGTCACCTCAACTACATGTGGAATATTTCCACAAGCCTGGCAACTGTCCAACTGCCTGCAATGAAGACACGTGTTCCTACTCACTACAGGAAGGACTGTTGTTTTTAAAGAATCTCCCGTGATCCTGCTCCTGTTTGCCTCTAATCACTCCCCTCATCTCAGTCTCTGAGCACAGAGTTTACAAAGGAACACATATTCCTACTGCAGTGGCTCAGACATTGCCAAATAAATTTCATAATCATTTGAAAAAAATCCAGAGGAAAGAAGGGAGAAGAAAGGGGAAGGGGGGGGAAGGGAGGGAAAAAGAGAAGAGGAGGAGAAGGGGAAAGAGTTGTTCAGATAACAAATTTGGTGAAGACATACTGGAGGCAGAGGTGGTAAGGAGTGATGTGTGTGAGGATGGGTTATAAGTCTGTGCTGGATAGCTTTAGTTGTCAACCTGACAAACCTCAGTAGAGAGAGGCCTCAATTGTGGAATTGCCTCCATTAGACTGGCCTGTGGACATGTCTATAGGGTATTTTCTTGGTTGTTGAGTGACAGAGATGGCCCAGCCCACTGTGGGCAGTGGCACCCCTGGGCAGGCATGTCTTACAAAGCAGGCTGAGCATGGGCCAGGGGAGCAAGCCAGAAAGCATCGTTCCTCCATGGCCTGTGCTCCAGGTTCCTGCCCTGAGTTCCTGCCTTGGCTTCCCTCAGTGAGGAACTGTGACCCAGGAGTTGAAAGAAAAAATAAGTCCTTTCCTCCCCAGGTTGGTTTTGCTCACTAAAGTCTAAGAATAGGGGTAGGGTGGGCACAGGGGAAGGGGACCTGGAGCCACCCAGGAGACAAGCCTCTAGGCACATTCCTGAGGGCTGATTAGACTAAGTGTGGCAGGAAGATGCATCCTAACCTGGGAGCCTTCATCATGCTCTGCGTCCTGCTCTGTGCATGGTGACCAGCAGCTGTGATAGGAGCTCCTGCGGCCTGGACTTCCCCACCAGGAAGGCTTATGCCCTTGGACTGTGAATTCAAATGAACCCTTTCTTTGGTAAGTTGCTTTTGTCAAGGTAAATTATCATGGCAATGGGAAGAGAAGCCAAGATGGAGCTCTTGTGTGAGGGACGGAAGGGATGGAGGAATGCAGGTGAGTGGGATCCATAGGGGTGTGGAGGTAGGGAAGGGAGGGTTTGTGACAGGGATTATCTGAGACCCACTCAGATAAAATGTTAGCACATTTTATCAGTGACACAACTAAAAAGACCTAAATACACATTTCATTTGCTCTGGCTTTAGTTGTAGACACAAAGGAAGTAAGTAAGTTGCAGGGCGCCCTTATATCACGCATCAGCAGCCTTGCTGGGCCTCATGGCGTCCTATAGCTTCCAAAGACACCTGAGCAAGTGCATCACTCAAGACTCAACCTTAAGTAAAAGCCTGAAATACAGGAATTGAGACTAGTCATGTGATTCAAATCCTAGCAAACACAAGAGTTGACTTTTAAGGAAGTAAGAACAGGGCTTCTGACCTCTGGAAGAGTGTGAGGGGGGGCTTCAGAAAGCCACCGCCTTAGGTCTAAAAGGGCTTCTTTGGAAGAACATGCATATCCAAGAGAAAGCTCAGTGGGGTTTTGTTGGGTTTTTTTTTTTTCTGGATATAAACCTTAGCAATAACATTCCAGTACATTCTGAAGAGTTAAATTAAGAAATAAGATTGAAAGAGACACACACAGTTCAGCACCAGAGACACAGGGACTAAAACAGACAAGCACCTAGTTCTGAATGGACTCATGGGGGCGGGGGCAGAGGGGGGAGGCCACACTTCCTGTTAGGGGTGCTCCATCCCAAAGCATCCCAGAGGGAAGAAGAAACAACACCATGCCTGAGGACAAAAGGACATGGATGGAACTACCAAGTGTCTGGGTATGAATGGAAGAGAATAAATCTGTGCCACCCAGGCAGGCTGTCACCCTCCAGACCTCACGTAGGCTCCAATAAATGAGAAAGGTTGGAGATTAAGCAAAGGTTTTTAAGGTTTCAATAAAACTGCTTGACAACTGTAAAATATTAATTCAACCTGTCCAAATAGAAAATAATTAATCAAAAGGGTATGGGGAGATAATGAGGGGAAACAGAAGGTGTTCCTTGGGATAGATGAGTGGAGGAGTCATTAGAGCCGGCAGGACTCAGAGCAGGACTTGAAGGAGCCCTGTCAAGGATCATGTGTTAGAATAGGGCAGAACCATTACTTCTAAATTTAAAGAAAACTAGATTTTTTTCCCCCTTGCAATCATCTCAATAGATGTAAGTGATTGCCTCCCCAGGGCAGACAATTGGGCACTTTAAGGGCTACAATGTATGCTGATTATACAGGGCTCTAGTGTTCTTCTAAATTACAAACCCAATCTTTTGCCACCATCCCTCAATGGCCTATTACCTACACTACACAGTCACTGTTCTCTGGTGAGGGCTGAGGCAAGGCGCATGCAATAGAGCTGTTTTAATTGGATGCCACCTTTCCTCCTCAGGAGAAGGAGGAGGGAATGAATGGAAGAGCGAGGCCATTTCATATTCCAGGGTACGTTGCACTCACCGTGCTGTGTGAAGAGGTCGCTGTGAACTATTTCGATCAGGCAGTGAAGCTTCTGGATGGTCAGCAAGCCCGTGGGCACGTTCAGAATGAATTCCGTGAACATTTTGCTATGAGGAAAAGCACAAGTGACGTCATTCAGAAGCATAGCTCAAGAACCTCACACTGTGGACACGGGGCAGGAAACATCCTGAAACACCCGACCAGGCTGGACAGAGTACTTTACACTGGATAGGCCCAGACAGGAGCTTTACCTTCGCAGCCACTTATGTGGCTACAATTCAGCTCATAGTCAATGAGGAGCATTGGTGAAAATGTAAAGAAATCAGAATCCTCAGACTATGCTGGTGGGCATGAATTTCTAGAAAATGTAAAATCAAATCATACCATGTGTCATAGCAATTCCAATTCCTAGCTATATACTAATAAAAGGAAAAGGGGGGGATAAATATTAGTATAACATACATATATTAAAGATTAGTACATGACTCAAAGTAGTATTATTTATAATCCTCAAAAAAGGGAGAAAAACAGCCCAACTGTGCATCAATTATGAATGGATAAACAAAGTACAGCACAGCCAAACAACAGATCTATAAACAAAGGGAGCCCGGGTCCTTGCCCTGAATGGACCATGAAAGCACAATGCTGGGTGAAGACACACAATGGATGATCCCTCTAGCTGAACACTGATGATCCTCTTAAAGGGAAGACCTCTAGACAGGATGACTAGACCTCAGTGGATGAACGTGCACCGAGGGACATTTGGGGACTTGACTCAATAGGCCTTAACATCAATGACAGAATTCATGAAATCAGTATGTGGGCGGGGGTGGGGGCTATGGAAGGGTGTCAGTGGGGAAGAGGGTACAAAGAGGTGTAAGATGTTCTGTATGAAGTACACATAAATTCAATAAAAAGAAAATAACACAAAAAGGCCCGGAACAGAAAAGATGGATCCATAGATACATGAAATGGACCAAAAGCCCCGGGGGGGGGGGAGGGGGCAGGATAGGAAATTGCTGGAAATGGCTGGAGAAACCTTACTAGGGTAATAAGCATATCTACAATCAGACCCCATGATGGCTGCACAAACATACTAAAAACAACTGACTAACTATATAAGAAATATACTTTTTTTAAATAGCAAACCCCGTGTTCTTTAATTCCCCAATTGTTTATGGATTAGATATTTTTTAACTAATTTGTTTATTTTTATGTGTATGAATGTATTGTCTGCATGTAGGTTTGTGCACCCGTGTCATGCAATGCTGCGGAGGTCAGAAGAGGGCGTCGGATTCCCCCAGAACTGGAGTTAAAGATGGTTCTCAGCCGCCACGTGGGTGGTGGGGATTGAATCCGGGTCCTGTGCAAGAGAAGTCTCTCCAGCCCCAGTGGATTAGATTTTTATACTCCATTATGAGATAAATATTACATGTGACTTTTCTTTTTTTAAGTTAATTTTTATTAAGTGCATTTCATACATTTCTCAATCAAATCTAGACTCTTTCCCCCATCCATGCCCACCCGTTATGTCCCCCAGCCCCACGCCAGAGCTCATGGACTCTGTCCTACATGTTAAGTCCAGTCTTGCATCTTTTTCTCAGTCTCTTATAACCTTTTCAATGCACAAGTTTACTGTTTTGGTCAGGTTTTTGATTATGTTTCTCTCTCTTTCTTTTGTTCCCTTTAATTTTATACTATTCCAAAACATGCATATATACACTCCACACATAAATCAGAATTACAAATTCTGAAAATAAACTATAGGTTAATTCCTAAACACATTCAGAGATTCACATTTTAACAGTAAAGTTGCATGCAGGTAAAAAGAATATGAATAGAATATGAATACATATCTTCCATCCATATATGGTAATTACAATGTGTGAATACAAGTGGTAAGACAATTCTAGAGCCCATTAAGAGATTCACAATGGAACAGCACAGTTGCTTTCAGATACAATGAAATATAATAATAAAGTTGCTCAGTTTGCCTGCCAACTGGGGATTTGGTGTTAGCATCCACAAACGAGGGAAACCATTAGCCTTTTTTTCCTGGAACTATGTTACTTCACTTAGCATAATGGCTTTGAGTTCCATCCATTTACCCGCAAAATTCATGATGTCATCTTTCTTTACCACTGCACAGAACTCCATTGTGTAGATGTACCACATTTTTGTTATCCAGTCATCAGTTGAGGGGCATTTGGGTTGGTTCCAGCTCTTTGCTACTGTTAAGAGAGCTGCATGTATCTTTGAGGTAGGATGCGTCTTGTGGGTATATACCCAGAAGTGGTATGGCTAGGACAGGTGGTAGGCTCATTTTGAGTTTTTTAAGGGTTTTCCACATTGCTTTCCACAGTGGTTGTACCAGTTTACATTCTCACCAGCAGTGGATGAGTGTTCCCCTTTCCCCACAACCTCTCCAGCATTTGGTGTCTTTTGTTTTCTTGATCTTGGCTAGTCTTATTGGAGTGAGATGATACCTTAGTGTGGTTTTAATTTGCATTTCCTTAATTATTAATGATGTTGAACATCTTTTAGGATGTTTCTCAGCCATCTTTACTTCCTTACTGGTGAAGTCTCTGTTCATCTCTTTACCAATAGAACAAAATTAAAGATCCAAGCTTGAGCTCATATAACTTCAGCCATCTCATATTTGACAAAGGAGCCAAAAAAGCTCAATGGAGGAAAGACAGTATCTTCAGCAAATGGTCTTGGCAAAACTGGATCACCATTTGTAGAAGAACAAAATTAAACCCCTACCTCTTGCCCTGTACAAAAATAAACTCCAGTGGATCAAAGATCTCAACCTGAAACCTGAAACCCTGAAGGTGATAGAAGAAAAAGTCAGCAGCAACCTACATGACACAGACATAGGAAAAGACTTTCTAAATCAAACAGCAGCTACACAGGAAATAAGGACAACAGCTGACAAGTGGGACCTCACCAAACTCAAAAGCTTTTGTACAGCTAAAGAAACAATCAAAGAAGTGAAGAGAAAACCCACAGAGTGGGAGGAAACTTTCACCACTGATACATCTGACAGAGCATTAACTTCCAGAATATATAAACTACTTAAAAAACAAAGAAAAGGCCAGCCATGGTGGCACATTCCTTTAATCCAAGCACTTGAGAAGCAGAGGCAGGTGGATCTTTGTGAGTTCAAGGCTGGCCTGGTCTACAGAGTGAGTTCCAGGCCAGCTAGGGCTACAGGGAGACCCTGTCTCAAAAAGACCCCCCCCAAAAAAAGAAGTAAAAAAACAAATTACCTACTCAAAAGAATATACTTTATTGTAAACCACATTGCTTTGTCATATTTCAAATTTTTACTTCTAGAGCCAAGATATGCCTACAATCTTAGCACTCACCTTTAACCCCAACATTCGGGAAGATGAGGCAGTACATTGGCTAGCTAAAGGCCACCCTGGAGTACACATATGCCACCCTCAAAACACAAATACCAGGGAGTGAAATCCCATACCTGCACTCAGCACTATGGAGACTGAAGAAAGAGTACTGTAGTGAGTTCAAGGCCAGCCTAGACTACATAGTGACTACCTGTAACAAAATATTGAAAGAAGGGCCAGAGAGATGGTCCAGCCAGTAAAGATGCGGCTGTACAAGCCTGGCAATCTGAGTTCTATTCCTGGAATACTTGTAAAGCTGCAAGGACAGGAACTCAGGGGTTAAGAGGATCCGGGTTCAAATCCTAGCACTCACATGGAGGCTAACAACTGTCTATAACTCCAGTTCCAGGAGAACCCAACACCCACTTTTGACCTCTGCAGGCATTGCATGACACAGGTGCACTTACATGCACGCAGCCAATACACTCATAGACATGAAATATAAATAAATAAATGAATGAATGAATGAATGAATGAATAAATAAATAAATAAATAAATAAATAAATAAATAAGTCACAAAAAAGGTAAAGAGAATCAGCTCCACAAGGTTGTCCTCTGGCCTCTACATGCCTGCCATGACATATGCATGCCCCGTCAATTTTTAAAATGAAAAACAAAGAGAGAATTTATAATACCCAATAGACCATGAAGGAAGAAATGCCAGAACTCTTCTTGGGCCCTAAAGAGATGCAAATGGAAATGTCTACCCCTTATCTCATCAGTCATACAAGTGAGGTTCTATAAAATGCAAATTCCTAATAGTGGCAAAGTTTGGGAAATGAGACACCAGAATGAGCTGGTAGAATTTTGGCTTAACCCTTAGAGGGCAACTGAAAATATCTATTAAAGATCTTTTAAAAATCCAGGTGTGGGAGTGCATGCCTATAATCCAGAACTGGAGAGTAGAGGTCAGAAATCTTAGCCTACATGACAAGTTTAAGGCCAGCTTGGGTTACACAACTCAATAAAATAACAAAGAAAAAAAAAACTTTTAGGAGATAAGACAACCAAATCATTTAAATTCTGTGATTATCATGATATACAAAAGAGACAGATCTACAGTTAAATTACAGAAAATTTTATCCTAGCATAGTTTCCAAGGGTGAAAAATTGGATACAATTCAACATTCTTCAGGTAACAACAGCTAGTGCCTGCTCTTTGTAATCAAAAAGACCAGGTTGGCTTTGAGCCGGAGGCACTCACCAGGTGAGCCAGTCATTAGGAATAGCAGAAGTGGGCTAATAAGAGAACCAATGCTACACCATTGCTGCAGAGCCAACTGACAGACATACAAGGAGTGCTCTGTGAGAAGTTCACTTTGCATGAAGAAAAACACCTAATGGATTCCACCTCTGCCTTTGTTGCTGAAATAAATGATGGCCAGCGCGGGACAGCACACCATGAAAGTCACTGGTAATTACAGTACATCTTAGGACATCATGACATGGCAGAAGCTGGCCATGAGGAAAAGAGCAGTGACCTGAAAGGGGCACATATGCGTGTGCGTGTGCGTGTGCGTGTGCGTGTGCGTGTGCGTGTGTGTGTGTGTGTGTGTGTATCTTCAGGCATTTCTTGTTATTTTTGGATAGGGGACTAAGACTTAGGTTGTTTCTTCTGACATAATAAAAACATAAATCATTCACTGTTTAATGAGCACTGCTTTATGAACACTGCTCATGAAAGAAAGCAAGAGGACCTAAGACTGGACATGCAGAACCCACTTAAACACCAGTGTCTGCCTGCCTGTAATTCTATAGAAAGTGAGAACTTGCTTATAATTTCAGCCTTAGAAGGCTGACTAAGGGGAAGCCCCTCAAGCAAGCTGACTATCACAACCATCCATATTGACAAGGTCTATGTTAGACTGAGAGACCCTCCTGAAAAGAATAAAGTGGAAGATTCCCACATTGACCTTGGGCCTCCATCTACATATGCACATACACACAGGTTCAGGTGCACAGAAACATGAATGCATACTACACAAACACATGGAAAAGGAAAAGAACATGAAATGATTTTCTAAATAGGAAAAAAGTGTATACATTTGATTTTAGGGTTACCTTTGAAATTAGTATAGAAGGCACGGAAGAGATACACAGACACAGAACAGAGGGTAAAGGTAGACAAGATGGCCCTGGAGGAAGGGCGCTCCATGCACAAGACACATCCCATCAGTTGCAAGCATTGATGGTGTCCCTCTATGGCCTGACAGGGAGGACATGCCAGAAACATGTCCTCTCACTGTCTCCGGCCCCATGCTTCTCAAACGTGTACTGGAATAGTCCTTGGAGGGTTTGAGAAAAACAGACAGCCAGGGTATTATGTCTAATTCAGATAATTAGAGGAAAGGCTCATGATTTAGCTGTTCTAATAAATTCCTAAGGGTCACGGTTGCTATTGATGAGGGACCACACTTTAAACCATGATTCAAGGAAAGGACTTTGCAGAGACACCAGCCAGTAGAACGACAGTAAGGCTTTTTTTTTTTTTTTTTTTTTTCTGTCTTTTCGAGACAGGGTCTCCCTGTAGCCCCAACTGGCCTGGAACTCACTCTGTAGACCAGGCTGGCCTTGAACTCACAAAGATCCGCCTGCCTCTGCCTCCTGAGTGCTAGGATTAAAGGCATGCGCCACCACGCCCGTCTAAGGCATTTTCTTTCATCATGTAGGGCCTGCTAAGCTAGAGCCATACTATCATTGCCCAGAATCACAAAATCTGTTTCCTTGCTGGACGCTAAAATCTCAGTCACATGAGAAAGAGTGCCTGCCCAGAAGCCCCTTGCTCTTCAATGTCAAGGCATTAATGGCCTAGAGTAGTCATAAAGTTCAGGAAAGAAGACCCCTCGGGGACAAAGGTCCTCTTGCTAATATGTGTGAAATCTTATTGGGCTGGAACAGGCAGTGCCATTCCCTGAACAGTTCACCATGTCAAATCACAACCATACATAAAGCAGAGGAAGACTTGGCTTTGGGCTCTCTGTAGTGAATACCTCTTCTCAAAAAGCCATAAGATCTGCCAATACACAGCAAAGGCAGAACAGAGGGAGGCACATGGGAGAGAAGGGAAGATCTGGTCTCAAGCCTCATGACCCACTCTGAAAGCCCAATGACCACTCTCCTCATAGTTCACCAACCCCATCCTTCTCCTCCACCACCAGTACAGATGGCAACTCTTCTGACACTAAGGTCTGTGGCTCAGAGCTCTTCATTTAAGAGCTCATGAATAGAAATTGTCAGTGGTATAAAGAAGAGGGGTTACCACAGAATGGAAAAGCACCCATGAAGAGAAATTGTCCATGATATAAAAAAGAGAGGTTACTACAAGAACGGGAAAGTGCCTATACAAGGCAGTTAGGTGCTGAAAATTCAAACTAAGCCAACAACCATATATTGAAATCCAGACACTAAAGTATATAAAACAGTAAGTTTGGGTGTGTTGTCAAGTAACTTGACAGGACCTAGAATCCTCTGGGACATGGGCACATAGACATGTGCAGACATGCCAGTGGGGGATTATCTTGATTCTATTAATTAATATGGGAAGACGCATCTTAACTATGTGCAGGGCCACTCCCTGGGCAAGAAATCCTGGTCAGTATAAAATGGAGGAAGTGAACTGAGCACTGGGCAGAAGCAACGTGGCCAGTGGCTGCGAGCTCTGGCACCCTAAAGTCCCAGACATGAGGGACAGCAATCTTGAACTGTGAGCAGAATAAACCCTTTCTTCCTTAGGTTACTTTGGTTGGGTTTTTGGTCTTTCTTCACCACAGCAACAGGAAAAGAAACTAAGATACTGGTTCATAATCCCTGTTATAAACCATTTTCTAAGGAAGACACAGTGACTGTTGATAGGCAAAGCCTTCTCCATAGACAGACACAACCAGCAGCATCCCTTCCAGATGAACCAGGGTGCTGGCCTACATGGAGATGAGACAGAGTCCACAGCACCCCAAACACAACGCTCAGACAAGTTGCACATGGCAAACATTTGTTTCCAGGGCAATTACCTGAGCTCCTTGGGATCAAAAACCAACTTCACATCGTTGACAATGGTCGGCAAGTATTTCAATGCTGCCCCCTGCAAACAGAAAAAGAGTGGTTGAGCCATATACAGGTGGGCAAATGTTAACGTGATCTTGCAATTCTCAGAAAAATCCACAAAAAAACATCAAGAGGACTAAGTCTGGAGAGGCCTAAACACAATGAAAACTGGGCAAAAACCTCTCATCAGAACAAAACAGATATTTTTGATATGGTTGCATCCACACATAAGAATTAATATTTCTGAGCACCAAGAGCTATGCCCTGTAGACTAAGTGCCCACACCGTGAGCCGAGCACAAAGCTGGTTTGTCTCCTGTAACCGTCCCAGAGCCTCAGATAACAAACCGAAGAGTACACCTACAGAAACGCAGTGCAGTGCCCCACCCTCAACATCGAACCCAAACAAGTCTGCTCTACTCTTGTCTGTCTGTGAATCCTCTACGGTAGAATAGTTCTATTCTTTATGAAATTATCTCCTCCATTCACTTGTGTGTCCCTAGAACCACTTTTTTTTTCCAAAGCCAGTTTTTATTGAAGCTTTGTTCATTTCATACAAAATTTCCAATCAAGGAACCACTCTTTTAAACATTTTACTTATTTTATGTATATGAGTGTACTGCCTGCATGCATGCACATGCCCCTGTGTCATGCAATGCATACAGAGGTCAGAAGGAGGTGTCAGATCCCAGGAAACTGGAGCTATGGACAGTTGTTAACTGCCATGTGGTTTCTGGGATTTGAACCTGGGGCCTCTGAAAGAGCAGCCAGAAAACACTCTTATAGGCTCCCGAGAACTTGCTCATATGAACTTACAGCAATGGTTGACAGCATGCACAAGACCCATGCAAACTCAAACCAGACAAAATTCTGCAAGTGGGAAAATGAGCAGCCGGCCCCAACCTTAGATAAGGCAGCCTGTCACTACTGGGTGAGGGAGAGATGATCTTCAGTAAGGGAGTTAGATCTGCTGAACAGGCTCCAAGGGATGAACTCACACCAAGAGACAGCTGAGTAAGCAAATTTGACTAGAGAGATTCTAACATAATGCATGAAATCCTGTGGCTAGGCTATGAGGGGAGCTGACGGTGAGGGGACTCTAAATATAATTAAGATGCTGTGTATGAGAGCACAAAAATTCAATTAAAATATACATAAAGGAAAATAAATATCAAAAAACTTGTCCTCTGACCTCCACACATATAAGCATGGACACATGTGCAACACAGACACACACACACACACACACACACGCATATACATGCACACACACAGACACAAACAAATAAACAAAGAAATAAATGTGGTAATTATTTTTTAAATAGAAGTAGCATATGACCCAGCTGGTTCTGAGCATATACCCAAAGAACTGCACATCCTAACAGAGATACCTGCTCAACCCATACATATGGTATCTTTAATTCTATCACAACTCCTATGGGAAGTGAGATGTATCAAAGGAACCCACAGACAATAGAAGATGATAGATATATCGATCCTTGGCCCTACACAGCCAGTGGAGCTGACAAAGGCTCCAGTCCTCCAAGTCCTACCAGATGAGTTGCAGTTCAGATCTCACATGTCACGCAAAAGTAAATTTTCAGAGGTCTCACTGGTCTTATGTGAAAAACTTAGAAGCATGAAACCTTTAGAAGAAAATATTTGTGATTTCAGACCACGCAAAGATTTCTTAGATGCCATCCTAACTGCATGCCCAGACTATAAAAAGAAAACACCCCAAACAAACAGCCAGCCAGGTCTCAGAAAAGACACTCAAAAGATCACAAAGCAGGGGCCACGCCTGTGAAGAACAGCTTTGAAACCATGTCTAGCTGAGCTTTGTACCCAGGTTGCACAAAGAGCTCAGGAACTCAAGAAAACCGTCTTCTACACTTTAAAAAGAAATGGGCGAGAGACTGGAAGAGACACTTCTCCAAGAGAAGACAGATGCGAAGCAAACCCTTTCAAAGACACTCACCCCAAGTCAGGCAGGGTGGTGCACAATGGAATCACAGCACTTGGAAGGCAGAGGCAGATAGAGGAGTTCAAGGCCATTCTTTGGCTACATAGCAAGGTCAAGGGCAGCTGGGTCCTAGGAAAGAGAGACAGAGAAGGAGGAAGAAAAGGAAAGGAGAAGGTAGAAGAGGAGGAGGAGGAAAAAAGAAGGCAAATGCATTAAGAAAATGAGAAGTAACACCACAGTGAGGTATTGCTCTATATAGTAGGATTTCTAAAAGGAAACTGACATCTTCAGCAATAGCTATGTGCCTATGCAAAATAGTAAGGATGTAAAAAATAGTAAAGGAACTATAGAAAAGACCTTAGCAGCTTATTACTGTGAGACAGGATCAATCCACAAGACCCAGCAAGTGCACTCCTGAGTACTGGGATTACAGAACCCCTCCATTTAAGAGTGCACTGCAGCCTTGTTGGTAACCAATAAAAACAAGAAGCAGTTCTAAAGTCCCTCTAGAGATGAATCCATCAACGGACTACTACACAGCACTGAAAAGAACAAATCACAAGTTTGCACATACGGCTGAATCCCAGATGCAGTGGGCTAAGACAAGGCAACCCAGAATGCAACATGGCATATGACTACATTTTAAATGTTCTCTAACAGTCAATGTATCACAGAGCAAGTGAGGGTGAGGGAGGGTTTTCTGCAGAAGGGGAAAGAGGGCTAACACAGAGACTGAAATACTTCCATAGGACCACATGATGGCTTTGCAGAAACTAGTAGAGCTGTCCAACATCGTGGCATGAGTGTAGAGAGAAGACAGTGTCATCAGGTCTAGTTTATAAAAGTCAGTCAGTAGAAAGGCAGGAACCTCTCCCCACCAAAGCTGCTGTGTGACAGAAAAAGCCTGACAGTGCAGGCGCCATGGCGCCTCTGGCCTTTCTTCAGCTCTGGTCCACTTCCACCCTGGTGATGGTCTTTCTACCTAAACCAACCAGCTCTGTTTCTAGCCATGTGTCCCTGATCCAACTCCACATTCTAGGGCACAAGAACATGGAAGTCATAGCAGGCAACCTGTGGCTGATTCATGTCTATATAAATATAAGGGGGAAATTTTACTGACTGTAAATGATACCACAATTATCCTAAGTACATTACATAGATCCAGGTCCATATGTAGAATGGGAGGGGCCCACAGGGAAGCTGAGAATGTGTCTCAAGTCACATTACATGAGTCCCACCCTTCATAATGTGAGCATCCCAGGACACTTGCCTAACTGACACACTGGATGGAGGCTCATAAGAAAGAGGAGTCAGGAAGCTCAGCCATTTCTGTGCAGTCACTGGCTAGGACTGGAGTAGGCTCTGTACACTGAGGGCTAGTTTGCTGAAACCATTCTATTCAGTCCTCACAAATAGGAATGCTTCCCACACCAATGAGGTAAAACACTTTCCGCAAGTGTTAACACTGAAGCTCAGCTCTTCAGAACCCACGTGAAAGCCAGGTGCTAGCAGGGTACCCAGGAATGGCAAGATGGGAAGTAGAGGCAGGCAGACCCCTGAAACTCATGGACCAGCTCACGTACCCATCTGGAAAAGTTCCAGACCAATGAGAACCCCCATCTTGAACAAAACCTGGAAGATACCTAAAGAACCACACCAAGACTATCCTATGACCTCTACGTATGTGCACTCATACGACCACATGAATATGTACAGCCATGAGTGCATACACGTGTACACACACACACACACACAGACACACACACACACACACACACACATACACACTGAGGAACTGTCCCCATAACTCTCCCCTAGAGATCACTGGCTGCTAGTAGTTCCTAGGAGGTGCCAGCTCCACCATCCAACACCAAACAGATCAAGAGTTTCCAATAAGCTGCCTGTGCTGCCATTGAAAAGAGCATGAAATAGAAATCATTTCATTCTGGTTTCAAACGTTCTGCTTCAACCACCTCAGACTTGATTTGGAAAACTCAGAAATCTCTTAGACAGCCTTATTTGTGGCTGTCCAGAGGAGAAGGTGTGAATGGGCTTTGTGCATTTTATACTGAATCCAACAAAGCATCATCTGCCTGCAGCAACTCCATAAATACCACTTCTGAAGGACACTGCAGACAGCTGACAAACCAGGCAGGGCTTTATGGCCACCTTGTGCTAGTGTTCCCGAGCCACTCAGCTCCATGTGCTGCTGGACAGTCAGATGCTGGGCAGGGCCAGCGCTCCAGCACCCTGGGCCAGCATGGGTAGCTCCTGCCCCAGGATGTCACAGAAATGCACAGAGGACGGTACCTGCTGAGGTGGAGCAGCTGGAGGTGAGTGAGCCCATGGCTAAAAATGTGGCTTATGGGATTAAATACCACAGACCTCCTATCTTCCAGGAAATACTGTTTAAGGAGAACAGAGATAGACCTAGACCACCAATCTTAACTACAGCAGTATGAATCCAGATCATATGTACCCTTCCCAGGACCGTGCTGCTACCCACCCCCCAAATCGGTCCCCTCTTACAGCATCCTATGTGCTGCACTGTTCCCTTTGCCCACAAACCTGGGGGTTCTCCACTTGGGACCCAGGAACCTCACCTCCCTCCATGCCACCTACACACAACCCTAACATGCAGCACCACTCTCTCCTGAACTTCACATATCTGTCTCTGCAGCTATTGGGCTCCAGGCTGCCTGCTCGCTCACCCACCCAACTGCCCCGCTCCTCGGCTCACATCCCTTCTCCCTGGAGCCGCACATGGGGCTAGGCATCCCACTTCCATACAGCTCACTTCTGAAACCCTCAAAGTTTGGTCCACCTGATATTAAAACTTCCCAGATACTGCCACCTTCTCCTTTTGCAGACGACACTATCTGCGGCCCTGAGCACCACACTCCCCCAATGCACTGCTTCCTGCCTGGCCTTCCTGCCACTGTCCTGACCATCCTCAAGCTCGTTCCTCCCTGAGCAGCTAAAGGAGCCCTCCAAAGACCCAAATCTACTTTCTATACATAGGTGACATCTTTTGCTCTGGGGATGAGGGTGCTCTGCCTGAACAGAGGTTTGTGTACCATACCACATGCACGGTTGGTGCCCACAGAGGCCACAAGGGGGCATCAGGAACTAGAGTTATAGGCAATCGTGTACCACCATGAGTGTGCTGGGAACCAAACCCCAGTACAAGAGTAGCCAGTACTCTTAACCACTGAGCCATCTCACCAACCTGGCTTGTTCTGTTTCTAATACCAGGTTTGCCTGGATTTTTAATGCTACTTTGTCTATAAAGGACCTCAGCTTCCTTTGTGGAGTTGTGTGTCTGCTCTGAGGGTGAGTGTTGGTCAAGTGGAAGGGCTGTCACACTCCAAGAGTGAATAAAGTCACATCAGACCAAGGAATAAGGCAGAGGTACCACACTATGAATAGATGGCACTATGTGGAATCTTATCTAAAGAGACCCCTCTAGAAATGTAATAAATGGGCACAGCACACGAAGACCTACAGGGTAGGGAGGAGGGATGGTGCAGGGTGACCAGGCGGGCTCTGGACCAGCATCTGGGCTCAAGGCTGCTTCCCACCACCTACCATGTGAGCATCCCTCCAGCCCTTCTCCCAAATGCTGACTAATGGAGGTGATTAACAGGGGCCACCTCTAGGAGCTACTGGGAAAAGGAAAGGCCTCGTGCACACAGGCTTGTCTATGAATGCCAGCACATCTCCTATGCTCAGACCCTGGCCAGTGCCTCCTCCACAGTAGCAACAGGCCAGCAAGCACAGCGGTCAACCATTAACTCAGAAAGCATGCTTAGTGTGCAGACCTCTCAAGCCAGGGTCTTCACTCACTGGAAATCTCACAAAAGGCTATATATACATTGTGGCAAATACTGAGCAGAATGAGTCACCAAATCAGTCTCAAAGCAAAATGAAGGATGTTACTCTCAAGGTTTGTTTCATTTTTATTACTCCTGGAAAAGCAGTGGAGGTTTTTATTCAAACAGTCTTGCTCAGTGTGTGGGAGGATCTTCTAAACTGTGCGCCAGGACCGGACTGCCTCTGCACAGATGGCCTCTGCGCAGCATTGCTGCCTCCTGGGCTTTGCAGAGTGGGTGACCACTCACTGCTTGTGCTGATGTGGAGCTAAGGGAGAGTGGAATGGGCTGTGGGATGTTCCCAAGAAACAGAGCAGAGTAGGGGCCTCTCAATCCATCCCATGAGGCTAGGTACCAAAGGCCTTTCACTCTATAACCTGCTCGGCCCAAGAATAGTAAAGAATCCTATTTAAGATTTTAGACAAATTTGAGGCTGGAGAGAGCTCAATGCTTACAGGTTTGGTTCCCAGCACCTACCTGACAGCTAACAATCATCTGTGCCTCTGAGTCCAGGTGATCTGATGTCCTCTTCTTGCCTCCACAGGCATTGTACAACATGGGTGCACTTACATACATACATGCAGGCAATATATTCATACACAGAAAATTAAAATAAATCAAAAAGTGTTTAAGAACGTAGACAAACTCACTAGTTTTAGCTGTTTGTTCATCTCCTGTTCACTAAGTCAGAGCTGAACTGACAAATAGAATGACTATATTTTAAGCAAGTTATTTCTTCAGATTTTATCTGAAATCCTAGAAAATTAACTTCACAGCAGTTTCAAGTCTGGCTTGAGGTTTCCTTTGAACCTTAGTAGAGCTTTTATCTGTCCATCTGAAGATGGACAGGGCCAATTCTGAATGCACTTAAGCCTGGGGCAATCACACATGTCCAATGATACACTGATACCGATACTCTGGGAACAGAACACATGCTTGAGGCCCCACAGGGGAGCAAGTGCAAGGTGGGCTGGGGTGAAGGCTCGGCTGGCAAAGTACTTACCTTGCGAACACAAAGTAAGTTTGATCCCTAAAAACACATAGGGAAAAGTTGGGGTGGGGAGCGGAGACAACACTTCTAATCTCAGCACTGGGAAGGTGAAAATGAGTGGATTCCTGGGACGTGCTGGCAATCAGCCTAGCCTAATCAGCAAGCTCCTGGCCAGTGAGAGACCCTATCTCAAACAAGAAACAAAGTAGATGGCACCTCAGGAACAACACTCCAGGTTTATTTCAGCCCACCACATGTATTCACACACATGTGCATGTGCACCTGCATACATGCAAACATGTAACACACACACACACACACACACACACACACACACACACACACACAATGTACAATGCAATACTGATCCAGCACTGAACACATACAAAACCAGGCAGGTCACAAAAGACACCAGGCATAGTATCACGGCCACTGGGAGAGTAGACAGGCAGACTGCTGAGTGTCCGTCTTAAAATTGGGTTCACCTCTTATTACTCAGGCAATCAGGAATTCAGAGTGCTCGACAATCACATCCCTCAGGAAGGTAAATGAGGTCAGAATGGAAACAAATGAACAAGGAACACACCGGAGCCAAGGTTTTAGAGAGAAAAACAGGAAACTCACAAAAGGATGGCAAAAGGTCAGAAAAAACTTATAGAAGTTTTCTGATTGCAAAAATAGTTCAGATTAAAGAAATTAAATAAATTTTGTACTCTACGCAAATTTAATTGCCATCTGTCTCATGAGAATGCTAACTATACAAACTGTAAAACAAAACCAAAAATGCGCTTTCCATCCACCATCAGTTTAATGTTGCAAATGTCTCTCTAGCTAAAAATATTACTACTGATGACGATTAATAGATACTATTTTAGGGTAAAGTTCAGGCTACATTATTCAGTATAATTATTTTAATTAAATCCATTAGCATATCTTCATATAAGATTACAAGAGCTATTGGTGATACAAAATAAGTTTTTCTTGAATAATGTATGAAGCAATTATTAATTTACATATTTCTGAAGAAAAAGCATATTAAAATGATTCCATTTGAAAATTTTTGAGCTAAAATATATATAGTCTACAAAATTTCCCCTCAGACTTAAGGATTCTGTTTTGGGAAGATTTGGGGTATAGCTAATACCCTCGGAAATACCAGGTGATTTTGATTCAGAAAAGTTAACAAGACCACTCCTTCGAGGGGTGCCCTGGGCCAACTGGGGCAGGTCTTGATGAAACAAGACAGGTGACAGGACACAGTGGGCTAACAGAACAAGAGGAGCTGAAGGGAGTGGTGGTGATGTGCATTAACGGAACCCATACACAAAGAAAGCCAAGAATAAATGCCTCTGTTCCTTTGGTCATATCAAATAAACACTACAGACAATGTGATTTCTCAAATCTGAAATTATCTCTTTCCTTCATCATCTGGCTACTCTGAGAGCATTCTTCATCTCTCCTGATGACTTACAGGTTTATTTAAACCACAGTTTCAATGGAATTTGTGGTTAGTTTTGGTCAACTTGACACAAACCAGTCACCTGGGAAGAGGGAATGTCAGTTGAGGATTTCCCCCCAACAGACTGGTCTGTGAGACATCTTCATGACTGCACACTGATGAAGAACGGTCCAGCCCACTGTGGGTGGTGTTATTCCTAGGCAGGTGGACCTGGGGTGCTAAGAAAGAACAAGCAAGAGGAAGCAAGCCAGTAAGCAGTGTTCCTCCATGGTCTCTGCTTCTCTTCCTGCCTCCAGGTTCCTATCCTGAGTTTCTGTTCTGACTTCCCTCAACCGTAGATTATAACTTGTAAGAGAAAATAAAGCCGTTGCTCTCCAAATCGGTTTGGGTCAGTGTTTTATCACAACAATAAGAAAACCTACTAAGACTGAGCTGCTGGTGTTTACTGGTTCTCAGACTACCTGAATGTGTATCCATCACAAAGCCTCAACCAAGCTTAACAAAGAAAGGATCAACTTATGGACAGTCTTCAATGAACACAGCTCATGTTCCCACACCTAAAAACTCAAGGGTTGGGCCACCTTGGAGAAGATGGACAACTGGGAGAAGATTCCACAGAGTTCTTTCTGCATAGGAATGCTATTGACACCTTGAAATATGTCTATTAAAAAGGGTGTGGCTATGCGTGCATGTACACACACACACACACACACACACACACACACACAAATTTCCTGACATGTGACTATGTCACACATGAACTCCCACAGCACAGAAGTCACTAGCCTTTGAGGCAGCTTGTTAAGTCCAGGGCCAGCAGACACCAGGGTTGTTCAGCTTGGGCCACAGCAATCCCTTTCTCTGGACTAAGTAAGCACCCACCCCTGTTCTCCTGTTCTCCTTACCTCCTCTGACACTGTCAGAGTCAGAGCTCCAATAGGAAGCTGGGGCCTATACCTGGTGCAGGCCCCTGTTCCCAGTGGTGGGCAGAACAGGGACCAGAAGGGAATGAAGTTTAGAAAGGACTGAGTTTAGAGAAGAGACTCAGGATGGAGCCACAGTGGCCCAGCAGAGCAGGCACCATGCAGATCACAGGCTCAGAAGGAACTCATCCATAACAAGAGGCGTGGGGGGGTGGGGAGGTGGCTGAGCCAACAAAAGCACAGAGGGGAGAAGCCCGTGATCTCCTTAACCTCTGGCAATCGACTTGTCAGGAATTAAGGCAAGCTAAATAGGGGTATTAGAATCTAGCAAGAATGAACTTGAATTACATCACTGAACTTTTCTTTCCTGCTTTTCTTTTCTTAAACTTTATACCAGCTCAGTTATGTTAGCAAGAGCTGGAAAAGGAGAAAGATCCTGTGAAAAGGCCTCCAAGGTCTGCCTATTGGTGTAAATTGGTTACCTGTCTAGACAGCTTCCAGGAGGCAAAGCTCAGCTTCCAAATGATGGAGACTGTCTAAAATACCCTTGAAACTCAGAGACAGGAAAATGGTCTGGGTCCACAGCAACTGAAGGGCTTCACCTCGGAGAAAGGAGTTTTGAAAACAGCAAGTGGAAAATTAATATAACACACTGTACTTGGGTTTTACTCATGGTCTGAATAATCCTGCAAAATGGAGCCTCTGGGGAACAGACACCGTGAAAGAAGACACATGTGCCCAAGGACAGAGAAGCCGACACAGAAAGGCAATGAGGACTCAAGTCTTTCTGTCACAGTGAGGCTGTCTATCCTTCATCACCCTGTCTGCTGCCTCTCTGTCCCAAGCTCTGTCCCACGGCACCAACCTCAGATAGCACACAGGAGAAAGTCACAATGTACACACAGCTCAGGGGTGCTGGACAGAGTGAAGAAAGGACCTGGGGGACAGATAGGGGAAGCAAAATGGGCCCAACTCTCTAGGCCCTATGGGCCTGCAAGCTCACCCCTAAACTCTCCTGGGCCACCCTCAAAATATATTTGGGTCCTAACATCAGTCCTATGGCTTCAAAGACCCCTCCAAAGTCCATGTCCAAATCTCAGTGTCAGGCATCAAAACCACAAGGCAACAATTCCACCCCAGTACCTGAAGCAAGACTATGGTTTGCTTTTATTTCCACTATTCCTGACATGAAGCTTTGCAAAGTATAATGAAAATGAAGCTCTAGAAAGCCAAAATGCCACTTGGGTGGCACAGCTCTGTCAAATCACAGTAAAACTACCACTCCAGGGGCTGGAGAGATGGCCTAGTGGTTAAGAGCGCCGACCGCTCTTACAGAGGACCCGGGTTCGATCCCCAGCACCCACATGGCGGCCGAAAGCCGTCTGAAACTCCAGTTCCAGGGGAATCCGAGACCCTCTTCTGACCTCCGCGGCACTGCACGACACGGGTGCACAGACCTGCATGCAGACAGTACATTCATACACATACAGAAATAAATAAAATTAAATTTAAAAAAAATAAAAAATAAAAAAAAAATTTAAATAAAAAAACTACCACTCCATGGTTCCTCTCCCAGCCCGCCCTCATCTCATGGAAGAACTCCCCAAGATCCACCTACAGACAGGACCTCTGCCACCCACCTATGTGGGCAGCTCACAGCAGGCCATGGCTGACACACAGGGAGCCCAAGGCTATGAAAGCAGGAAAATCTGGCTTAGGAAGGTCAGCCTTATGAGCCCACACTTACGAGATCAAACTGACCAGCACCCAGCACCCAGTCTCCTCCACGGCTACTCCCACTGCCACTTCCACTAGTCACTCCTGTATCTGCGGGCCAGTCTGTTCTGCCAGGAGTACCTCCTGAGGTGATGGAGGTATTTTGCAGCTGCTCTGACCAGTACAGCAGCCTCTGGGCTCAAAGGTCTACTCATCAACTGATACACAGCCAGGGTAGCTGGGCATGGAAAACTTGGCCTCATTAAATTTGAATGGATTTGAATGTCCACATAACGGTACAACTCTAGAAGACATGACATGTATATCCAGAATCCCTTGGTCTGCTCATTCTGTACCTGGCTCATAGGTTCTTTGATGCTGAATTCTCTGGGTTTCTCTCAGAGCAGGCATTATGGTGAGTGTTAACTGGGGCATTCCAGAGAAGGGGAAAGAAGATAATGGTAGAACAGTACTCTCCTGGAGAACAGTCAATGTCTTCTTGGGCACCCTCTTAACCCTTGTTAAGAAGGCTGCGATCCAGGGCCTTATACTCCTGAAAAGATGCAGACCTAGGGAAACGCAAAATCTCAAGATGCACTGCTGCCCTGAGACTCTACCCCTACGAATTCGCCTTCCAGGCATCCCTCTACTCAGAGCTAAGCACAGCTTGAGCTTTGGTTGCTTTGTCCCTGGTCCCCATGAAGATCCTAAATGTTTACAAACATGAAAGAGTTTTGTGTTCAGTCTACAGAAATGTATAGTATTAGTCTGCTCCCTGTGCCTTCAGGAAAATACTTGAGCTGATTAACTTATGAGAGAAACTATTCATTTAGTTCAAAGTTCGCAGAGTCCAGTCTAAGACTGGGCAAACCCATTGCTTTGGGCTTCTGGTAAGACTTATAGATAGGGCTGGTAGGGCAGTGGTGATGAAGTAACATCCCTCCTCCTGACCAGCAAGCAAAAGAGAAAGGAGAGGCCACACCTCCTAAAGGCTCCACCCCTTCCCTACCAAACACTACCACCCTGGGTAATAAGCCTTTAACACAAGGCCTTTGGGCTTCAGTGGGCATTACACTATACTGGATATAACTTTAAGTTGTTAATTAAAAGGGGAAAACTTCTAGATCAACCTTATCACTCACAGGAATAAACTGGGAGAGGCCATATTGATAAAAACAAAAGAAGGTCTTTCTCAGCTAGCTAAACAGATTACTGTGATATAACAGGTCCACGCCTGTGTGTATATATGTGGGTGTGGGTGTGTGCACGCACACACGTGCACATGCATATAAAGAACTTAAAGCAAAAGGCCAAAGCTATAGCTCAGCAATTAAGAGCACTGGCTACTCTTACAGAGGACTTGAGTTCAGTTCCCAGCACCATATAGCAGCTCACAACTATCTATAACTCCAGTTTCAGAGGCTCTAACACTGATATCTGGCTTCCACAGACACTGCACACACGTGGTGCACTCACAAACAGGCAAAACCCTCATACATATAAAGATAAATAAATAATTTTTAAAAGAACTTAAGTGTAATTAAACCTGTGTAAGAATGTTCCAGCAGCTGTGTTCCAGTCAAGACAGAACCTGTGAACAGAACATGGCACACCAGCAAAAAGGAATATCACTGAGCGACAGAAAGAGATGAAGCACAGAGAGATGCAATCAAAGCAGCCAATCCTGAAAGTGCGAAGGAAAAGAAGTCAGGTTTGCAAGGCCACTTGCTTTCTGGCATTGCTTATATGAAATATACTAAGTAGGCTGACCCTCAGCAACTGCACCAGATGAGAAAATGCTGGAGGCTGGGGATGAGGGGCCAGACTGATGGCTACAGGCACAGGGTATCCTTTGGGGATGACCGGATGTTTGGGAACTATGCAGTGGTAATGTCTGCACATGCTGTGAATACCCCAGTGATGTGGAACTTCTCCTACCAAGATGGTTGTAACATCCATTTTAACAAGATAAAAAACACACATAAACTGGAGAGCAATGCAGACAGCATGTTCCCAGCTCCTAACTCCCTGACTCGGAGCCAATAGCCCTCCCTTGGCAACAGCCTATGACTGACCTACACAATGGTCTCCAACAGCAACAGACACACATCTGAGATACAGTGGGATGTCTCAAATGATGCTGGGGTTTGTCACCTTGTTGATGCCTGAGACACTGTCACCTGGTGTGGTAGATTATCTGTGTCTCCTAGCATCCACCACCAAGGCCATCACTCATTATCAGACTTCCATGGCACCTAGCAGGTAGGAATCCAAGGAAGCCACGACAGAGAGCGACTCCAGTCCCACACACTGGTCACTGTGCAAAGGTGCCCCACCACCCACCCACCTCCGAATAAGCTCACATATTTCTTTGTCCTTTTTTTTTAATCTTTGTCCATTTTAACCAACCTACAATTTATTTCAAACATTTTGCCTGAGTATATAAAACAAGAACAACCTGAATAGATAAAGAATTTTAATGGATTTCCAAGCCAGCCATGGAGGCTTTTGCTTATGACAGCATGGGGGAGGCTGAGGCTAGAGGACTGCCATAAAGTCAAGGCCACCCTGGGCTACACTGTGAGTTCTAGACCAGCCTGGACCATAGAGTAAAGCCTTGTCCCAATTTTGAAAAAGGAAAAAGAAACTAAACAAAAATCTTGCTCATGGACCTATGAGATGACAGAGGTAAAGGACTTGCTGCTGCAACTCCAGTGTGATCCTGGGAACCTCCACGGTAGAAGGAGAGAATCAGTTCCTGAAAGCTGACCTCTGACCTCCAAACATAGGCTGCGGCATGCACACGCACACGGGCACACACAGACACAATAAATAAATAAATAAATAAATAAATAAATAAATAAATAAATAAATAAAGTTTTAAGGATGGGGCCTAATGGTGCATACCTTTAAGCACAGCACTTAGGAGGCAAAAGTAGGCATATCTCTGTGAGTTTGAGGCCAAATTGGTCTACAAAGAGAATTCCAGGCCAGGCAAAGCTACATAGGGAGACCTTGTCTCAACCTTCCCCACGTCGGACAGCATCTTCTCTAAAGGAAAGGCTGCTTGGTGAAAACACCTTACAGTCTCAGATTGCTTGTCCAGCCCTACTACTGTCTATACCATTCCTTGTGATAAATAAATACAAACCCTACTGATTCCATCTCCAAGTGGCCCCAACTTTCTGCACCTCCCACGTGCTTCTCCTTCATGGGCTGACCCAATCCCCAGAATTGGCTACACATACCTGGGGTAAAGGCTTCGCCCGGCTCTGCAGCACCCTTCCCACAGCTGGCTCCCAGAGTGGACCAGAAAGGAAAGGAGTACGGACACAATGGGCCAGTGCCAAGGCTATGGGCCTAATCAGTGAAAGTCAGGCAAAGCCAGTAACTGCCCAGCCAGGGTAAGGCAGCAAGCCTTTAAACATTTACGTTCACTCTTTTAAGTGTTCAACATAATTATTTGCAAGATGAATGCCTGTAACCCATAAAAGGATTGTTTAGCAAGCTGCTGGTGGGGGTGGGGTGGGGGAGGGTGGACTTTGTATTTTGCAAGGTTTTCCCTTTGGCATTTGGGGCAGATGCAGTCACAGAACATGCAGGGATAGCAGGATTCTGGGTCTTTTTCAGGCCAGGTGCCTCTGACAAGAAGAATAATTAAACACAAGAACCAAAGAAAAGTCATCATATGTGAATTTATTTATCATGTATGTACTATATACAGGAGTATGTGTGTGCGTGTGTGCATGTGTGCGTGCATACCTATGCATGTTCATGTGGTAGCCAGAGGTTGAGCTTGGGTGTCTATCTCAAACAACTTCCACATTTTTTTTTTTTAGTTTTGTGTATTTATTTGATTTATTTTTTGTTTTGAGACAGGGTCACATTGTAGCCACAGCTAATCTGGAACTCATATAAACTAGACTAAGTAGACCATACTAGCCTAGAGATCCACCTGCCTGTGACTCCCCTGTGCTAGAATTAAAGGCATGCACCACCATACCTCTTTCACTTTATCATGAGTCAGGGTCTCTCCCTAAACAACTCACCATTTCAGTTGGTCAGACTGGCCAGCAAGCCTGTCTCTCACACCCAGTGCTGGAGTTACAGAGTAGTGTATCGAGCCTTTTATGTGGGTTCTGGGACTCTGAACGCAAGGCCTCTTGCTTATGCAGGAAGTGCTTTTACCCACTGACCCATTCTCACAGCCCAGCATATGTGAGTTCAAGTAGCCGACTCTCACAGCTGGCTTCAAGCTCACGTTTCTGGGAAACGGTAAAAGAAACAGAACATACAGTTGCCATTGCCATCCTCTATACACTTTGTATTAGTCACATGGTGCTATCATAGAAACACCATGACCCAGGGAACATATAAAAGGAAGAGTTTATTTGAGCTTATGGTTCCAGGGGAATTAAGAGTCCATCATGGAGGGGAGGCATGGTGGCAGAGGTGGCTGGAGCAACAGAGGTTCACATCTTCAGGCAGGCACAGGAAGCAGAGGGTGACTGGAAGTCCAGCAAAGCTTAAGAACTCTCTAAGCCCACCCCCAGTGACATGCTTCCTCCCAAAACAGCGCCATCAACTACCCAGAGAGTATGGAAGGGACATGCTCATTCAAACCAACACACACTTCAAGCAAATGGTAAGTGATTCAGAGAGCACTATAATCACTGTTATTTTCAGAAGCAATAATAGAAGTGACAGAGTAACTTTAACCCAAACAAGACTGCAAAGAAAGATATAAATTAGAACAGATTAAAAAAAAAAAAACTATTGGAGTTTCCAGTAGTACATAGCCATGGGTCAGTTTAATAGCATTTAATAACTTGTGATAGACATGTTTAATGCAGGCAGGGAAATAGCCTCACAGCTTTGCAATCTAGAAGAAAAAAAAAAAAGGTGTCTTGCTCCAGAAGAAGAATGTGCCTGCTTCCAAAACAGACTGAAGGAAAGAGAAAATGTCATCGGACATGATGGTACACAGTCCAATAATAAGAGAGGGACAAAAGGCTCAGCATCCAATTGCTGATGGCCTGTGTCAGATAACTTCACCAAGAGCTGGAGCAGATGATAATGAACAACATCAGGCCCTGCTGACAGCTAACTAGTTACCAAGTTAAACCAAACTGGGAATAAATGTCACAATTAAACTGACTATTGTTGCATCTAAAAGAGACAGCCACTAGCTTTCCCTCCAGAGAGGGTGACTTCCAGCACAGCACAGAAAACTTTGAAATTAAATATGAAAGAAAGGGCAAGAAAATACTTACATTTATTGGAAAATGAAACGGCATGACTATCAGAGGAAAAGAAAATGAAACAATTCAACTCTGGATCTTGGAAGGTCTAGATGAACTAGCAAAATGACACATGAAATTGTCAGGAAGGCTGTGGGGATGAGACTCCAACTTCCAAGATGTGCACCGGGAATCTAAGCATCATTTATCTTGCTAATAAACAATTAATACCCAAATTACTAATTCTTGGTGCAGGTGGTCCTCAGTGATTCCATTCCTGGCGCTGTGTGGCAAGATGCCTTCATTAGAATGAGCTCATCGGGGCTTGTCTCAAATACCACATCTCCTGGGAAAAGGCCCGTGGACTATCTTCTCAGGGTCTACACCCCAGGATGGCATCACCTGACTTGTTTCTAAAATGGTAGGTACCCTGGATTTCTTATAAACCACCTATAACAGATCCTCAAAGCTCCAGGAATTAACTCTCTACCCAGTGTGTTCCCCAAGATTTAGACAAAGCAGCCCTGTACTCCTCCATTCCCTTCTATGACCCCATGAGCACCATGGTCTGAGCCAAAATGAATTTGTCTAATTCAGTCAATTCAGGCTCATGATACCATGAACTTGATGCTCCTACTATATAGGAACTCAGTGTGTACTTGAGAAGTTGATGTTTCCTGTGCTATCCTAAAAAATCACATACCCCTTTTCTTGAACAATCTCCTTTAACGTAGAGTTTCAATCAATACCCGCGTATCATGGATAAAAGCCTCTCAATTTAGGAAAATGCCCAAAACACCCCAAATGGAGCTGGTGCAAATTTTCATTAAGACCCTCTTCCAAGTTAGCATCAGTTGTTAGTGTGACAGACCATAGTCATCTAAAGGAGTCGCAATTAGGGGATTGCCTCAGACTGGCGAGTGGGGCAGTTTCTTTCACTGTGGGCAGTGCCATCCTTGGGCAGGTGGAGCTGAGCTGTATCAGACAATTAGCTGAGCACGAGGCAGCATCCCAGCACACAGCACTCCTCCATGGTGTCTGCTTCAGTTCTGACCAACGAGTTCCTAACTCAAATTCCTGCCCTGCCTTCCCTCAGTGATGAACTGTGACCTGTGAGCTGAAATCAACCGCTTCTTCCCCAAGTTGTGTTTTATCACAGCATCAGAATGAAATTAGTACAGACACCTCACAGCATGGGAGTCTACCTGCAAGCCGTGGTAGGGTGCTTTACTTTCCACGAAGACTGACCCTGTCATTTTATCTTCTGGAGACTTCTGCAAGCAACTATGAACATCTTTTTTATGTGTATGAGTGTTATATATTCATGTGTGTACATGCACCCATGTAATACAATGCCCTCAGAGGTCAGAAGAGGCAGTCAGATCAAATCCCCTGGAACTGGAGTTATGGATGGCTATTAGCCACCATATGGGTGCTAGGATTTGAACTCGAGTCTTCTGCAAGAACAGCCAGTGCTCTTAACCACTAAGCCATCTCTCCAGCCCCTACTATGAACATCTTTGACCATATCCACCCAGCTGTATAGAAATGTTCTTCGTCCTTATGAGTGAGGTGACCCTGGAGGTCATGAGAATTTCATATTGGCAATCGGAAGTGCATCTACTATATGAATATGGACAAGAATCAAGAGTCTACACACAATATATTACTAGTTTCCCTATGCCTTCCTATGCAGCTATTCATTCATAGTGTATAGACATTAACTTCCCATACTTCTGGATACTTGCATCACATAGCATGATCTTATATTAACTTTCTAGGTACATTTTACCCATCAGTAGCTTCATCATTACCAGCATTCCTGGTCATCCTTTTATACCCATCTAGAGTGCTTAAGATCTGGCACTTTTTAGGAACCACAGGAATATTTAACCAAATCCATGGATACCCATTTTTATAATATTAGCAGTGGTTGTTTTTAAATTTTCTTGGTTAGGTACATACTCCTGATCTTTCACGAGCTCTACAACATAGCCAATTATTCTATTTATAATGTGACCTTTAAAGGGCTTATTTAAAATGACATCCAACAATTGCGCTCATGCCAGCAGGAAAATGCCAACTCTACGTTATATTTTCTTGGTTCTTTTACTTATTCTGCCAGGTAACTTCTGAAATCATGCTATACAGAGGGACATGGAGCTTTCCAGCAAGGGTGTTTCAATATTTTGCTGCTACTGTTTTAAGATAATCTAAAGAAAAATGTTAAAAAGACTTAGAGAAAGCTACTGAACTATGGTAGGCAGCTATGTTATGACCGAACCAAGGGGAGCTCCCACTGAAATGGAGGGAATCTTCCAGATCTAGATTTTAGGATCTTCAGTGCTGACTCCTTTACCTGCAGACCTGGAAGGGTGGGAGGGCTGAGTCCTTCCACTCCGCTGCCTCCTTTACATTTGGATTCTAGTACCTTTCTCCCACTCCAGGACCTTCCAAAGCATCCAAGCTTTGACAAATACCGGGAAGTATTCGCTGAATGAATGCATGTGTGAATAAAATCACCAAAAGCTTTCTCAACAATGTTAAAGGTACCCTATCTAGAGAGGAGGATTACAGCCTGGAAAAGTGCCACACAGACTGATCAATTCCACTACCCCAATGTCTCCATGGCACCTGGGGTATGCCACCACAACATGCCACCTGAGAGAAGGCAAAAAGAAAGCAACTTGTAGCAGACCAACACTTTCAACTTTTCCTGAAGGTTTTAAAAGAAATGATAATGCCAATAAACATAGTTGATACAAGCTGTTTTGGAGGGGTGACATGGTTAACTGCTGCCTCTCTGCCCTGACTTGGAACATAAAAGCAGCTTTGTACCACTTCCACCCTGCCCATGCCCACTGGAAGAACTCCATTCCTTCACCACTTGCCTGGCACATCTGGGGTATGTCAAAGATCTCTGGTAGATATTTCTTTGGGGGAGATGGCAATTTGTTTCTTAATACTTGCTGGCTCAGGAAAGCCTGCTGACTATGGCCAAAAAGATCCTGAAAGCCACACAATAAAGAAGGCAAAAGGATAAGAATTCTTACCTCCCCAGTCTGACCTCCTTCCCCAAGTTACAAGCTTGGTTGTTACAAGGCTATGTAAGAGGAAGGGGTAAGAACCTACCATTAAGAATCCAATGGGCTAAAAGGCAGGCAGCAGGTTACAAGAGAGCAAACAATCAAGGAACAGAAAGAAAAGATTTCTCTTCTTCCATCCTGGACAGAGCTAAGGTGGGGGGTGGGGGTCACAAAACCCCTAGCAGCTGCCAGGGATCCAGCACAATCTCTCCCTCACCACCACCAAGAAGTCTGGGGTTAGATGCCTCTCATCTGCCATTTCACAATGGTGACCTCATCCTTCATCCAAGCCCAACCTCTTCCTTTCTCGTCTTTCCTGGACTCTATAAAAAAATGAGGGTACAGCCAAGGAGAGACTAAACTTAGAAGAATGCACGGGAAGTCCGAGTTCCAGTCCTGGAACAAGCTCCTCATGGAAACTCATAGGACAGAAGAGATCGCGGGGCTCCAGCCCACACATTCACTTGTGTTTTCTTCTTAATGCCAAGTTATACAGAAAGCAGCCAGGCTGGAAGGACCATCCTGCATGCATGCATGCATGCATGGATGGATGGATGGATGGATGGATGGATGGATGGATGGATGGATGGAAGGAAGGAAGTCTGCTCCCAGGGGCATTGCCCAATTGGGATTTTTCCATGTAGGATAACAGATCAGTGTTGGGACAACCTGAGGAGGGCCCCAGCCTGGGTACCACTCAGGTCCAACCAAACTGAACTCCTAGCTCTCTATGACAAAGGTTCTTTGGACTAGATGGCATTACTTAACAAAACTAAGGTCAGAGATAATTAAAATGTGGTGCTTGAAGGCCTCATGAACCCAAGTCCAGGGAGAAACACACATATATTTAACTATGACTTTATCTTCCTAATTACAATGTGTAGCCATCACTCACTAACAATGGATTAATTAAATGTAGATCATAAGATACCCACAGTTATGGACAGGAGATTATTGGTGAAGGATTTAGGGATAAAGGATGGTTAAAAATTTATTTAATTATCAAATTACAGAACAATATTAAATAATAGGATTTGGAAGGATTTAAATACATTAATTATGAATACTAATTTTTAGAGGTAATATAGACAAAGATGGAAAGTTATAAATGTTTTAAATCTAAAAGCTCAGCACTATATTTATGACCATTGTCAGTAGTGCAGTACTGTGGTCAGAACCGTGCCTGACAGGGCTGATCCTGGGTTAAGAAACACTGCAGAGCTGTTGGCCATAGTATTATTAACAGGACAAAAACATTAGTCATTTCTAAATCCTTAAACAGCTTCTTCAAGGTTTCAAGTAACTTTTAATGTGTTTTTCTTCTCTGTATCACAGGAATTTGTTTGGAAGATTAAAAAAATCACCTTAGGAAATTTCAGAAAACAAAACTCACTAATCATCTTCCATTTAGCCTTTTATATGAGTAAACAGGGAGACTGTTTATAATCACATCCATTATATGGAATTCAGATTATTCCATTCTGCTTTATTATCTATCAACAGAAAGTGTATGTCCTCACTATGGAGTGTAGTAGTGAGTTTCTTATATGATCAACTCGTACTTTAATAGCCTAAGGGTTTCTCAAATCAAAGCAGTCAGGTTAGGAGTAAAAACTAGAAGTAGCAGGGACACAAGGGGAACCAGGGCCAGGGCACGCTGTCCTGGCAGGGACCAGAACATTCTAAAGAGATACTGTACCCTCCCTTTGCTATCTGACTAGTCCAGCAATGGACCCAAAGGAGTTGGAATTTCCCCAGGAATCTCAAAGTGACACGAAAGAAAGCTTGAAATCTGGTGCCAATCATAGGAGGCCCAGGAAAACAATGGTACACAGTTGTGACAACTTGTCCGAACACCTCGCAGGGGAGACTGGAGCAGAGAGGATGAGGGTGGCGGAACCACACCTGACCAGGCCGGCTTAGCTATGCATACCTCTTGTCCTCTATTTAAACCTAAACCTCATGTCAGGACCCAGAAGAAGGTCTTTTAAGGGTCACTGGATATCTTTGTTCCTTCTCTCAACATGGCTACAATGAGTAAGACTTTTCCTGCTTCTCACCTTTGCTCTATCCCTTTAATTCACCCTTTGAAGATAAGCAGTGAAGTATAGCTTGGTAGAGCTGTTAGCGCCCAGGCTTTGATCTTAACAACTCCAGTACCAGTACCAACAAGGGTCCCTGAGAAGTATGAGGAGCGGGCAAGGAGATGACCTAGAGTGTGACATACTGAAGGGTGGCATGCAATGGCAGCCCCAGCACGTCTGTTCTCTACGGTTTATTAAAAGAGACCCTTGCAGAGGGAGGACTCTGGGAATGAGGGATTCAGCAAGAAGGGGCAGCATGCTAGGAACAAGGAGAAACAAGGGAATTCCACACTGAGTAATGAAAGCTGACTGTGTGATGGACAGTTCTTGGGGAGGGATGAAGGGACAGCAGCTCCAGGGCAGCCGATCTATGGACGCAAAGGCTCACACAGACAAAGTACACCACTGCAATGACATGAGCAACTGGAGCCATGTGCAGAGACCAGAGCACAGAGGGTGAGGGAGGGAGGACAGGACCGCAAGAAACAGGTTGAGGAAGGAGAGAGAGAGAGGATGGAGGCCCAGATGTGACATTCTGTGTCTTTTGACTATTGCTAGGCAGTAGACGCTGCTATTTATACTCCGGGGAGGCCTTGACCTATCCACTGCAGGGACCCCAGTCTCTCTGACCATCCTCGCTGTTGGGAGGGTCGTTCCTTCTCTTCTTAGGAGGATGCAGCATCAGATCAGCACTGCTGACTCTTCCCCAGGATGGCAAGGACTGCACACAGTGTGCCCACATTTCCAAAATCCTTTTAGCTCATAGGACATTACAGGTCTGACTAAGACAGAGTAGAACTGAAGAGACTGCCTGGCATTCTGGGTCAGGACACAGAAGCCTTCATCCCACACCCCCCAATCTCGGCTTGAGAACAGAACTTTAGGGCTACTGAAGCTGCAATGGCTGGAGATGGGTAATCAGAGCTAGTTCTATGCGGCAGTACCAGAGGCTGGAGGAGAGGCAGAGGAGAAGAGGAAAGTGAGCAGGGAAGAGAGAAGCGCCTACTCACTATACCGCCCAGTGACCTAGCACTCTCCCAGACCTATGGGCCACAAAAGCGTTAAGCACTGTCTACTCCTGAGGCAGGAAGCCCACACAACTAGGGTCTAAAATCAGTCCCCAGTAATTGCCCACCAGCATTCACTTCCACCAAGAAGAGGAGTGTCAACTGACCGCTGCTGGTCTAATAACACCATCCGCTCCCCTAATAAAAAGAAATATGGGTTTTAATCGATGGGCTTGAAATTCTCTGAAAGCAGTATTTATTTTGCCAAAATAAAACACTGCAGGTTCAAGAACATTTCAAATCCAGATGACATATTTAATTCACAGAGAAAGTGAAACCTCATTTAACTACCGTGAAGGGTGGCAGAAGGTGGCAGATGAGATAGCACGAGGCCGGGAAGGGTTATGGAAACAATTGAAGGCTAATGAGTACACACGTGAAGGGCGGGGAGCAGAGAGGCGACTTCAGGCTGGCTCCCTCCACCCTCGCTGCTGATGAACAAAAGACCAAGGGTGTCATTTTTTAAATATTAAATTATTGAATAGGAAAGTCCAAGCTCAAGCATGGAATAGATGATACTGACTTAGAGGGGCCCAGGGTTCAACTCAGGCTGGTGGGGAACATACTCAGAGTTAAACTGTGTCCCAGAAATCAAAGTTCACACTGAGGGTTTCCTTCTGCCTCAGACCACCTTCAAGCTGTGAGCGACATCATAAGCCAGGATGCCAGAACTATTCTTCAAATGGTAGCACCCCAGCACCCAGCAGCTCCAGGCAATGTAGCTGTAGTAAAGCACCCCTCAGGAAGCTGGTAATTAAATAGAAATTATATTACAAAAGTAAATTTAGGTCAAACTCTGGAGCCTACATGGGGAGAAGGGGAGGGTTCATTAGCAAAAAGTTATGAAGAACGGGAGAGTTCCAAAAGAACTGTTATGATATGCAAGCTTTCAAAGGCAATCAGCAACCCAGCTTAGCATGATATTGGCAAGATCTTGGACTTTCTGAGCAGGAGGGGACCTAAACTCATCACTTCTAAAGTCCTTGTCAAGGTCTGGTAGAAGAAGAGTCAAGGACAACTCCTATCTCCAGCAGTGCCTGGAAAAGTCTTTTCCTCTTGGGAGGTGTAAATGTGCCAAGCGTAACTTAATCCTGCCTATGGCACACATCTAACTAGCAGAGCCTTCTGTTCCTAGCTGGGAGAGGTGAGCAGCAGCCCAACCACCACATTAATTATCCAAAATTATGAATAAGTGGGCTGTGAATGAGCCTGCTCCACTGAACTTAACATAGCTTTAAAACACTGAGCAAGGAGGGTTTAAATATCACACAACCCAGTATGCTAATTCTGAGAGCTATGATTCCTTTAAAATACAAAGGCATCACACTTCCAAAGAGGAATGCCTGAATGGCATACTTTATGTATACTTGGAAGGAACTTCTCACTGCAGTGAAGGCATTTCGGATCCTCTGTGGATGTGTATGGCTTCTTTCGTATTCACCATCCACCTTAGCAGTGACCACTTTTATTTCTAGAGAAAGAATTGCAGGGAATAAGCACAGTGGTTGGAACCTCAGAACAGAGTTTAAATCTCAGTCCACAGGAACCAGAACCACTGGGGCAGATGAACTTCAGAGGCCGAGATTCCAGAGAACATAAAGAAATATTCATTGTCCTATCCACAGTGGCAGAGCAGATGTGTGGGTCCCAGCAATGGAGATGTCTTTTACTTGAGTATTTGGATTTGTGGCCAGAGCCAGAGAGCAGGATGTAAGCTCTGCATAGGCTATGTCTTCCATTCAGGAGGTCCAACACATTAGGAAAATGACCATCATTTTCTACTAACACATCTGATATACAAAGAAGGTCCTGTATTTTATCTCTAGCTGATAACTTAAGTAGAAAACAGGGGCCAGTCCACAAATCTCAAAAGGATGGGACATCTGTAGTCCAGGGGAGACCAGATGTCATGAACCATGAGAAGAGGCTCCTAGTGAGAGCCACAAAACTCAGAAAGTGACAGGCAAAGTTCCAGAAAAGCTCTTTTTCAATTAAAGACATATTTTATTTAAATATATAAATGAAAACAGTTATCCCATGGTAAAAATTAAAAAACTAATAATGAATTCTGTAAGATACAATTTTCAAGAATTCAAGTAATTTTCATACTGAGAGACCCCCATTTCTAACCCCCATGTCTCCCCTGGGAGACCATAACATTCTCTCAAAGTGTAATTAAAAAATAAATATATATCAACTCTCAGTATGTCAGCTGGGGCTCTCAGACACAGCTATCAGACCATCAGAGCACATCACACCCTCTTCTCAGCATAGAGCTCATGGTGGGAGGGGGTTCCCTTCAACACACATTATCCTGAAGCCCATGTTCAGCAGCATGCAGGATCCCTGTATAACCCCCATACATGCCACCTCTTTCTTCTCTCCATCTGCCTTGCACCCCCATACTCCTGGTCACCCCCCAATGCTCTGCCCTTCAAAGTTCAGAGCCAGTTCTGTCAGCTCCAGCCAAGCTTTCACTGGGGGTTTCAGGCCATTGGCTACTCTGGGTCCTTGTCTGGCCTGCAGTCACTCAGCTAATGACCCAATGACATACCACCTCATTGGTTACCTTTCCTAGGGTCAAATGTCTGGCTTCTTCTCCTGAAGACAGAACAGTACATCTTTCACTGTCTATTACTTATGGCCTTTGGCCAGTACAAGGCCACAGCTGGCACCAAATGAGCACTTAATATACTATAAAGTGAAGCAATCCAATGCACATTATCTTTGACCGCATGCTAAAAGTATGCGTACATTAAAATAGTAGCCCTTGCCACAGCATCCTGGGATAAGGCAATGTGAACCACAGAGCTGAAGAAGACTGACAGCTGCTTTCTCAGTGAGAAAGGCAGATCAAGGCAACCAACTGCACTGCACAGATGGTGAAGGGAACCAGTTAAACATGAACTCATACCCACAGGGACTGCATGCACAACACTTGCACAAGATTAAGCATGGATATATATGGGGCTCACGGGAGCCATTGGCAGATGATGGGGACCAGGAGAGGAGAGTTAGTATCTTTTGGAATGTGAGCCCTGAGACCCCATTTGTCCTCTGGTAGATGGACCCAAACCCAAGAACTTAAGGGCAGCACTTAATGGCCACAGTGGGCATTATTTGAAGGGGATCAAACGTATGCATGAGGCTGGGAAGGAAAAGGGAGGGTGGGAAGGAATTCTACAAGGAAATGGGAGAAATGGGAAGTGCAAGCATATCCTATGTGTGTATGAACAGCAAATAAAAACACCTCCATGGCCATTCCCAGAGAAGGCTCAGCCCTGCCCACCCAGTATGGATACACAGGCTACTGCCCCTGCCTGATTCTACCCATGAAGGCCCAAGGACCCCACTGCAGCTCCAGCCAGGAACACAAGTGAAAAGGAAGCTCTGGAGGCACCGCATGAGCCCTGTTTCCAATGGGGGAAAAGGAGAGAGATGCCAATGGGCAATGCTACCAGGAGGGAAGAAGGAAGGGCAGGCCCCGGGGAGGACAGGGAGGAGGACTCGCCAGCAGGGAGACAAAGGAGAGAGACAGTCCAGGTGTGGAGATGAACCCTGTGTGTGCAGACAGAGTGGACCCTCTCCTGGAGTGGGAGAAGAAAAGCAGAAAGGGCAGAAACAACTCCGGAGGATCTGGGTGCAGTGGGGGAAACTGGGGTCCCGTGGAGTCGCAGCCTACACACCCCCCAGGAGAGACTCTGCCTTCAACCAAGGTTTCCACAAGATCTGCACCACAAGCCGTGGAGTCACAGCCTACACACACCCCAGGAGAGACGCTGCCTTCAACCAAGGTTCCCACGAGATCTGCACCACGAGCCGTGGAGTCGCAGCCTACACACACCCCAGGAGAGATGCTGCCTTCAACCAAGGTTCCCAGAGATCTGCACCACGAGCCGAGGAGTCGCAGCCTACACACACCCCAGGAGAGATGCTGCCTTCAACCAAGGTTCCCAAAGATCTGCACCTCGAGCCGTGGAGTCGCAGCCTACAACCCCCGCCAGGGGAAACGCTGCCTTCAACCAAGGTTCCCATGACATCTGCACCACGAGCCGTGGAGTCGCAGCCTACACACACCCCAGGAGAGATGCTGCCTTCAACCAAGGCTCCCAGAGATCTGTACCACGAGCCGTGGAGTCGCAGCCTACACACCCCCCAGGGGAAACGCTGCCTTCAACCAAGGTTCCCACGAGATCTGCACCACGAGCCGTGGAGTCGCAGCCTACACACACCCCAGAAGAGATGCTGCCTTCAACCAAGGTTCCCACGAGATCTGCACCACGAGCCCCGTTTACTGGCTCTCTGGGCTTTCATGTTTCCTTGCTCAACATTGTGTTTTCTTTTGTTTTTCAGTGACGCTTGCTATGTACATGGTTCATATAACAGTCATTCATTACACACTAATTTGACCCAACATTAAGAGTTTCTCTGTGACACAAAGAAGATGTTAACTCCCCCATCCATAGTGTGAGAAGTAGAGCAGAAAGGAAGCCCGGTCATGTGTGTGCCACAGACCCCTCTGAAGACACAGAAGCCACACTCAAGAAGGAGCCCAACCAAGGGGTTGGCAGCTATCCCTGATTACTACATGTACCCGTTGACTTTTGTCCACTTGATACAAACAGGAGTCACCTGGAAAGAGGGAGCCTCAACTGAGGAATTTCCCAGGTCAGACTGGCCCAGGGCCATATGGGTGCGGCGTTTCCTTGACTGCTAGATGATGCAGGAGGGCCTGGCCCACTGTGGATGGTGCCGTCCCCAGGCAGGGGGTCTGGGCTGTGTAAGAAAGGCTGAAAGTGAGCCTGGAGCAAACCAGTGAGGAAGCCTTCCTCCGTGGTCTCTGCTCCAGTTCCTGCCTCCAGGTTCCTGTCGGGCTTCCGTCAATGGACCAAATAAACCAAAGAAACCCTTTCTTCCCCAACTTCCTTTTGGCTGGTGTTTTATCAGTGCAAAAGAGAAGCAAACTGGAATAGCAGATCTGCATGAGCTGTTACAGTGCATTGTTAATTCCCTGTCTCTGGGAAGCAGTCAAGAAGGAAGCAGTAGTCCTCCTTTTTTTTTCCTTTTTACTTTTTTAATTTTTTTTAAAGGGATTCACAATATAAGAGCACAGTTGTTTTCAGATCACATTAACGTTGCTCAGTTTGCCATACAATTAGGTAATTGGCACTAGCATCCACAGATGAGGGATACCACTCATCATTTGTTTTTCTGGGACTGTGTTACTTCATTTAGCATGATATCTAGCAGTAGTCCTCCTACAATCCTTGCTGCTGTTGAGAGTCCATAACAGGACAAGCAATAACAATTAAATAATAACAGCACCTATCCTCAACCCTGACTCACCCATAGTCACCTGCTGCCCCCAGGACACCTGGAGCCATAGCAGAGAAGGGCACTGCACACCCACAGACTGGGCAAGTCCACCTGAGGAAGTTCAGTAGTAAATCCTATAAATGCGGTTGACTTCTGTACTATGAACCCAGTGGTTACTTACTGTCCCCACTGTGATAACCTGGAAAAAGATGGAGGAGGAGATGAGAAGAAGGCCACCAGGCAGGCCAGGAAAACCAGCAGAGCAACTGCCAGGGGGATGGGGGGGTCAGTGTGCACAGCTCATGTTTCCAAGACATGATGAGAGAACTGCTTCAGCAGAATCAAAGCCTACCCAGCAAGTAGCACAGAAGGATCAGCCCAAGAAAGGAGCAAACTGAAATTCTTTACCCATTTTAAGATAAAAGAAAAACAAAGAAGAGAGCTCACCAGTTCTTCAGATACAACATGATACAGTTTGGATTTTAAATGACACCCAAGGGTCCAGTTGGCAAAGCTCATCTCAGTGCTGCTGTTCGGAGGCTGCAGAGCCTTGAAGACGTGGAGCTTAGTGGGAGGAGCTCAGATCACTGGGCAAGTGGCCTTTGCAAGGGACTGTGGAACCCAGTCCATGGTGAGGCAGTCACTGCAGGACCCTGGGACATGGCAAACACAGAAGTCTTGTCTCACCACAGGCCTGAGGCAGCAGAGCCAACACATTATAGCTGGGAACCTCTGAAACCTGGAGCCAATAAACCTTTCTTTTTTTTATAAGTTGATTTGCTAAGGGATTTTTTGTAGTGATGGGAAACTGACTGACTAACCCACGACCACCTCTGCCTTTCATTTTCAGTGTTGACCATAGAAAATACTAATGGCGGGGCTGGAGAGATGGCCTAGCGGTTAAGAGCGCCGACCACTCTTGCAGAGGACCCGGGTTCGATCCCCAGCACCCACATGGCGGCCGAGAACCGTCTGAGACTCCAATTCCAGGAGAACTCCAGTTCCAGGGGAATCCGACACCCTCTTCTGACCTCCGCGGCATCGCACGACACGGGTGCGCAGACCTGCATGCAGACAATACATTCATACACATAAAAATAAATAAATAAATAAAATTTTTTTAAAAATAAAAAATAATAAAATAAAATAAAAAAAGAAAAGATGGTGTACAGATGGGGAGATAGCTTGATCAGTATAGTGTTTACAAGCAGAAAACCTCAGCTGGATCCCACATTGTAAAAATAAATGCTGCAGGGGCTGGAGAGATGGCTCAGTGGTTAAGAGCACTGGCAATTCTTGCAGAGGGCCCAGGTTTGAATACCAGCACCCACGTGGTTGCAAACAATAGTCTGTAACTCCAGTTCTACAGGATCTAACACCCTCTTCTATCTTCTGCACAACACTGGTGCACTTACATACATGCAGTCAATATACTCGTACACATAAAATAAATGTTACCGGGCATGGCAGCACACACCTTTAATCGAAGCACTCGGGAGGCAGAGGAAGGAGGATCTCTGTGAGTTCAAGACCAGCCTCCCAGCCTGGTCTACACAGTGAGTTCCAGGACACTTGGGGCTACAGAGAGACCCTGTCTCAAAAAGACCAAAAAAATAAAAAAGTTTAAAAAAATGCTATAATCAGCATTGGAGAGGTAAAGAGACATGGATCACTGAGGCTCGCTGGAGAGCCAGTCTAGTCTATTAAACAAGGTGCAGATAAGAGAGTGAGCCAGTCTCAAAAACCAAAGTATATGACGCCTGAGCAATGACACGTAAGGTCGTCCTCTGAGCTCCACACAAACACCACACACACACATATGCACATGCCCCCCACCCAAACACATATATACACAGTACAGAATTTCTAACAATGAATTGTTAAATTTAAACGGCACTTAATTAAGAAGGAAAGCTTTTATTTTTATTTATTTATTTTGAAACTTATTTATATAGTTATTTATTTTATTTATTTATTTATTTATTTTGAGACAGGGTTTCCAGCTGGCCTGGAATGCATTCTGTAGATCAGGCTGGCCTTGAACTCACAGAGATTCACCTGCCTCTGACTCCCGAGTGCTAGGATTAAAGGCATGCACCACCACTCCCGGCTTAAAGATGGTTCTTAGCCACCATGTGGGTGCTGGGAATCAAACCAGGTCTTCTGCAAAAGTAGTCAGTGCTCTTAACCACTGAGCAATCCCTCCATCCGAAAAAGTTTTTTTTTTTCACATAAATTTATTTATCTGTTTTTAACAAATCTAGACCCATGTTCCCGCTCATTCCCCCACCCCACCAGAGCTCGTGCATTCTGCCAAACAGCTTTCCATCTCTTAGTCTTTCTCAATATTTTCCATGGGAAGTTGACTGTTTTGAGCAGAAGTTCACTGTTTCAGTCAGTTCTTTGATGCGTATTTTTGTTTGTTGTTGTTGTTTCAAAATGCATTATGCCCAACTGTTTGTACTAAAAGCCAGGGGACCCTACACAAGAAAATACTTACAACTGGGTAATTGGCACTAGCATCCACGAATGACAATACCATACTCGTTGTTTTTCTGGGACTGTGTTACTTCACTCAGCATGATGTCCTCTAGCTCCAGCCATTTTCCTGCAAAGCTCGTGATGTCGTCTTTCTACTGCTGCATAGAATCCATTGTGTTAGATGTACCACATTTCTCATCACCGCAGTTTTGAGGGGCATTGAGGTTTGTTTCAAGTCTTTGCTTATGTGAAGAGAGCTGCAATAAACATGGTCGTGCCTGTAGCTGTGGTGCGTAAGTTTGAGGGTATACATGCCCGGAGTGGTATGGCTGGGCTGGTGGCAAGTTCATTCCAAGTCTTCCAAGGGTTCTCCAACTGCTTTCCATAGTGGCTGTACGATTTTTACATTCCCACCAGCAGTGGAGTGATGTTCCCCTTTCCCCACAACCTCTCCAGCACTGGTATCATTTGTTTTCTTGACCTAGCCAGTCTTATTGGAGTAAATATATCTTAAAGTGGTTTCATTTGCATTTCCTTAATGATTAGTGATGTTGAGCAGTTCTTGAGGTTATCTCAGACACTCTCTAATCCCGCTGTGAAGTCTCTGTTCATTCTTTGCTCCATCTATTGAGCGGTCGTTTATTGTTTTTTCTTTTTTCTTTGTTTTTTGAGTAGTTTATATATCTGGAAATCAATGCTTTGTCTAGTGTATCTGCAGTGAAGGTTTCCTCCCACTCTGTGGGATTCTCTTCACTTTCCTTGATTGTGTCTTTTGATGTACAGAAGCTTTGAGTTTGATGAGGGCCCATTTGTCATTTGTCGACCTTAATTCTTGTGCAGCTGTCTGCTGATTTAGGAAGTCTTTTCTACGCCTCATGTCTGTAGTCTGCTGCCAACTTTTTCTTCTATCACCCTTCAGTTTTGGGGTTTCCGTTTGAGGTCTTTAATCCATCTGGAGTACTTTTGTACAGGGTGAGAGGTAGGGTTTTAACTTTATTCTTTCTACAAGTGGTGATCCAGTTTTGCCAACACCACTTGCTGAAGATGCTGTCTTTTCTCCATTGTGGTTTCTTGGCCCCCTTGTCAAATAAGATGGCTGGAATTGTATGTGCTCAGATTTGGATCTTCGGTTTTGTTCCATTGGTCAACAGGTCGGTTTTTGTGCCAGGACCAAGCTGTTTTGATGACTAAAGCCCTGTAGTATAGTTGTAAAATCTGGTATAGAGAGTCCCTCCTGTGTAGATCTTTCACTCAGGATTGATTTAGCTATTGGGGTTTTTGTTTTCCAAATGAATTTAAGAACTTTTGTTTCCAACCCTGTGAAGGAAACTCTTGGGATTTTGATTGGGATTGCATTAATCTATAACAAGAGTTTTGGTAAAATGGACATTTTTACAATGTTAATTTTTCCCCAATCCATGAGAATGGGGAGTTTTTTTCCATCTTCTAGGTTCTTCTTCAATTTCTTTTCTATTAAAGAGTGGGTTCTAAAATTTTTGATTGCTGGAGGATCTTTGGTATCTTTGGTGTTGGTTTGTTCCTAGGTAATCTTATTGTTTTTGAGGCTATTGGGAGTGGGAAGGTCTCTTTGAATTCTTTCTCCGTCTTGCTTGTTGCTTGGGTGTAAAGAAGCCATTGATTTTTCTAAGTTAATTTTTTTATTACAGTGCATATGCTAACTTGCTAATCTTTATAGAATTTTTTGGTGAGAGTTTTTTGAGTTTTTAGCATCCCTTAAACAAAAACATATCAAGTCAGCAAATAGGGATAGTTTGACTTCATTTTTCCCATTATCTGGAGGCAGTACCTTGATCCTCTGTTAATAATCGCTTTCTTGCCTTATTGCTGTATGCAAGTGTTTCAAGCACTAAGTTGAAGAGAGTGGTGATAGGGGGCGAGCCTGCGGGTTCCTACCTTTAAAGGGAATGTTTCTGTTCATTTCCTCCAGTTTGTAGGAGGTGGAGGGATAGTTGGCGGTGGGTTATCCCTGTATATGCTTTGATGTACATTGAGGCGGCTGGGAATGATCCTCCAATTCTCATATTCTCTCTCAGCTGGCACTTGTTCTCGTGTGGAATCGAGTGGAAGGGATCTGTCGGATTTCGTGTCCAACAGGACAGTTTTTGCAGCCACGACCGATTGAGAGGATGGTGATGGTTTTTGTCTTGTTCCATTTTATGTGTCTTGGATGATAGTTTTATGTGATTTTTTTCGTATGTTGACCATCTTCCTGCATCTACTGGTATGAATCCCAACTTGGTTCATGAGTGGATTAACTTACTTGAATGTGGGTCTGTATGCGATTTGCCAGTAGATTTATGTGTTTAGTTGTTGTTGTGATTTTGGATACTTGTGGTTCATACGAGACGACCTGGGTCTAGTAGTCCTAGTTTGGGGATTTGGCCTCCATTGGATTTGGCCCTGTGGCCACATCTGTGGTGAATTGTCTTGATTTGTTGAGGTGACAAATATAAAAGGCAGGCTGGGCATGAGCCAGAGAGCAAGCCAGTAGAGAGAGCAGCCAGGAGAGAGCAAGCTAAAAAGCCAGTGAAAGCATTCCTCCATGGCCTGGTGCTTCAGCTCCGTGCCTGCCAAGTTCCTGCCCTGAGTTCCTGTCTTGGGTCCCTAAGTGATAAACTGTGACCAGGAGATGTAGCTGAAATAAACCCGTTCCTCCCCAAGTTGGTGTCAGAGTGTTTTTGTCACAAAAATGGAAAGACAGACTAGAAAAGAAATTGGTACCAGATGAGTGGGTAATTTGCTGGACAGACCTGACCTTGGTGTGTTGGGGAAGGAATTGTGGAGCGTTTTGGACTTTGGGCTGGGAAGAGCATTGAATGCCTAAAGAGTGTTTGCTGGGAGCTTGGAGCAGTTTTGCTGAAGGAGTTGTAGAAGATGGAAGCCGGCTTGTGAAGTTTCTAGTTTGAAAGGGAAGCAGAGATCAGCAGCACTATTTAATCTGTGGGTTCTGGTCACGGGGGCTGAAGAACCAGATGTAAGTAAAAGAGACCAGAACCTGAAGTGGAACCTTTGTTGTGTGCTGTACAATTGATGCTGGTTAGCTGGGGCTGAAGAATCAGCTGTAATAACAAGAGACCAGCATCACTGTGTGAAATCTTCTGGGGAGATTATCTTCAAGGTCAGCACACAGAAGCTATGGACCCAGAAAGGGCCTGAGCCTCCATCCTCGAGCCAGAAGTGGACTTGGTAACGTGTAAGAGTATCCTATAGGGTTCCGGTGGTGAAATTTGAGGGGGTCACAGAGAACAGCCGAGGCTGGCACGGTGAGAGGTCAGGAAAGACCAGTGGTGGAATTGCACCTCAGTTGCTGTGAAGACCCCAGGATTGCCAGGGTCATGGAGATAAGCTAGGCTTTGCACCAGGAGAGGTCAGAAGAGACCGATGGTGAAGGTGCTGCCTCAGTTTCAGTAGCGACCCCAGCTTTTTGGATATGCCGGTACCCTGGACAACCACCAAGAGCACGGTAGGTTAGAATGTGTTTGGCCTTGGCCTGCGAGATGAGTTGTGTGTTCCACGGATGGCAGAGTCGGATAGGGGGAGCTGCTGACCAACTTTGGAGCCCAGAAGACGTGAGGAATCTCAGGTGTCCAGCTATCGATCTACTTTGCTGGACTAGGTTTTGTGGATTGAGAGGGGCCGAGTGCTTCCCTTAGGAAATAGACAGTACTGCGTGTTGTAGGATTTAACGCAGCCCACAGGAAGAGACTTTTAACGGACTGTAAACTTGTTGGGTTTGACGTTAAGGACTGTGAGGCTTGTGAGGTTGTACTGTCTTAGTTGATGATTGTGGTTAACAGGGTCATGACGTTGTGGATAGAACTGGAAAGGTGTTTATATACTGATGTTTGTGTGTGTCAAGATGGACAGAGGGGTCCAATGGTGCTGGATAGCTTGGTAGTTCCAACTTGACACACCTGGTGTGAGGGACCTAGGTTGGGGATTGGCTCCATTGGATTGCCTGTGGCACAGCATCGTGTGGTGTGTCTTGATTGTTGGAGCAGTGCAATATAGAAAGGCAGGCGGGCTGGAGCGCAGGGAGCAAGTCCATCAGAGAGCACAGCAGGAGAGACGAGCCAGTGAACAAGCTTCCTCCATGGCCGGCTTCAGCTCTCTGCCTCCAAGTTCCTGACCCGAGCTTCCTGTCTTGTTCCCTAATGATGAACTGTACCCAAGAGATGTAAGCATGAAATAACGCCCGTATTAGAGCCCTCCCAAGATTGTGTCGAGGTGAGTTATTTGTCACCAGAAGTGGAAGACAAACCAGGAATGGCATCTGTTTTTATGGAGGGAGATGGGATCTAATAATTCGTCCTTTTTGAGTTGTATCTTTGCCTGGGTTTTGGGTAAATAGGAAGTGATGCTTGGTTTCATAGAGAGAACTTTGGGAGATTCCGCTGATTGAATCTTCTAACAGTTTCAGTAATAATGGTGTGTATGTCTTTTGTGAAAGGTTTTTAATAGAATTCTGCTGGTGAAACCATCTGGGCCTTGGCTTTTTTTAGTTAGGGAGGTTCTTACTACATCCTATTTCTCTCATATGTTTATGGGTACTGGTTTAAGGCTGGGTCCCCTCTTGGTTCCGAGCGTTTGTAGATTCCGCAGAGATTGTCAGTACTTGCATCCATTTTCTAGATTTCGAAAATTGGTAAAGTATAGTGTTCTTGTCAAGTTCCAGATATGATAATTTGGTTTCTTGATCTTTTCCTCTTTCCATTGTCGTAGTATTTCCCTTTTCGTCACAGATTGTATGATTCTGGAGTGGTTTCCTTCTATTCTTTTTTGTAATCTGGGATACTAGAGGTCTGTCTAGCTGATATATGGTATTCTTTCAAGAACCAACTTTTGGCTTCATTGATTTTTGTATTGTTTTCTTTGTTTCTATTTCATTGATTTCTGCTCGGTGATTTTGTTATTGGTCTTCCTGTCTGTTGCGTTTAAGGGTTCATCTGTTGTTGCCTCTCAAGTGCTTTTAAGCTGTAGTGTTAGATCATTCACTTGTGCGCTTTCTGTTTTTTCTAATGTAAGGCACACAGGGCTATAATTCCCTCTTAGGACTGCTTTAAAATATCCAATAAGTTTTGTTGTGTTGTATTGTCATTGTCCATATCAGTTCCAGGGATTGTTTTTATTGTCTTTCTTTATCGTCTTCCTTGACCCCATTATTATTCAAGAGTGGTTTGTTTTAGTCTCCAGGTGTTCTTGTAGGCAGGAGGGTTGTCCCCTGGTGTTGATGTTGAGCTGTCATTGCACTGTGGTCTGACAGGAGGGAAATATTTCAAATCTTTTGGTATTTGTAGAGGTTTTTTCTGTGTCCCAGAATGTGGTCGATTTTGGAGAATGTTCCGTGGGGTGCGTGAGTAGAAAGTGTATTCTCTGGTATTAGGATGGAATGTTCGGTAGAGGTCTATGAGGGCCATTTGGTGTACATATCGTTCAGTTCAGAGTCCGTCTCTGTTTATTTTTTGTCCTGTTGACCTAGTCCAAAGAGACTCTAGTGGGGTATTGAAGTCTCCCACTATGAGTGTGCTGGGGTTAGTCCTGTGACTTGGTCTTGGAGAATTGTCTTTATAAAGTTTGGTGCACCAGAAGTTTGGGCATATATGTTCATAATTGTGAAATCTTCTTGGTAGGATTGTTCCTTTGATGAATGTAATGGCCTTCTTTGTCTCTTCTGATTTCTTTTAACTTTGAAGTCTATTTTTAAGTCCAATATTAAAAATAGCAACACCTGCTTTCTTTCGGGTACCATTTTGCTGGAATCTTTTTTTTCCATCCCTTCACTTGAAGGTGTGCCTGTCCTTGAAGGTAAGATGTGTTTTCTTGTAGACAGCATACGATGGATTCTGTTCCTAATCCAGTTCCCAGTCCTTTGTCTTTTTGATTGGGAATTTAGTCCATGTAATATTTAAGGTTATGACTGAAGGTTTGTGTTGCTTCCTTTTGCCTTATTTTTTTTTTTTTTTTTTTTTTTTTTTTTTTTTTTTTTGGTAGTGTGATAGGTAGGGGGCTTTTGTTGATTCTCTTCCCTTACGTGCCTGGGGTTGGTTGCTCTTTCTTCTGTCTTTGAATGCTTCAAGTATTCTCGTGAAGGGTTGGTTTTTCGGACATGTAGTCTTTCAAGTGTTTATGTCATGGAAGATCTTCCTCTCTCCTTCCCTATGATTGACATTTTTTGCTGGGTATAGTAACCTGGCTGGCATCCATTGTCCCTCCAACACTGGGAATGCTTTGCTCCAGGTTTCTTCTTGCCTTCATCGTTTGCGATGAGAAGTCCGTTGTTATTCTGATAGGTTTCCCTTATAGTCACGTTGTGTGTTTTTCTCTTGTCGCCTTAAGAATTTTTTCTTTGTTTTTGGTGTCTACATTTTAACTATGAGTTGGCGTGGTGAATTCTTTTCTGATCTTGTCTGTGTTGGAGTTCTGTGTGCTTCTTGTATTGTTATTGGTTTGTCCTTTTTTAGTTTGGGGAGAGTTTTCAATCTATTTTTGTTGAAGATCTGATCAATACTTTCTTGGGATTCTTCTGCTTTCTCTATTCCTATGAGCGGAGGTTTATCTTTTCATAGTGTCCCCACAGCTCCGGTTGTTCTGTTTTTGTGTATTTTTAAATTTTCTAGCTCCTTGAGGTGTTTTAGTTGTTCTGTGTTATCCTCCAGGTCTGATCTTTGTTCTGCATTCCTCCATTCTGCTTCTGAGGCTTTTTCATTCCGTCTTCGCTTGAATGGATGAGTGTTTGGATTTCCTTTTCATTCCTTCTCTCTGATTTCTTTAGTGTTTCTATTTCTTTTGGAGCTTCTCGATCTCTTTTTGTAGCTCTTTTGTTTGCTGGTTGGTTTCTTTTCTTTTTTCAGACATGGGATCTTCAGTTTTTCTACGTTCCTTCCGGAGCTTGTCATTCTCTCTCTCTCGGTCCATTCTGCTTTTCTTAGTTGTTTAATTGTTCTTTATAGATTTGTAGTCGTTTAAGTATGGTTCCAATTGGTGTTTGATGTCTGTGTCCTGGGGCATCCCCGGAGGGATCCCACTGCAGGAGTCGTCCATAGGGTTTGGTAACGCTTGGCGTGGGATTATACCTGCCCCTTTCCATGTAAGTCTCTCTCTTCGTGATTCCTGGCATATGGGCTTCCCTTCCTGTATTCCAATGTAAGTCCTAAATGCCTCTTACTGTGTTGAAGGCTTTTGCTTGCCTCCTTCAGATCCTTCTTCGTAATCTCAGTTGGTGGTGGGGGGGGGGCTCCAGCCCCGCCCCACCTCCGCTGGCTCAGGAGATCTCAACTCAAGAGTCACACAAGCGTGCCTTTATACCGGCTGGGAGGATAACTCCGCCCCACAGCCACTAGATCTAATCAAGCCAAAGACCACACCGTTAATCCCAGCTGGGAGGATAACTTCACACCTCACAGCCACAAAGGCCAATCAAACCAAAGACAGCAGGACCAAAGGATCAACAATCAGCTCGCCAAGACACCCAGTTCCTACCTGTCTCCCCTTCTTCCTGCCTCAAAAGTTTTTATTTTAATGATACACCTTCTCTCTCTCTCTCTCTCGTCTCCTCTCTCTACTCTCTCTCTCGCCCCCCCCCCGTGTGTGTGTGTGTGTGTGTGTGTGTGTTTCTCTCTGTCTCTTTCTCATCTCTATCTCCCTCTTACCTCATTTAGTGTACCACATTGAGCTTATAGGATTTCCCAAGGGAAAAATAATTCTACTTGAATTATAAAAGTCTTACATCTACAGTTCATAGAGATAAAACAATTCAGCTTCTCATCACGTGGATGCCACCTGGCACCAGATTCTGCCAGTGTGATACACAAATTTAAAGTCTGACAGAGGTGATATCACAGAAAAGGCAGCACAAACAAGAACAGGAAGTTCAATCTGGTCTTCCCACTGGGGACCCCTATGTTAGAAATGCCCAAAAGCCTGCAGGATCTGACTTCCCACCCCTGACTCTCTCCAACCTTATCTCTTTGGATACTTTAGAAATCCACTTTACCTAACCTGTACAATCTCATCAACATGTACACAGAAAAAAAAAAAACTTACTCTATCATAAAATACTGAAAAAACACTTTAATAACATTTTCTAAAGAGTCAATCTAACTATAACAGAGCATATGACTTTTTCAATTCACATCTAAAACATTCCTTTTTCATCCTTCTTAATGCTGCTTCACTAATAAATGTGTTCACAATATAGTTCTTCCTGGCACAGTTAAGAGTGCCACTCCTTGCAGTCCCAGGCCTGGGCTACTTGGCATGCTGAGTGAGCAACAGACCTCAAGGAAGGCTTTAACGACCCTTTCCATCAGCCCAGAAGACAGGCCTGAACAGCTACAGAACCCATTTCACAAAGTCACAGGTTTGTAGTGGCTTTGGCTGCATTTGCAAATGAACCTCCAGCTGGCTGCTCTCCTCCTAAAGCTCCCCTCCCTCCAAGAAGAGGTCCCCACTCTGTTTCAACCTCAAGGTTTATTTATTCCTTCCCAGGAATGCCCCCTGCTTACAGAAAGCCATCGCCCTGGAACTCACAAGTAAGTTAGGCTGGCTGGCCAGCAGTGAGCCCCAGGGATCCGCCAGTCTCCATCTCTTAGGCCCTCATGCTTGTATGGCAAGGACTTTACCAAATGAACCATCTCCCCAACCCAGAAAGACATTCTTCAGGAGGAATAATGGGCCCCTAAAGAAACAGTCATCAGGGCTGGAGAGATGGCCTAGCGGTTAAGAGTGCCGACCGCTCTTACAGAGGACCTGGGTTCGATCCTCAGCACCCACATGGTGGCCGAGAACCATCTGTAACTCCAATTCCAGGAGAACTCCAGTTCCACAGGAATCCGAGACCCTCTTCTGACCTCCGCAGCATTGCGCGACACGGATGCACAGACCTGCATGCAGACAGTACATTCATACACATACAAAAATAAATTAAAAAAAAAAAAAAAAAAAAAAAAAAAAAAAAAAAAAAAAAAAAAAAAAAAAAAAAAATAAAAAAAAAAAAAAAAAAAGAAACAGTCATCATGTCATGTGTCATCCAGAATTATTAAGAAGAATGAAAGCTTCCACCCAGTACTGGCCATTTTTCCCTCCAGTGGAGAGAGGCAGCCACTGAGGCGGTGGATAGAAGTGTAACTTTTAACCATGGATGCACTCGGGCCTGCACCACTGGGCTCCCAGCTACTGAAACACTTCCTCTTTCTGAAGCAAATGTGAAGCAAATGTGAGAGCTGAATCTGTGCAGTTAGATCACTGTGGATTCTCAGAAATGCTTGGAAAGCTGGGTAATACCATCCTCCACGCTGGCTCTCCCACAGCATCTTATTGACTGGTGTGCTCTTTAGCTTTTCCATATAAATTTCAAAATCACTTGTCAATAATCATACTGTACCTTGCTGAGATGCTGACTGAACAGTGTTCAATCTAGAGAGCGTGTTGGGACAAATAGGCATGTTAGCAGCATGGAGTCATCTGCTCCATACAGGGGGAGGGGCTTCACTTCTATTGAGAACTTATTTAAGGTTTGTCAATATGCAATCAAAATACATCCCCTTACCATGGAAATGCAAACATAGAACACAACTCTGTCAGTGAGATACATACCAGCTTTTGCAGGCCTGGAAACTTCAGCTCTGTGTCTGGTCTGCACCCACCCAGCATCTCCCCAAAAGACTCCAAGAGACAGATACATGTAAAAGAGCCAGACGGTGTGAGGATAGAATTGTTTCCATCCACAACTCAGCTCCTAAAATGCACAGACGCCATGCGATTATGTTCTCTGCCCCTGACTTTAGAAAGCTTTTCCATTATTACTTACACAGTCAATACAGTGGTGCTGGGAGGATCCTAGGTGATAACACGCCTCAAAAGGCTTTGGCAACCGAGAGGCTACACGAATAGAGGGGATTAGGATTATTTCATACTGCACAATCCATCAGGACAAAGAAGAAGATAAATTCTCCCCCAAACATATGAGAGTCGGAATTCGGTACTTTTCCAGCTGTATTATGTAACCAGGCATCCAACAGTAACCAGCCCTATTACAGCAGGCGCAAGCAGCCCCCACTGAAGGGCTATCAGGCAAAGGACAGACTCGAGATGCTAGTCGAAGTATAAAAGCAAATACTAAACCAATCCTTAACAACAGTACTATGCTATCAGAGGCAGGTGTATCAGACAGCATGTAAAATAGAGGTAAACATAAACACAGATTAGCATGCAGCCCTGAGCAGGCACAACACAGACTCCCTATGACCAAGTGGGGCAGCCAGGGTATCACTGTGGCTTCCAAACAAAGTCTCGGGAACCTCCCACTTGTGATGCCCAGGAATTCTTTCCTCTATCTCCAATAGCATCCATGGTAGCTTGCATCAAATTTGGGAGAAGACAGGAGCCATCCCTTAGTTCTTTCCTATTTCTACCACAAATCCACTACTATGGCACACAGATTAGACTGAGCATCTCCAACTCCTTCTCAAACTCTACTAGCCTTGAGTCCAAGGGTTCTCAACTGGTAGCAATTCACCCCCAGACCAACCCAGGGTATGTGTGCGACATCTGGAGATATTTCTGGTGATCACAGCTGGGGAAGCTAATAGACCTGGGCCAGTACTGCTGATAAAGGTCCACATACCTAAGACAACAACCGCAGCTCCAGTTTTATAGGGACTGAGGTGGGGAGCCCCAGTGTGGGGCACAAGGTAGTATTTAATCCCCCGCTTCCTCTTTCAGCCTCTGTACCTTCTTTTGCAAGCAGCACTTAGTTGCCCTTGGGAGAGCCAATGCTGGCCTGAGCCAGGCACCTTCAGAGACCTCAAGAGGATCCAGCACGAGACATACAGGCCCAGCTTGGTCTTGCATGATCAAGAGCTTTGAGTCTTCACTGTTTATTCAAGACAGCCAAAACAACTGAACTATTTGTTTATGGGTTTATTTTTTATTATTTTTATTTTATGTGTAAGAGTGTATATTGCCTGCATGTATGTAAGTGCACCCGTGTCATGCAGTGCCCACGGAGGTCAGAAGAGGATCTCAGATCCCCTGGAACTTATAACCAATGGTTGTAAGCTACCATGTGGGTGCTGGGAATTGAACCCAGGTCCTGTGCAAGAGCAGCAAGAGCTCTAACCAGTGAGCCGCCTCTCCAGCTCCTATCGGCTTCTTTTGAGACAGGGCCCCAAGCTAGGATTAAAGGGAGCCCTGGCTTGAACTTCTCGTTTCTTTTTCTGTTTGTTGGGTTGGTTGGTTTTTGGTTTTTGTTTCTTCTAGTACTAAGAATATAACCTGGTGTCTCACACAAGCCGAGCAAACAATTTGTCCCTGAATTATATCTCCAGGTATTTTGTTATTTCATTTTGAAACAAGGTCTTGCTATGTTCCCCAGTCTGACCTCAAACTTGCAATATTCCTGCCTCAGTCTCTCTGGTACTGGAATAAACAGTGTGTAGCAGCAAAAGACCGGATGAACTTCTCACCCGCTGAACAACTCTGACACCTCCCCCCCCACAGTGAGTGGGCTATCTCCATCTGAATTGTTCCCATTCCATACTTTCTTCACCTCTCTCTTCCTTTAAATTTAAACCTTCCAGAGTCCCCCAAAGTATTTCCATCCTATCATACCATGTCACACCAAACCTTACTTTTTCTTAAAAACACGTAAAAATACAAGTCATAAAGAGTGAGCATGTCTGCACTTTTGTTGCAATCACTACCATTGTATAACTATACATCTGTGGAAGTGGCTATTGGATTCGGACCTGTTTGGCTCCTTCAAGATGCAGCCATGACAGCATAGACAATATTGTATAATTCTTGCCCCAGAGCCTTAAACAGTACCAGATACACAGTGGAATGAATACAGTACCAAGTAATTTATTTTTGCATGTGTGGGGGTGGTGAATGCACACACATATGTGGATGTGCACACATATGCAAACATGCAGAGGCCAAAGGAGAACATTGGAAGTCCTGTTCTATTATGTGTACCTCATTCCCTTGAGACTGGATCTCCCACCTGGAATAGACTGGCAAGCGGCAAGCCACAGTCTTCCCTGTCTCTGCTGGGGTTACAGGCACATAGATAACCATGTCCAGCTTTGTATCTGTGTGCTCAAGATTTGAACTCAGGTCTTCCTCACAAAGAGGAGTACAACACAAGGAAAAGCAGAGAGGGTTCAGTAGCACAGGAAGGAAAGGAACAAATGAATGCCACCCGCTACCTCCTAATGAAATCGTTCACTATATGCTGAAAATTCTAAAAGCAAAATCCTTGCATTCAACAATAGAAAAATTAATTTGATGAGAAATCATTGGATTAAGCAAATGAATGCATGTCAGTTCAGACATGTGCCCTGAACTGGCAAACAATGGTGATAGCCATAATTATAACTGAGTTCCTATCGAAAGGTGGTCGGGACTTAAAAATGAGGATGCACGTGGTGGTTTGGATGAGTGTCCCCCATAGGCTCTAGGTATTCAGACATTTGTCTCCAGTTGGTGGCGCTGTTTTTGGAGGTCTTGGAGGGTGTGGCTGTGCTAGAGGAAGTGTGTCACTGGGGTCAGGCTTAGTGAGTTTTAACAAGCCTCGTGGTCTACAGTTGCCCTCTCTCTGCTTCCTGTGCTCTTTGAAAGATGTGACCCTCGGTCTGCTGCTCCAGATCCAGCCGCCACGCCTCCCGCCACAATGGACTCTAATTCCCTGGAACCGCCAATCGTAAGCTCAAATAAACTCTTCCTTTTATAAGTTCCTTGGTCATGGTGCTTTATCACAGCAACAGAAAAGTGACTAATAGAATGCAGGAAATGGGGAATAGATGCTATGGTTGTAACAGTTCTGACACATGGGCCAGTACAAAGGGCAGGCTTGATGAAGAAACCAGAGAAACGGATTTTTGCTGTTCCTATTGTGCTTCTTGTGCTGAACAGCTTGAGTTATCAACCTGACACACCTGGATTGAGGGAGCCTCAACTGAGGAATTTCCTCCTTTGAACTGGCCTATGGCCATGTTGTGGGACATTTTCTTGGTTGCTGAGTAATGTGAGAGGGCCCAGCCCACTATGGACAATGCCACCCCTGAACAGGTGGTCTTGTGTTTCTAAGAAAGTAGGCTGAGCACAGGCCAGAGGAGCAAGTTGGTACACAGCATTCCTCCGTGATCTGTGCTTCAGGTTCCTGCCGAGTTCGCGCTTTGGCTTCCATCAGTGACGAACTGTGACTTGGGAGATGTAAGATAAAATAAGCCCTTTCCTCCCCAAATTGGCACTGGTCAGTCTTTTTATCACAGCTGTAGAAAGTAATGAAGACACTTTTACAAGGCTGGATGCTGCAACAATATTCTGCTGACAGCACATATGGGGCCAGGAGGTAGAAACAGAGACAAGCGCACCAAGCCAGGACGTTCCAGATTAACCTTGCTCATGCTGGGTGGTCTCACTTCCTGTAGACAGCGCAGGAAGAACCATAGAGAAGCAGCCAAGGAGACAATGGCGGGCTGTGCCGCCCTATCTGTTGAGTTCTCAACTCTCTTACAGACTGTGGAAGCCACTGAAAAGCAGCAGACCAGAGTGTGGTAATGAACTTCGGAGCATTCACAGCCAAAGGATCACTGTCAGAAGCCATAAAATATTGCCTTCACCTTCTATTTTTCTATAGCTGAGTCTTTATACACACACTAGGACTTCACCTGTAAGGGTCTCCCCACACATGTATAAGGCCAATTTGTCAAATCAAAGTAGAGGAGCTGAAGGCAGGCAGCACAGTGATGGTGGTAGAAGAGACTGCATGCATCAGCTCAGACTCCAGTGCACCCCCTACTGGCATGCAATAAAAACCTGCACAGGTCTAGTCTCTCTCATTCAAAGAGCAACCAAGGTCCAGAAACTTGAGAGTCCCCTAAGAGTTTATGAGAAAGAGAGCAGCCCAGGTCCTCCTCAGACATGGAACAAGCTTTGTGGGGCTAGCTTCAGGCCCTCAGCCCAGGGTCCTTTTCTTTCCAACACTTTTGGACCAATGTCTTAGGGGGACATGCACACTCATGTTGACATTGATGTGGGCTAAGGTGCACCCCTGACAAGAATACATTCAAGTTCTACTTCACGGTACTTCTGCATGTGACCTTATTAGAAATAGCATCTTTGTTCAGATAAAATCAAATTAGCATGAGGTCATGCTTCAGTAGATGAGCACTAGCTTCACATGGCCCAAGAGGAGAAAGGACACAGGCAGACATGCAGGCAGAACGCCATGAGAAGACGGAGACTGAGACCAGATGGATGTGTCCACAAGCCAAAACCAGCCAAGGACTGCCAGAAAGGCCAGGGACAGACCCTGTCTCAGACACACAGAAGGAACCAACCTGCCTACATCTCAAAGTCAGCTTTCTAATCCACAGGCCTGTGGGAGAATAGATCTCTGCTATTTAAAGCCACCAGGATTGTGGATTTTCTTTATATAGCCCTAAGAAATTAGTAAGACTTCCATGTTGGCTGGCCCCTCACCTGCTGGACTCCAGCACCTTCTCAGCTCTGTGTCCACAGAACTCTCTGGAAGGAGTGGCTTATTGCTGATTCTCATCCAACTGTAGCCTCCCCCCTCCCCATCATGGTTGGTTGCTCCCGGGGGGGGGGGGCGCAGCCTCAGTTGTTCCAATACTCTCAGTCCACAAGCTCTTTCCTTACACAGTGACATGACCTGGGAAGTCCCTTCCAAGCATCTCATCCTGTGCCCAAGAACTACAAGAGACCTCCAAGCATAGCCATGGTGTGTTCACAGCTCCCTGCACTGCTCGCTGCGGCACTGCTGACCCCGGCCAACCTCAAAGGAAAGAACACATTGCTTGCTCGCTGTAAACCTTTCAGTAAAATGCCCTCAATTGATTTCCTCAAGCTGCTGGCTGGTCCACAATGGTCTAACATCTCAGAGGCCAATGCCCTCACCACAGCACTCTTCTTAGCCAACGTGGCTGACAGGCTATGACAGGAGAAACAAAGAAGACAACAGTAGGTGTTGAGAGATGAAGTGATTCCTTCTACACTCAAAATTGCTGCCTAGTCTAGGGAGATAGGGGATTAAATAGAGGCCAGACAGGACCAGATGTTGACAGAGACAAGTCTCAACCTTCTTATTTAACACAGTGGCCAGGCAAAAGGCACAGGTGCATCGGGTGGGAGAAAGTCTTGATGCTTGCACAGGACTTTCACAGAATGAACGTGAGAGCGTTCAAAACCTGAAGAGACTGGGAAGACCAGATGGAACAAAGTCTCTGCCGAGAATAGAGACAGTCAGCCAAGAGCTCGTAAAGAGCTGTTTACAAAAACAACATGGGTAACCATCTCAGCATTGGAAAGAGGAAAGAGTTAAATGAGTTACAGCACAACTAGGAGGAGATACATGGACTTAGAAATGTGCTGGTAAGGGTCTGGAGAGATGGTTCAGCAATTAAGAGCATTGGCCACTCTTCCAGAGGTCCTGGGTTCAGTTCCCACCAACCACGTGGTGGCTAAGAACCAACTGTAACTCTAGTTCCAGAGGATCCAATCTCTTGTTCTGGCCTCCCCAGGCATTGCACAACATGGGTGCACTTAGATGCCTGTAGACAATACAGTCATGCACATAGAAAAGTGAACATAACACTTAATGTGATGGTGAAAATTTCTGGTGGATGGTGCTGGAGAGATGGCTCTGCAGTTAAAAGGCCTTGCTACTCTGGCAGAAGATCCACGTTCAGTTTCCAGCACCCACACTGGGGAGCTCACAGCTGTCTATAACTACAGTTCCAGGGAGATCTGATAATGCCTCTAGCCCTGCAAGCCATTAGAATTCATGTGCACATACCCACACATACAAACACATCACTAAAATAAATATAAATACATATAAATATATACACACATATATGGTAAATAGGTGCAGAAAACATGAAAGTCTGTAAAAGTCTGTGTCTACAAAGAAATATGTACTATATGTACATATATTACAGGTGTCAGCAATGCCATCCCGGGTCTACATCAGGATGCTTAACCAAGGACAGACCAACAACGAGGGCAGGTGGAGTGTCACTGAACTGAACATATATAAGTCTTCTTATTTCTCAACAGTATTCCCTAGGCAGTAATACCAACTATTTAATACACAGCCTTTACACCGAACTAGATATTATAAGCAGTATGGAGAAGATATTTAGTGCGTTTAGGTGTAAAGTGACCACTCTGAAACAGTGAACCAAATAAATCTTTCCTCCTTTCAAAAAAATTAAGTTAATAAAAGATGTCGAGGAGGAGGTGCAGAGGGTAAACACAAATGCCGTTTCATTTCATATAAGAGATTTGAGCATCTCAGATTTCAGCACCTGCTGAATCCTGGAACCAGTGTCTCAGGTACACTGAGGGAAGACTGTGTGCAAGCAGTAGATCTGCATCAGATCTCTGTAGATGTGCTGTAAACATATACAAAATTTAAGAAGACCACACCACTTTAGGGATGAAAGGCCCAGAGTGGAATCTGTGAGAGGTGAGATCAGGAATAACTCTTCTTTTTCTTGAAACACAGGAGCCTTGAACAGAGCACACAGATTGACGGGACCTGCTTCGGCTGTAAATAAGCTATGGGTCTGACTGACTTGTCATCACCCTAGGACATTCAGAGTGTCTGTTTTCTTGGAGACAATAAAGCTATGAACTTTCAAATTTGTGAGGAGCAGTGTAGACCGAAGACAGCCAGCTTAGAAGTAAATAGACACAGAGCAATAAAACTTTTCATGAGGAAGAATTTGGGATAAGACCTGAGATAAAAAAGATAGGGAATTATTTTTTAGAGAGGTTAAAGTTGTGTGTCTTGGAAGGCTGAACCCTCCCATCAACTCTATTCCTGGGGGTTACAGATGGTGTCTTTTCAACATAGCTCCTCCCTAGGAAGGTCGGATGGAAACCTCAAGAGGAGAGGATTACAATGGGGACGGAGGGAAGGGGCACTCTCAGAGGCAGGCAGGCCCTCCTGTGTCTCAGCCTGGGGGACTCCAAGTCCATTACTATTTGGTCTACTCTCAGCCACACACCCAAGTGGCAGGGCCCCGTGACTACAAAACAGTACAGAAACTTATGATAGTATTTTCATACAAAGCTGCACTGAAAGATGGCAAAAGTGCCCCAGAGAAGAGTAAAGTGCGCTGGATTGCAAACATGTGCTGAGCTCCATCAGCTCTTCCCGAAACACAGGGCCGTCCAACTAGAATTTTACTATGAAAAACCTCTGTCTAGAAGAGACTAGCTTCTCAGTGCATAGAAAATGCCTCAGCACATCACACAGAAGGGCAGACATTTTTCATGAACCATTTTTCAGTTTCATATACAAAACACAGACACTACAAATTCATGCACACATGCGCACAAAAATACAGGCACATATATAATGTCCACACATTCATACAGCATGCACAGAAATGTCCACATACAATAAGCCATGTATAAACTCACACAGAGAGACATACACAATGCTCAACCTACATGGATGCTGTGCTTAGTTTTTGTCAACTTGACACAAACCTGGATACTACCAAGGAATTTTCTCCATCAGATGTGAGAGGGCCCAGCCCACTGTGGGTAATGCCATCCTTGGGCAGGTGGCCTGGGCTATATAAGAAAGGTAGCTGAGCCAGCTGGGGAAGCAAGTCAGCAAGCAGCATTTCACCATGGTCTCCGATTCATTTCCTGCCTTGGCTTCCCTTGATGATGGACCATAACCAGTAAGCAAATAAACCCTTTCCTCCACCAAGATGATTTCAGTCAGTGTTTTATCACAGCAACAGAAAGTAGACGAGGATAGATGTGTACAGGCACACAAAGGGACACACATCAAGATATATTACATATACACTGACACAGTATACACACACACACACACGCGCGCGCGCGCGTACACACATCATGAGAGAGAATCCATTTCTTACTGTGGCTCATAATCAAAGTTTCCTTCTACAGACAATTCTAGAATTCCCGAACCCAGACAGAACTAGAGACCACACCTCTGGGCTGTGCATGGAATGACATCTTTCCATGGTTTTCATGGTGAGACTGTGGAGAAGGAAGTGATACCTGTGGGTTTGAGTGACAAAATCAACACCTGAGGTCACTGACCTCAAAGCTCTCGTAACTCAGTGCAGCAGAGGAGCCCGTGAGTGGCTGAGATCAGAAACACCTGATGTCACACAGTGAGGTCATCATTTATAGCTTCTTCTCCAAGAAGCCTTCACTACCAGCGCCATTTGACTCATTATATCTCTCCCTGTCACTCCCCTAACCTCTGTGGCCTGTCATCAAAGTCTTCACTGCTTTGGCACATACGACCCTGTGGATGAGAAGCTCCACAAGGAACATGGTCCTACACCTTTGCACCCCAGAGCATCTGACATGGAACCCCTGTCCATCACTACGGATGGAGGCGATTCCCAAACACCAGCAAACAGTGCATCCACACTGTTCCTAGAAGAACCTAGTGGCAGAGACTTCAATACAGGTCGAGATGGGCTATGGGCAATGTGATGGATTTCCCCTATTCAGAAGGAACAGGAGGATAGCATCACCCACAAAAGCCTAGATGACCTTTTAGGGCCATAGAGCAGCACCAGTCACTGAAATAAAACATGGGTACCCTGAGTCCAAGAAGGTGTTGGCAACAGCTGCTCAGGTCAATGTGACCAGAGGTTTAAAAAGGATTTGAGCAAAACTGCAGGGCCTTGTGGGAAACTGCAGTACATCCTCAAAAACATTAACCATATAGGTCACTTATGAATAATAGTCAGGACTTCTACTTCCGAGTATGGAGTACAGACGATAAGGCAAGGTCTCAGAGACAACTAAAGAACCATGCTCTTACAACAGCCAAAACACAGTAGGCCAAGTGCTTGCTGACAAAGTACAAGGACTTGAGTTCAGTCCCTAGTATCCACATGAAAGCCAAGTGTGGTGGTGTGTGCCTGAAGCCCAAAACTAGGGGACTGAGGGAGGTAGAACTGGGGGCTTATTAACCACCAATGTGGCCAAAACAGCAAACTCCAGGCCCAGTGAAAGATCCTGGCTCAAAACATAAGGTGGAGAAGCAACTGCGATGTCAACCTCTGAGCTCCATACATTTTAAATAGGAGCACATCCAGAAATACGCATACATGTAACACACACACAAAGCCTATCACACACACACACACACACACACACACACACACACACACACACACAAAGCCTATCACTGTATCAAATGCCAAACAGCAATGTTGAAAACCCTTTCCGGAGGCTGTGCTAGCCCCACACATTATGTTATGACTGAAAGTTGCTCTCTTCCCCTTCACCAAGGTGTAGATCCTGTGGCTGACATGAATGCAATTGGAGGGTTCACCTCTAAAGAGGAGACTCTAAGGTATCAGCATTCAGTCAGAAAATCCCACTGAAATCACCCAGAAAAAAAATCCCATGACCTAATTACCAGGTCATAAGTGAGGACATGAAGACGATCCTACCACCTCCCTCAATTCAAAGCAGCCACTCAGGGCTGCCTTTGGGAGACAGTGTTTAACCCCAGAAAAGGCTCCAGTGTGAGAAACATATTCTCTACCTAAGATGATGTGCAATTGTTTTTCCATTTCAACACAGAAAAACAAAGAGTTAAAACAGCATGTGAACCAGGACCCAAGGGTAACAACCCTGAAATGTTGAAAGCACAACTGTAGTGAGATAATAAATACCAAATTAGCAAAGGGAAGAAACTTGCCAAACCAAAGCCATGCCACTGTGCAGATGTAAGGCTGGTATCAAGGATGAACGAATGTCACTGAATTCACATATGTCTTACAATGCAACACCCACCTGAAGGAGGAAAGATTTCTGGGCTGCACTGACAAAATGACTTCCAGGGAGGCACGCAGACATCAGTCAAGCCCAGTCAAATTTAATAATGTAAGAATATATTTAGCCATCTAAAATTACTTCTGGCCACGAAACTTCCTGTAATTTTTATCTATTCTTACACAGCATGTGTCTGTGTCTCTAAAATGCCACTGGATTCCTTAGCAAAGCATACCAAGTGTATTGCTAATTCTAACCTTGGAAGGGTAAGCCTTAGGCAATATCACATTGCCAAAATAACTAACCTAAAACTTTCAATATATGCACCACACAGCTTTCTTCACATATCACTGATTTTCAGAGGAAATGCATGGAAAACTTATGATGAAGAATTGCATGGAGTGCCAGATCAGCTGCTCCACCCCAGAAACAGAAGGTAGGTCACAGCTTTACTCCTGTCTGGCTGGGACAGTTGGCATAGGCCACAGAGTCAAGAAAACACTATGGAATAAATACACTTTCGTTTGAGACTTGTGGCAAAGCTTCACCCTGTTAAATATGACCAAGAAGCTGGGAAGCAACTTGTCCAAGTCATCTAAAAGACAGAAGCCATAAGGAGCTTACCTGAAATCATTTACTAAAATAGGGAACTGAAAGACAGAGTGACGGGTACAGGAGACAGAAAGCTGTACGGGAAGCTCTGGGAAAATTGTTTTGTTCTTTGAAGGAATTATTGCAAGCAGCAAACCACAAATTGCACAGGTTTTTCGGTGTTAATCAGCCAGTAAAACTCCAGATAACTGGGGTGCCCAAGGGCCTCCCACACCCTGCCTCAGGAAGGGCTCCACAACAGTGTGAGCGAGCCTTAGAGGAGCATCAGGCCCTCTTCCCAAGGACAACAGATGGAGAACAGATGATCGTAACTGGATAAAGACGGGCTGGGAAGACGCTTCAGTCACTAAGTGCTTGCCTGGCAAGTATTTGATCCCTCAGAATCCACACTTAAAAAACCTCGGGGCCAGAAATATGGCTTAGCAAACAGAAGCATTTGCATTCAGGCCTGATGATCTGACCCGCAGATCCTACCGAGCATCAGAGAACGGTCTCTTGAAAGTTGTCCTCTGACCTCCACATGTAGGCTGTGGCGCATGTGTGCTTGCACACATACCTAAGTGCACACACTCACATCATCATCATCATCACCATCATCATCTTAATAATAATGTACTGTAAATAAATAGAACTTTTTTAATTTTGGTATTTTTGAGACAGGGTCTCCCTGTAGCTCGTCTGTCATGGAACTCACTCTGTAGACTAGGGTGGTCTTGAACTCACAAAGATCCACCCGCCTCTGCCTCCCAAGTGGTAGGATTAAAGGCATGTACCACCACACCGGGCTCACAAGTAAAACTTTTTAAAAAGTCATGCATAGTGGAGCAAACATGTAATCTCAGAGATAGAGTGACAGAGGCAGGAAGATCCCTGGCACTCAGTGGCCGGTCAGTCTAGGCTAATTTGCAAACTCCAAGTTCACTGAGAGACCATCTCAAAAAACAAGTTGGATGGTTCTTGGGGAATGCAAAAGAGGTTAAGCTCTGTGTCTGTATGCACACCCCCAAACATATGTGCACCTGTACACACAAACACATACAGAAGCAGTGAATGGAGAGGACACAAATGTGAGAGCCCGCCTCCTCTTCACAAGCTGATATCGGCTTCCCAGGGTCTCAGATTCCAGGCACCTCGACGAGCTGAATGTTAAATATGACCTTAATAAACTTCCCTCCGATTATATAATGGACATTCAGAACTTCTTCAGGCCACAGAGCAGAGAGACAAGCAACAGTTCAGCCACCTAAAGAGACCACATTGCTATCCATTACCAACGAGACTCCTGAGCTTCAACTCAGGTCCAAGGGTACCAAGTGAACAGCCCCCCTCTCTCAGCCCAGAACAGACTCGTGCCCTGAAAGCCAGCCTGAGTGTGGATGAGCACGGTGACACCTACCTTCGCCCTGACCGTGAGCTCAGACATGCTGCTCATCATGTCGTTGATGGACCGGAACAGTTGCAGCAAGGACTCCACAAAGTCGGCCTCCCCCTTGTTCTCGTACAGCCTGCAAGAAACACACAGCACATGGGGGCCTGTGGAAAACACTCCCACGGGTGCCCTGTATCCACAGTGACAAAGGGAGCTAATGGGGGGCAGTGAGGCAGGAGGTACCCTCTCCAACATCGATCAAACAGAGAATGTGATTTGACAGACAGATGTGTGTAGGCCATCAGTGTCAAAGGTATGCAGAGAAATGGTCTTAGCGACAATGCATATTGCTGTTTTCATGGCAACGTGACATATTTTATAAACCTGAAAAGTGGCTATATGCACAAAGGGAAGAATGGAAAGAGCAAGGAGAAAAAGAGGATGAACCAGTTCACCTATCTATCCCACAGAAATAACCATTGTAACCACGTGTTTACTGCCAGTTCTCATATATATAGTGGTATTGGGAATAAAACACAGGGTCTCATGCATTCTAGACAAGTGCTCCATTACAAACGATATCCCCAGCCCCTCTGTCAGTATTTTTAACCCATAATGTCATATAAATAATATTTACAAGGACACTTAATTGTTTAATTGTAGCAGGATCTTATAACAATTTGAAAATTACACTATAATGGTAAATTCAAAGTGATTTTAAGTAAGGTACTATAACAATGCATTCATTTTAGAGGCAACAGGACCTAGAAATTCTTCAAGAGCTTCACTTCATCCTTAAATGGATAGGGAAGTTGTACACTGGTTACGTGTATGCAAATATAGGTTGCTCATTGTAAATAAGTTCTATCTATAAATTATTTATTAGCAGTTACTTCAAACTGCATTTACATTTTAAAATGTAGCAACTCAGATGTTTTATTAATGTAAACTAGCATCCTGCCTAATTAAAAATATACTCTACCTGAAACTTGTATACAATGGAAAATTTCATACACTAAGTGATAATTAATTACCCTAGAGGTAATCTTACATTTAAATGAGTTCCACTGTAAAACAAGGAATTTTGTGTAAATGGGGAAATTGAAAACTAGTGCATCTGTTTTGCAAATAAAGGTTTCTAAACAGACGATTGCTTAAATGATGCACCAAACAATTAAAATTATAGAGTCATGAACTTCTGCTCTCAGGTGGCAGGGGAACAATGGTGGGCACAGGTGTGAATCCCCAGGAGGAGTCTTGTGGGAAATTTTCTGCCACATGAAGACATTCACCAGTTCCTAGAGCTGTGATGGTGTGTGAGGAGAAACACCAGACAAAAACGTCTAGAAAGTCAAGTGGAATGGGTATCAGTCTTGTGTTGGTCACTTTTATGTTGCTGTGATAACACACCAAGACCAAGGCAACTTCTAAGTGGAACAGTTCATGTGGACTTAGAGTTCTGGAAGGAGAAGGTGGGAGAGATGTGACAGGAAGCAGGCGGAGAAGAATGCTGAGTGCTCCCATCTTCAAGCAGGTGTGGAACTGAGAGCAAGGCAAGGCTATGTACTCTCCCCAAGTCGCCTACCCCCAGCGACATTCCTCCACCAAGTAGGTCACACCTCCCAAAGGTTCCACGACCTTCCCCAAACAGCATGACCAACTTACCAAGTGTTTAAACAGTTGAGCCTATTGGGGACATGGGCATTCAAACCATAAGTGAACAAAGAAATGACTTGAGATTAGAACATGACAAAGAAAAGGACTTCCAAGAATCTTAATGAGGCATTTTGTAGGTCAGGCTGGCCTGTGAGCATGTCTATGGCGGGGGGGGGGGGGGGGGGGGGGGGGGTTGGGGGTGGGGTTATGGGGGGGGGGGGGGGGGGGGGGTTATGGGGGGGTATGGTCTTGCTAGGTAATTTGTGTGGGAAGAGACAGTCCACTGTGGACTACACCATTCCCTAGGCATGGGGTCTTGAGCAGCGAGAGAGTAGAAACCAGCCAGGTGTGGTGGTACATGCCTTTGATCCCAGCACTCAGAGGGCAGGCAGATCGCTGAGAGTTCAAGGCCAGCCTGGACAAACATGGTGCGTTCCAGGCCAGTTGTGGCTACAGGGAGACCTGTAGGAAGCTAGGTGAGAGGGCACAAGCAGGAAGGACGTAGTTATCCTCACTGCATTTGACTGCATCTGTCATGTGACGAGTTTCGTGAATTCCTGCCTTGACTTCCCAGAAATGATGGGCTGTGATCTGGAATTGTAAGCCAAATAAACTCTCTCTTAGAGTTGTGTTCTGTTTGGGAATTTTTATCACAGTAACAGAAATAAAACTAGAACAGAGACCAAGGCGCTCAGCCTGACCGGGCTTACAATGCAGCCCTGCCCAAGCAGTCTCTGATAAGACCAAGGTGCTCAGCCTACTTTCTAAGCCCAGAGGTAGACAGGATGAGTCATTTCAGGCAGATGATCACATGGTCTACAGCTTCCGCAACTTTGCACATGTGCAGGCCAGCCATCAAACAGAGCTCAATAATCTCAGTCAAAGATCAACTCACATGGTAAAACCAAACAGGCAAAGAAGATAAAAATTCAGGGCCACAGGGAGTATACTAGTCAGTTGACGGGAATATTGTAAAGGAAACATGGAGGCTGGAGAGATGATGGAGACGATGCGGCAACTGACAGCTCGCTGCTCTCCCAGAGGACCTGAGGTTGGTTCCCAGCACCCACATGGCAGACCACAACATCCCAGGGGACATTACACCTTCCTCTGGCCTAAGCCACCACACACACACACACACACACACACACACACGCACGCACATACCCATAAGTAAAATTAAATATTTTTTGATTAGATGAAACAAAAAAATAAAACAGAAAATAAAAAAGGCAGAGAAAACAGAAGCAAGATGAAACATGTTAGTAGAGAAAGAAAACTATAAATAGAAAACAGAAATTCTAAAATTAAAAGATGTACTGACTAAAAGTAAGAACTCACTGGAAGGATTAATGAGCAAGTAGGCACATCAAGAAACAGGGATAGTGAAATGGCAAACAGCTCACAGAAAAACAACTACAAAGATATACAATGCAGTAACAGGAAGGCACCATGAAGACATGGAAGAGAGCAGAAGACATGGAAGACAGCAGAAGACATGGAAGAGAGCAGAAGATATGGAAGAGAGCGGAAGACATGGAAGAGAGTAGAAGACATGGAAGTCAGCAGAAGACATGGAAGAGAGCAGAAGACATGGAAGAGAGCAGAAGACATGGAAGTCAGCAGAAGACATGGAAGAGAGCAGAAGACATGGAAGACAGCAGAAGACATGGAAGACAGCAGAAGACATGGAAGACAGCAGAAGACATGGAAGACAGCAGAAGACATGGAAGACAGCAGAAGTCATGGAAGACAGCAGAAGACATGGAAGACAACAGAAGACATGGAAGACAGCAGAAGACATGGAAGACAGCAGAAGACATGGAAGACAGCAGTAACCACAGTGTCAGCAAAGAAGAGGAAGATGAATCGCTACAACAGATAATGGTCATGAACTCTCCAAAAGTGGCAGACTTCAATCCAAAAGTCCAAACATCCAGTGTTAACTAAAATGGAAAGTGTTTCTATGCAGCCCACAGTAAAATTGCAAATAACTCCAGAGATAAACAGTAGCGCAGCCAGAGGTGGAAACAAGTGTCATCTCTAAAGATGCAGCAGGGGTCTGAAAGCCAACTTCTCACCAGAAGTGATGGGGACCAAAGGAGAAAAAGAGGAGCATCTGGAGGAAAGTGGTGCTAAATGGAAGTATCCTTCAAACACAGAAAGGAAAGAAATCACTTTCACATACACAAAGCCTGTAGCTGACTTCTACGAGGAGAAATTCTACAGAGAGCTCTTTAGACAGAGGGAAAATGAACCCCGAGGGAAACCTGGAGTAGAAGGAAGGAAGAAAAGCAGCTCTAACCACACAGCATAGCCAAGACTAGACTACCAACTATGCAAAGTAGCAATGCTTGATGGAGCTCAAAACACATATACCATGGGGCTGGAGAGATGGTTCAGCGGGGTACCTAGTTTCCATCCCCAGAGCCCACATGGCAGCTAGCAGACATCAGTAACTCCAGTTCCAGGGGATCCAACACCTTCTTCTGGCTTGTGAGGGCATTGCATACAAATGGTGCACTTACGTACATGCAGACAAAACACTCGTACACATAAATTTTTTAAATAAATGTAAAATTAAAGTGGATGTCTACATTAGCACAAGGAAGGGAAGTAAATGAAGTTAACGTTCTGTTATTCTGGCTGTAGCTAGTGTTTCCAGGGGAGTAATAAAAGTCATCTGAATTAGTCATAAATACACATACATGTTGCTATATGGTATAATTATCAAAAAGGTAATAAAATGTGTAACTTGTTAAGAGCACAGATAATTGTATAAAAAGCAGAAACCAGGAACTGGTATAGAAGAGTGGATGGATGGATGGATGGATGGATGGATGGATGGATGGATGGATGGATACAGATAAAATGGGATAAAATGCAGAAATCATGAACTGGTATAGAAGAACAAATGGATAGATGGATGGATAGATGGATGGATGGATGGATGGATGGATGGATGGATGGATGGATGGATGGATGGCAGACGGACAAACAGATAGACAGAAGTTAGACATTAGATATATGATACATGGATAGATGGACAGATGACAGTGGACATATGTGGTGACCACGAAGGGACCTGAAACAGCCTCTTTGGAGAAAACCAGGCTCTGGCAGTGCTCCTCCCCGCGCAGGAGCCCTGGTATTCTCCCTTGCCATGGTAGAACCTTCTCTGCACTGGTGAGTCTTCCCTCAGGTCAATAGTCCCACCTTTTGGTAGATGCCCCAGCTCACTCTATTTGGAAAGGTTTAGAAGGGTTCCTTCATTAAAAAAGGCAGATCTCCATGAACTGTCTTCTAGGTGAACACTCACAAGAGGGGTCTCCTGGCACATGCTGCCAATGCTGCTAATGCCTCAGGGATGACTCTGGATAAAGGAAGTTCTTGCTTTCCTGTTCCACCAACAGTACCACAGAGATTTAAGTCAGACATAGTCAGCCAGCCTAGCATTAGGGTCACAGCTTTGACAGTGGCCCCTGTAACTAGCTGCTCTTTCTGGGAACAAGGCTTTATCCCACTTTTTTAATGAACTTGAACCAACGGTCACACCCATGGCCCTTAGGTGGTCATTTCTTTCTTGGTTCTGTGTGTCATGCGCCTAATAGCAAACTTTTTATGTTAATACCTATAAGATTATTCTTAATCTGCAATTGAAGGATTAACATATAAAGGGGGATTTTTTGCTGTTTACTTCTTTTCTGTTTATTTTCAATCCATTGACCTTTTATCTCATATGAAAATAATTTTGTTACTCAAGAGAAATTAATTTCAATCAGTTCTAGCTGAAGTGAAAATAACTGAGAGTTTACTCCAAAGTTCATTTGAGAGGAGAGAAACAACAATGAAGGTAAAAGAGGTTTATTTCCAAACCACGAGCCATGCAAACTGCTGAGACTGAACAATTCAGTTCAGGCTTCAGAAAGCTGCAAATAAAAACCTTGAAGTTTAGCTATATTAGCAGGTGACCTTAACTTGTTCCATTCTGTCGTAAGTCTAACTCAACTATATTTTTATAAACTAATAAATTTGCATTACTGTGTTATTCTCCTAAAATTTTAAATAAAATAAAACCATAGATGCCCACCATTACTAGCATAAAACTTTATCTGCATTCCATGGCCAGGTTGGGTTGTATTTATTCTGCTGGATGTTAAAAACAAGGCATAAGTTTGACCTAGGAATAAATAGGCAAATAAAAAGATAACACAATGTGTATGGCTTTCTGTATATTACACAGAACTATTTGTCTTTTGGGGTTTGTCTATGAGCAGCATATAACTGAAAATAATGACAAGGTATGTCTAATATCTCCAATTTCACATGTAATCAAGGAATAAATTCAGCGACTGTAAATAATATGCTTAAAAATAAAACAGTTATGGGGGCTGGAGAGATAGCCTAGCGGTTAAGAGCACCGACTACTCTTGCAGAGGACCTGGGTTTGATCCCCAGCACCCACATGGCGGCTAAGAACCATCTGTAACTCCAATTCCAGGAGAACTCCAGTTCCAGGGGAATCCAAGACCCTCTTCTGACCTCCGCGGCATTGCTCGACATGGGTGCACAGATCTACATGCAGACAGTACGTTCATACACATACAAAAATAAAATTTAAAAATAAAAATAAGTAATAAATAAATAAAACAGTTATGTAAGCTAAAGTCTTAAAGCTATTAAACTAATCATATAAAGGATCAGCCAGGTGTACTGGCAGTATACCTTTAGTTCCTTTGCTTAGGAGCCAGAGACAGGTGGACCTATTTTAGTAAGAAACCAACCTGGTCCACATAACAAGTTCAAGGCTACCTGGGCCACACAATGAAGCCCCGCTTTGAAAAAAAAAAAATTTGTTGGTATGATAAATAAAAATAAATAGAAATTGAGGTTTTATTGACTTCTTAAATTCTATACAACACAGTCTATAAGTGGGTTTATTAGTACATACATTTGTCAATGTACTAAGTTGTCAATATATGGAAGAAAATCAAGATTGTTTTCTTTGGCCTTCTTCACCACAAACATTACATAAGGGTTTAAATCAAATCTTAACTGGTGGGTAATTTTATATGCAAAGAATAAAAGGAGAAAAATGAGTTTGAGGACAAAGTATAAGACATAAAATACCTCCTTTTGTTGAGGAAAATAATTTGGCTAAATTCAGAGTTGTAAATGATTATTTCAAAATGTCAAATAAAGAAGGAGGCTAAAAACAGGAAGCAAGCAGAGAAAATAAAGAAACTTATGAGGATGGAGGTGTTTGATCTTTCTTTGAGACAGGGTCTCCCTGTAGCCCCAGCTGTCCTGGAACTCACTATATACACCAGGCTGGCCTTGAACTCACAAAGATCCTCCTGCCTCTCCCTCCCAAGTGCTGGGATTAGAGGCGTGTACCACCACACCCGGCAAGGATATAGATATTTTGGGTAAGGAAAAAGAAAAGAATTTTTCAGATAAGGTTTTGTGTTGCAAAAATATTTTTTTGTTCAGGAGACAACCATGTATATGGTTCGAAACAAGAAGGAAAAACATGGCAGAAGTGCTAAGCAGGGGAAGTTTTGTGAAGAACATGCCTGAAAAAGGAAATTCACATGGGATCAACTTTAAAAAATATTTAGAAGCCAAGCGTGGTGGCGCACGCCTTTAATCCCAGCACTTGGGATGGCAGAGGCAGGCGGATCTCTGTGAGTTCAAGTCCAGCCTGGTCTACAGAGTGAGTTCCAAGAGAGACCCTGTTTCAAAAAGATCAAAAAAAAAAAAAAATTTAGACAATTTTCTAAAATATATTGTAGATGTATAGGTAGATGATAGATAGATAGATAGATAGATAGATAGATAGATAGATAGATGTAAAACCTAAATATAATTCTTTGCTTTTAAAACTAAAGCTTAGTAAATATTTTATTTATTATTATTTTTATTTTATGTGTATGAGTGTATTACCTGGCTGTATGTAAGTACATCCATGTTGTGCTATGCCCATGGAGGTCAGAGAAAGGCGTCAAATCCCCTGGAACTGGAGTTATAGGTGACTGACTGCTACCATGTGGGTGCTGAGAATGGAACTCTGATCCTGTGCAAGAGCACCCAGTACTCTTAACCCATGAGCCATCTCTCCAGCCCCCAACTAGAAAAATTTTTATAAAAAGTATGTATTGTTCTTTCCTTAGTAAAGCATACAAAAGCTTGCCTACCATACAAAGATTTTATGTTCCCTCAAGAGAACTTCTTTTGTTTTCTCGTGTATCTATTGGATTTTTAATTATAAAAATTAAATCTTTAAATAAAGTTTTTAAAAAATTACATCATGAAATTTGCAGGTAAATGGATGGTACTAGACGATATTATGTTAAGTGAAGTAACACAGTCCCAGAAAAAAAAAAATTAAATCTTTAGCATTTTCTTTATGACATCTATGTGTTTGGAAATCTTTTATGTGATCTTTTTTTTTTTTAATTTTTTTTTTAATTTTTTATTTATTTCGGTATGTGCATGAATGTACTGTCTGCATGCAGGTCTGTGCACCCGTGTCGTGCAATGCCGCGGAGGTCAGAAGAGGGTCTCGGATTCCCCTGGAACTGGAGTTCTCCTGAAATTGGAGTTTCAGACGGTTCTCGGCCGCCATGTGGGTGCTGGGGATCGAACCCGGGTCCTCTGCAAGAGCGGTCAGCGCTCTTAACCGCTAGGCCATCTCTCCAGCCCCTATGTGATCATTTTTAACGTAATTAAAATTGGCTAATAACACAGGTTACATGAGTAATGATTATTTTTTTAATGATGTTTGATTACTGATATGAACATACTAAGGATTGCAAATGTTTTAAAAAACCTAATGGTTCATGTTGTCACAGCTTACATTTTAAAATTCTATACAATGTAAAAATAACAATTTTCCTGTCAATTGCTAAAAACTCTTGAGTTTTAACCATGGCTATTCTAAATCTTTTGCTACCTATATGGTTGTTTCTTCTGTAACAGATTTGCAATATATTTATAGAAGATTCTAACAAGCAGCCTTAAGTACAACTGTCAGATAAATCAAAGCTAATTTTACAAACAAATTGGGTTTTCTTTGATTATCCTTGGTAAAATAGAAAAAACAAAAAAAGGTTACATCTAAAAAAAGGAAGGGGGAATTCTATCTTGACACGTACTGCAAAGGTGCAGTCCTAACAGGCTGACCTCTTTGAGAAGGCCTTTGTAGAATTTCAAATACATTGAAGGCTTGTTCATTATGCTTTGCAGGTTTTGACACAGGCATCATTAGCCTACAAGCTCATAATTGCTACCTGGCTTATGAACTCACTCCCTTCGCCATATGAAAACTTCTTACTGTTTTGCCTGTTGTTAGTATGTAATTCCCTTCTTCATTCTTTTCTTTTTTACTAATTATTTTTATTTTATGTAAAGGAGTGCATTGCCTGCAGGTGTGTAAGTGTGTCCCTGGTGTACAGGACCTACACAGGTCAGAAGAGGGTGTTGGATTCCCCTGGAACTGGAGTTAGGGATGGTTGTTAGTTGCTATGTGGGTGCTAGAAATCAAGCCCAGGTCCTCTGAAAGAGCAGCCAGTGCTCTTTCATCTCTCCGGGGCCCATTCTTTTCAAACCTCATGTGCCTTTATATTTAAGATATGTGACTCTTTTTTGCTTATTTATTCAAAGCCCAGTGCTTTGAAATGATAACTCATTGACAAATAACAGAGCGTATGATCTCAAGAGCAGACTCCAAGGAAAGCACTGTTAAGCCTCTTGCAGCTCACGTGTGACCAAGTGGGGCACAGCACTGATTACTAAAGGCAGTCACTTCTGCCCCTCAGATGGGACCAGACAAGCAATCAGGTCACACTCATGTCAACGACAAACTACAATCAAATCCTAACTACAAGATGAAAGACCAACAATGATTTTCATGAAAAATCTTGGTTAAAAGATAAGAACATAAAAGTTGTCAAAAATCAAAATATAGTCTCAGTGTCAATCTATCCCCCCCAAAAAAAATCTGAAAGCTGTAAGTTATGAAGGAAAGTGTCTTAAACATGACTGTCTCATAGAAACTATCTCAACAGACTCTGCATAACCCACAGGTGTACACAGACACCACAACCTTGTGCTTCTGACAGCACCCTTGGTTGAAGTCATTCCTGATTATTCCCTTGGCTCACAACGATTATTTCAGAATACCTGATATAACACTCCTCATCTGGACCTTCAAGACTTCCCTTGCTTCATTGTTTAAATATGCTCACAGTGAGGCTAGAGAGAAGGCTCAGTGGTTAAAAGCACCAGTTGCTCTTATAGAGGACCAACACCCACACAGTGGTTAAATACCATCTGTAACTCCAGTTCCACAGAATCGAACACCTTCTTCTGACTCTGCGGGCTTTGTGCGACACAGGTGCACTTAACATACATGAAGGCAATATACTATACACACACACACATATATGTATGTATATATAAGAAAAATAATAAATGAAATATTTTAAAAACATATGTCCACTGTTTAATACGACTTGTGTTCTCAATGCAATACACTGCTGTTCTCCTGAGCTTGCTACTGCAAAGAAAATGTCATTTTTACAGAATCAGCTGTTTTTTATTTAGGGTGAGAAATGTAACATTATATGTAAATAAATGGAATATTCAATTGAAAGGGCTATCAGACTGGATGAAATAAAAATACTGATACATACTGTTTATAAAAGCATACCTTAAGCTGGGCACGGAGACTCATACCTGAAATCCCAGCTCTCAGGAGGCAGAAATACGAGGGTTACCACAGGTTCAAAATCAGCCCAAACTACATTATAAAATCTGCTTTAGTCTGGTATATAAAGATCAAGTCAGAGAGAGAAAGAGAGAGAGAGACAAAGAGAGAGAGAGAGAGAGAGAGAGAGAGAGAGAGAGAGAGAATTAAATATACAAACACAGGGAATGAAAGACTAAATAAAAGAATTCCATTCAGACACTAATCAAAATATTAAGAAAAGGTTTTCATATTGACCAACTAAGATGCAAATCCACAAGGCTAACAATTATGAACCTATAGGCCACTAATAACTGTTCCAAAACCTGTACAGCATGAGTAACGATCTTTTAACATACTTGAAACTCTACAGAGAAGCTCTCAAGGATGAAATCTTAATATTCACTGTCTCTGTTGACAGTCAGCATGTTTAGGACACTTGAATGGTGAGCACTGCACAGTGACTCTTTTCAAGTACCCTTCTGTAATCAAAGATCTTAGAAGAAGGCTCTAGAAGGTTGGTTTTGTGAAATAAAGCAGGAAGAGTTGCTCATTCGACCTACTTTGAGATGGAGGAAGGTGGGGGCAGAAGGGGGGTAGAAAGAACCAGGGATCTTATCAATAAATAAATTGATAAGACCTCATTCCTTACTCCATTTTCAATAAGAATTCATTATCAGTGAATGATGACAGGGCCTTTGTCTGTTAACGACATTCTATATTGTGACCCAAGGAACAAGAGCAGAAAGACAGATCAACATAAATTATTCATAATCGATAACTAATTATTCACAAAGCTAACAGGAAATTACAAGCAAAAACTCCACAAAGCACAGGAAAGACATGGAGGTACTGAAGGATAACTAGAGGGAAGCACTGGATTCAGTGGGTCTGATGCAGGACGTGTGTGCTCTGGGCTTTCTAATTAATGTGATCCACCCACATAGAAGGCAGGAAAAAAATACAGCAAAGAAGGATTGCTGGCTGCCTGGAGTCTTTTAGTGAGTTTACCATGCACTAAATTTCTTTGGGCCAGAGCTGTTAAACTGCTGTTCTCATTTCAAGACAAAATGAGCTTTCTAACTAGAACAAAAAGTGTAGAATGCACACCGAAAAAGAAAGATAGCACGGGTAAGCGTCAATATCTTCATCTCCGAAGTTCCACCTCTTTGTTCTTTGGAAGAATAATTACTCTCAATTATTCCAGAATTTAACACAGCAACTACATTATTCTTAAAAACACAGCAGACCATTCTGAAAGAAGAAAAATAATAGGCCTCAAAAGTTGGTTCCAACTGCAAAAAGCAAAACACGCTTGTCAATTCCAGCTGTGAGCACAATTGTTTTTCTCCCAAGGTAATGAATGTATTTGTAGGTAAGAAAATGAGAATCTTGGCTTGTTTTTCTCCCTGCCTCTGCAAACACCCCACATGAGACCTGCTTAGAGCTTGTTACGATCAAACATTCTAGATGTCTATGTGGGACACAGGACTGCTACATCTTCAAGTAACTGACTCAGAAGAAGAATAGGATTTCAACCTCCGATCAGACCCTTGAAATTGATGATAACCATTAGGGAAGGACAATGCAGCAGGCCAGTAAAGGAAGAAACAAGGAGTCTGGCAGAATCGGCTCTGATTTTAAGTTCATGAGGTTTGTTTACTCCTCTGGAATCCTAAAGATAATAAAACATCTCAAGAGTTTTCATCCATAGATATAACTTCATTTAGTGTTCATCAAGGCTGGAGCAGTTAAAAGCACTGGCTGCTCTTGCAGAGGACCTGGGTTCAATTCTCAGCACCCACAACTCCAGTTCCAAGGAATCCAACACCCTCTTCTCACCTTGGGCATTACACAACACAGGCATACTTACATACATGCAGGCAGTACACTCATATCCATAAAATATTCAAAAAATAAGTGTTTATCAACTAAGCATGGTAGTGTATGCCTTTAATCCCAGCACTCCACTCAGGAGGCAGAGGTTGGGGAAATCTCTGTGAGTTCAAGGCCAGCCTGGTCTACATAGAGGGTTCCAGCCCAACTGAGACTATAGGGAGACCCTGCCTCAAAAAGACCAAAAAAAGAAGCATTTATCATAGCCATACAATCTGGCTACAAATGCACTTAGCATTCTGAAGTGGTCCTTCCATCCCTACAAAATCTTTGGAAGAAGCCAAAATCCACATTTAGGAACATATAGAAAGTTGTGAAAATCTGGGAAACAGAAAGGGCTCAAGTATTTCGTACCTATGCATGTATGGAAGAAGGCAGGGTGACCAAGGAAAGACAAGGCGGAAAGGATGGCAATCCACTCAGTAGGATCCCCAAGTGTCAGTCAAACAGGTCAAATATACCCAGACAAGAGCTTTGGGAGGCAATGGACAACTTGCTACCTCTTAGAGATTGCTGACACAATCAAAAAATTGTCCTGGACAATTTTGGCTCTTTGGATAAGCGTGTAACCCTAGCATTGCATAAGGGGTATGGGCCTTGGCTGGGGAAACCACCTAAGTTGTGTTAAGGGTACATGCAGCTAATCATATTTCTAACCACTGTAGAACTGACAGAACAGAGCAGGGGATATGGTGGTGCAGGCCATTAATCCCAGCACTCAGGAGACAGAGACAGGCCTATCTCTGTGACTTCATGGCCAGCCTGTTCAACAAAGCAAATTCTAGGCCAGCTAGACTACAGGGAGACAGTCTCGAATAGACCAAAAAAAATAAAAAACCTGAACACATCTGATGGACCTATGGACCTTAGTTTTTTTATACTTGAAATGCTCAATTATTTAAATTATTTTTATTTTATATGTATGAGTGTATTGCCTGCATCTATATAAGTGCACTTATGTCAAGCAATGACCATGAGGTCAGAAGAGGGCACTGGAGCCCCTGAAACTGGAGATACAGACAGTTGTTAACTCCCATGTGGGTGCTGGGAAATGAAGATGTGTCTTCTGCAAGAACAACCAGTACTCTTAACCACTGAGCCCCTGAAATGCTCAATTCTACACTTCAAAGGGTCTAAAGAGAAAGGTAGGAAATTTGTTACTGGAACACCAAGATGACCTTGTTGTTGTCAGTGGACTGAATGACTTCTGTCTTTTCTAAAATGGGCTATGGTGTGTAAAATTCATCCTTTGCACTAACAACCCAATACACAGGCCACTGTTGCATGCTTCTTTTCTGAGTGAGTTTTGGGGATGAGGAAATCATCCTGCAGTTACAGAGGAGGCACAGACCATCAAATCCCTGACTTCACAACACATGGATAGGAAACTGGACGAGATAAAATTTTCAAATAAATCATGATAAAATTGACATCACCTGAGAACTTTTTTCCAATTCATACACCTACCTTAGTCTAATGAGAGATTTAAAATAGGAAAAGAATACAGCCCAGTGAGTTGGCTCAGTGGGTAAGGGCTCTTGTGGCCAAGGCTGATAATCTAAGCAAGATCCCCAGAACTGACATGGTAAGAGGATAAAACACCCTTTCACAACTGTCCTCTGAACTCCACAACTGAGCCCTGGAATGTACACACATCCGCACACACAAACAGATAAATGCATAGAACAAATAATTTTTTAAAAATCTTTAGGCAATGGGAAAAATAAAAATAAAAATTCGGAGAGTCAAAAAATTCACTGTCACATAATTAACATGACTGAAATAAAACCAGACAAACTATGGGAAAGCACAGCTCAGTTTCTCTAGTCTTCTTTCTTACAGTAACAACAAGAAAATCAGCCATGGCTTAGAGCCTTAGGAAGAGAAACCACCAGTCCACTTGAAGTGTTACACATATCTATAACAAGCAAAGTCAGAGCCTACCTTTGAGGTGCCTGTCAGGGGTCAAAACCTGCTGCCCTCCAACCTTGGGTCTTCATATAAAAATGGCAGTAAACAGACAACTGGTTTAATCACCAGAGTGAATACACCCACTGTCAACCCTGTGCTATTCAATAGCATAGGGATGGTTGCCCCAGTCACCAGTGGTTACAGCCTTATTTCTGACCATACAGTCAATAGCATGTTGCTGTGACTTTCTTTCTACCTTGCCATATCTGAGATTGGAGTCTGAATTCTTTCCCTTTCTTCTTGGTGCTTAGGAACATACCTGCTTCAAGCAGGTTAAGATGAAGTATAGCAGAAATAGGAAGGTGGGGATATGGGTCCTATGAACTTCAGTCCCCACTTGTCACTGATTACATGAGCTTTACAAAGGCAACATGCTCTCTTATTGATGGGGATCTTTGTAGAACTCACCACAAGAAGAGCATCGATCAAAATAGGTCACCCACGGGCTGGAGAGATGGCCTAGCGGGTAAGAGCGCCGACCGCTCTTGCAGAGGACCCGGGTTCGATCCCCAGCACCCACATGGCGGCTGAGAACCATCTGAAACTCCAATTCCAGGAGAACTCCAGCTCCAGGGGAATCCGACACCCTCTTCTGACCTCCGCGGCATTGCACGACACGGGTGCACAGACTTGCATGCAGACAGTACATTTGTACACATACAGAAATAAAAATTAATAAAAAAAAAAAAAAATAGGTCACCCACAAAACAGATACCCTCCAAAACCAACCAGACTCCATTCCATGCCCCTACTCCCAATCTCTCCATTTCTCCATCTGTGGGATACCAGAAAGCAATTTCTTTTTAAAACAGCTGTAAATATTATAAACATTAATATATAAAATATTAACATCCTCTAAAATAATGAAATCATTAACTATCCCAACTTGCTTTCAGGTTAAAAAAATAATTCCTAAGATGATCAAGTTATCATGAAACACATCACTAAGAAGACATCTTTCCCTTAACTCCAGAGTGCAACATTGCTTGAAGGAAAGAAGGACTGGAACCCCAGAATCTTCCCAAGTGAGGCAACAGAACTCAATTTCTGTGTTTTGTTCTTGTTCTTGTTTTCATTTTTGTTTGCTCCTGTAGGGCTCTTTGCCCTATGAAGATATACTGAGAAGCACTCCCATGCCCTTAGTAAATGCCCAGCTCTGCTTGAGAAGCATTACTTAGGCTTACAGCAGACAGCATTCGGCTTGCAGGCACACTTGAGAGCCTCTGAAACAATGCAGCTTCATCCAGAGCCTGCACGAACTTCTCAGAAAGTGGTCAGGGGCAACGTGGGCAAATTCACCCCAGACATTCATCTATCAATGCTTGGTTGTGCTGGATAGTGTTAGGGTCAACTTGGCACACCTGGGTTGAGGGAGCCTCAATTGGGGAATTTCCTCCATTTGACTGGTCTATGGCCATGTCTGTGGAGTAATGTCTTGATTGTTGAGTGATGTGGGAGTGCCCAGCTCACTATGGGTGATTCCACCCCTGGGCAGGTTGTTGTGTATTGTGTAAGAAAGCAGGCTGGAGCCTGGTACGGTGGCGCACGCCTTTAATCCTAGCACTTGAGAGGCAGAGGCAGGCAGATTTTGTGAGTTCAAGGCCAGCCTGGTCTACAGAGCGAATTTCAGGACAGCTGGGGCTACAGGGAGACCCTGTCTTGAAAAAGACCAAAAAAATAAAACCCTTTCCTCCCCAATTTGGAACTGGTCAGAGTGTTTTGTCACAGCAATTGAAAGCAAACTAGAACATCACTTAGGGAGCAAGCCAGTAAGCAGCATTCTTCCATGGCCTGTGCTTCAGCTCCTGTCTCCAGGTTCCTGCCCTAAGTTCCTACGTTGGGCTCCCTAAGTGATGAACTGTGATCCTGGAGATGTAAGACAAATAAACCCTTTACTCCTCAAGTTGATACTGGTCACAGCAATGGGGAAGCAAACTTGAACACTGGTCATGGTAGAAGGCGAAGAAAAGAAGTGGAGGAAGAAGTGAACAGGGGAAAAAGAAGAGAGGGGAAGAGCGTAGCAAAATACAAGGGAAGCAAGGATTTCCTCACAGCCTTAGCTGGACACCTACTGATTGAACAGTATCCGTGAGCGCACGATGAACTTGAAGATGTACTCCAAAGCTTTTATCGCTTTGTACAGCTGCTCGTTGATTCCTGGCTTCTCGGCATTGTCCACGTAGGTCCTTAACACCTTTGTCAGTTTCCTAGTCACAAGGAAAACAGGAAAATCAACAGCACAGAAAATTCTACCTCCACGATAAATGATAAGTTCACGGGGTTATTTTGATCCTGGTTTCCACCCACAAATATATGCATATTTATGAAGGTTTTCTAATAAAAGCCAGTGATAAAATGCTTCCCAGGTAGTGTAAGCATATTAAATGTATTTTCTAATTTAGCCTTCTCAAGAGGAAGGAAGGACTGCTCATATTAACAGACTAGGAAGTTAAAGATTTGACAGGTACACAAGGTGAAACATCAAAGCCAAGAGGTTTTCATTAGAGCTCAACAGAGCCACAGACCTGCCTGTTGGTTTTTCTTTGTAAAAGACAATCAACAAAAGTGTTTAGGACCTGAGTCACATGTTCCATGCAAATGCAAGCAAACATACTTTACACTGGGTTGCTGAATTCCATATTTCCCACAACACAAAATGTTGAAATGGGGCAGACGTACCCTCACTGGGAACTGTCCAGCCTGTCTCTTCATTTCAGGGGATTGGCTACAAGTAAAGTTCTTACACAAAAAATGAAGTTTTAGAGGCCAATGGTCAAATAAACACAATTAAAATTTCCAAAACTCTCCTGAGTCCTGATTAAAGAGGTAAAAAATATGAAAATAATAAACATTTTTAATAGATCTTATATTTCTTAATAATAGACTTCCCCTCAAAACAGTTCATTTTTAAAACATAAGCATACTTTTGTAGTTATTTCTTTATAAATTAGAAGCAGAAAACAACTTTCTTTAAAATACTTTATTATTTTTATTTTATGTGTATGAGTGTTATGCCTGCATTTATGTAAATGCACCATGTGTGTGCAGTGCCCTACAGAGGCCAGAAGAGGGTGTCAGATCCCCTGGAACTGGAATTACAGCCAGTTGTTAGCTGCCATGTGGGTTCTAGGAACTGAATCTAGGTCCTCTGGAAGAACAACAAGTGTTCCCACAGAAAACAACTTATTAACATAAAAACATAAACATTTAACCATGAAAAATAAGTTTACATAATTTATAGCACCTATAAATTATTTTCAAATTATCCATCCCCTGACAGACATAATTATAGGAAGCTACAAATAAACTGCACACTGGGAACTTGTAATTCATAGCTTAAGTTATTTTAAATGTCTGGTTCATAGACACCTTTTTTATAAAATTATTGAGACAGAGAAAAAGGCCTCAAATTTTTCTATTTTGCTATTTCTAATGAGTGGAGAGTTTAAATGATAACAGACTGCTTCAAACCTTCAGGATGTATGAGGTTAATTTAAACAAATGAACAAAATTTGAGAAATATAATTTTTAAAAAATAATCAACTTCATTAATATAAAAACAAGCAAACTAAAATAAGATGGAGCTAGGGAGATGGCTCAGCAGCAGACTACCTGAAGCATATGCCAGGCTCTGAGTTCAATCCCCATTGTGGCAGAAATAAAATAAAACCAAAGTTAAACAAGAAAATAACAAAAAGTAAAAATTTTGCCTAATGAAGAAAATGCCGAGAGGCCATACCACTGCTACTGGGATAAAGGGGAACAGTGCTTTTTAAAGGTAAACAGTAATGTGCATTAGGGCATTTATCATGGACATCTGTTACAAACAAAAATATACAAATCCTTCAACATTAGCACCTCCATGTCTGGTGATCTAACACAAGCAATAACAGGTATATTCAGCAATGTCTGCAGAGGCCTTATCTGCAATAGTAAAAACATATAAGCAACATAATGCCCATCATTTGAAGAGTGCTTAAATAAATTATGACACATTCCCAGAATGGAATACAATAAATTGTTAAATACAGAATGCTAGAGGCTCAACAGGAAGGGTCCAGTATAACTAATGTGGATTTAGGAGGGGTTTATTGTATTTTGTTTTTTAATTTATTTCTATTTTTTTATGTGTATGAATGTTTTCCCTACCTGTATATAAGTGCACCCATATCATGCAAAGTCCATAGAGACTAGAAGACGATGTCAGATCACCTGGACCTGGACTTATGGACAGTTGTTAGCCACCATATACGTGGGTGCTGGGACTCAAACCCAGGTCCTCTGGAAGAGCAGCCAGTGCTCTTAATCGCTGCACCATCTGTCCAGCCCATTTTGGGTTTTGTTGCTGTGGTTAGGGTTTTTTATTGTTTTTTTAATTTTTGAGACAAGCTCTCATGCATCCCAGACAGACATCAAACTTGCTATGTGGCTGAGGATAACCTGGAACTTCTTCCGATCATCTAGCATCCACCTCAGGAGTACTGAGATTACAGGTGTTCACTACTACAGACTTGGGGATGGAACCAGGCCTTATGCACTCTACCAACTGACCTATATTCTCATTCTTTATGTGCTCAGGACTAACACAAATTAACTATTAACTGAGGCAGAAACAGGAGGATGCCTATGCACCCACATACATACCCAAATACCCAGCTACTCCTCTCATGCTCACAGCATGAAGCTATGCTATCGAATTAATGAAGATGCTAATGTAATCGTGGAGAATAAACATGGAAACACTGGTCATCTCCAGTAAGCCAAATCCCATACGTAGTTTTTTTTTTTTTACTTTTATGTTGAGCATTTTTTTTTTTCTTTTCAAGACAGGGTCTCCATGTAGCCCCAGCTGGCCTGGAACTCACTCTGTAGACCAGGCTGGCCTTGAACTCACAAAGATCCACCTGCCTCTGCCTCCCAAGTGCTAGGATTAAAGGCATGCGCCACCATGCCTGGCATGAGCATATTATTTTTAAAGATGAAGGCGGTAGTAGGGAATAAGCAATTTCAAATTCTGTTCAAGCTTGAACCCTTTCTACTAATACTAACCCATAACGCAATAATCTTTGGTTATAAGGATTGTGCTCAAGGCATGCCTTCTAAGTCATAAAAGAATAAAACTAACTTTAATAGAGTTTTAGTTTGTAGTGTATTGGGTTGCACTACAACTCTCCAAAATCTAGCAGTGACAGAGAATCTTTGATGACAAACACCTGAAACAACATAGCTCCCTAAACTACTCCAACTGCCAGCTTTTTCTTAGAAGAATTTGCTGTGGCTTTTCAATGTCCATCATATTCATAAAAGAAACACCCCCAGTCATGGATGGGATTTCCGGCTCAGCTTGGACACTCACCAGAGCAACTGTAACAGTGACATGGATGGCCTGGGATGAGTTGTCTACCAAGCAATCATATGGAAAATGACTGTGGGGCTGGGGAGATGGCTCAGTCACCAAAGTGCTTGCTGAAGAGCTGACTGGGGAGCCCCCAGCACCCGTCCACAAAGCAAGGCAGTGCACCCCTAGAATCCCAGGGCTTGGGAGACAGAGGCAGGATGATCCTGGATTTACAGGCCAGCCAGTCAAGCCAAATCAGTGAGCTCCAGGTTCAGTGAGAGACCCTGTCTCAAAATGTAAAGTCGGACCTCTGACATTGACCCTTGGCCTCTATAGGTGCATGCACATGTGCACACACACACACACACACACACACACACACATGTGTACATGTGCGTACTAAAAAAAAAATACGTCAAAAAATCTGTAGGTGACCAAAGAATGGGAATGAAGGCATTTCTAATACTGATCAGGTAACAACACCACGGAAAGGAGGCCTGAGACCCTCAGGGGAGTTTGCCTGCTGGTGACATCTGTGTTCCAAGCTTAGCATACAAGATCCTCCAGTCATGGGATCCAGCACTGTGATCTGCTCACTCAGAACTGAAACAAACAAAGGCCTCTCTTGGTGGGCCATCATGCACAGGACACAGCTGAAGTCCTGACGAAAGTCTGTCTCACTGAGCTCCGATTATTCTTCCGAGCTCTACAACACGCTTTATTTTACCCTTATTCATATTCTACTGAAAAAAAAAAAAATCCATAGAATACTCTTTGGAAATGGGATTCCTTCCAACTCATTAATCAAAAAAGGAATAAGATGCTAATAATGATTCACAAAGAGAATGGCTTTCAACCAGAAGATAAATCTGCAAAGCCATCTCATGACTGCATAAGGATTGCCACCTTTGGCAGGAGCCAGAAAGGGACAGGGCAAACGCAGTGTAGGGGCAGAAGGCAGCCTGGGCGTGCTGCTTCTATGGAATAAAGGTCCTCACAGGAACACCTCCCCTCTCCTCTCTTGAATAGGTGCTGCTCAGGCACAAGGCGCCCCAGGCTCCATGAACTATCTACAGTGGGAGCTGCGAGGATGCCCACCGCAGTAGAGGAACGAAAGCCAAAGAGGGCAACACTGATGAGGAGACTGTAGGTGAAGGTGTGGTGAAAGCCTGCTGCATCTGCCGAGGACTTCAGGGAGAAGGAGGGTGGAGATTCCGTGATAACGCTTAGTGCCGGAGGTCCACCTGACCCACTGAATACTACAAGCACATGGCCAATGCAGAGGCAGCCTTCAGTACTAGTTAGAATCACAAATTAAGCCAGGCATGGTGGCACAAGCCTTTAATCCCAGCACTCAGGAGGCAGAGGCAGGCAGATCTCTGTGAGTTCAAGGCCAGCCTAGTCTACAGAGCGAGTTCCAGGCCAGCTTAGGAACCAAAGATGGCTTCCCTCAAATCAAGATTTTAGTGTTTTAAGTGTAATGTAATAACCTTACCAACATGCAGGGTTGTGAGTTTTTTTATATTTACTTTTTTAGTAAGTGTATAGAAAATCTGAGTTGGTAGTTTATCAAAATATAGTAGCAATACATGACTTTCTAAAATACCAAAATCTTTTCAGTAGACTGCCAACACGGAGGAGGATACGGATTCCTACCTCAGTCCCAGCTCGGCGTAAATACACAATGTTTCGTGTTTCCTCACTGAGTAACTAGCAAAATCTAAACACCCTACTTTTGTAAAACAGACTCTTATGTAGCCCAGGCTAGCCTCAAATTCATTACGTAGCCTTAGATGACACTGAACTTCTGAGCCTCCTGATGCCAACTACCATATCAAGGTCATGAGGTCCTGGTAATGGAACTTAGGGATTTATGCATGCCAGGGAAGCCCCTCTATGGAGCTCCAAAATCCCTCCTTTTCATTTTTCCACCACTGAGGATACAGGTCCTTCTCAACTGCCCAACACAACTAAGCTGAGGCCCACACAGTGCAGGGAATACTGCCGCCAACAGAGCTCAGCACTGCTCTGACTTCCTCGAGTTAAAGAAGACAGGCCACTGTGAAAACTGCTGCTGAGTCATGGTTGAAAGGAGAATTCTGAAGTCAGCCACAGATGGAGATCCTGCTGTGTGTATCAGCATCTCCGGACCCTGTCCACAAACCCTGCACAGTCATGCTTGGTCACCAGGGCAAGGAGGTGCCCCTGATGTTCCTTCCTCACAGTCTGTACTTTGCCCAACATGCCAACCTACTGGGTTGTTCCACTGAGTGAACAGGGAGCTTTAAACAAACATTTATTAGCAAAAGACTAATAAAAGCCTTGCCCAGCTTGCTCCACGGGCTTGGAGAGATCCTGGGGCTCTCACCCCGCCAGGGACTCCACCCACCACCTGTCATAAACACACAGGACAGGACAGGGAAAGATTTGCAGCGCAGGAGTGGGCTGTGCCACCAACTGGCTTCAGAAGCTGGCATCCCCAGACTTTGAGTTCACAGCTACACACAGGCATTTTTTCTAAAGTCTACTCAAAAACATTGACAGGAGCCTGGACTCAAATTATAGAGCCTAAGGGAAAAGGTGGTTTCTAATTTCTAGTGGGGTGTTCTTAAAGAAATGGTATAATTTTTTTTTTCAATGCAACTTCCAAAATACAAAATTTGAACAAATGTCATTAAATCCCACTGTGAGAGCAAGTCACACACAGTAAATTAAATCCAGCTCTGCTTAGTGCTTTCTAGGCATCAAGGGTTATTCTGAGCTCACTAATAACTCATTAAAATTCTCAAACAAGACCACAATCATATTCTTTTCTATAGACAAGAAAGCTAAAGTCCAGAGAGGTTAAGCAACTTGCCCAAGATCACACAACTCATACAGGACAGAGTTGTCATTTAGGTGCATGGATCTTGGTTCTAGGACTGTACTACCAATCAGAAGATGAGCTACCTCTATGGCTCCCTGGGTATTACCAGCCCTCTGGAGTATAGATAGGGGAGGGATCAAAGGTCTCAAATGAGCACCAAACCCTAATTGGGTTAACAGCTAAAGCTTATACAGAAAAAAGGGGGGATGACATACTTTAAGGAGCCAGGAAGGCTCTCTGAAAAATATAAAACTGCATTTTATGTACACTAAAGGACCAATAACCTCAAAACAGGAACATATCCATTTACTCCTTCATCAGATGCTTGTTGGGATTCTGCAGCGTGACAGACAGGCTGCATCCATATATCAGCTTCATCGAACATAAACTGAAAATTTCAAAGATAAATGGAAGGTATGGAAGAAACCAAGAATGTATTCCAGAATGTTACAATAATTTATTACATATCTCTCTCAACAAGATTTTCAGGTCTGCTAAGAGGGAAACAATAATGAAAATTATTCCAGTAAATCCAGAGTTCGGAGGAAAGAAACACACAGTCAGACAAATGTCACAGATGAAAATGACTCTAAATATCAAACACTGCAGGAAAAGCAGCAGCACTGGCTTTCAAATAACACAAAAGAACTCACGTGTAGGCCAACGTGGCACTGAAGTGTTTCTTAATGTAGGTTTCCAAAACGGGATTAAAGTGCTGAAATTTCCTATCAGCAATTAGTCCAATGATAAAGACCTGTCAATGTAATTAACAATACTCCCATGAGTGGCACAAGGAAGGCTGTTCTGGAACCTTCATACCACCAACCTGTATGTGAGAAAATCAGCCAGGTTGGATCCAAGTGGAAACCTGACAGCAGGTTTACATCTTTCTACCTAGAAATGTTATTAGCATAACTATCGTTTCACATTAAAGCAACATTCCCACTCCACCAGGCCTCCCCTTTGATTGACTCCATGACTGAAAGGCTTTCAAGGTGACTGGGATGGGTCCCCTGTCCCTTCAAAGGCTGCAGCTTGAAAGAACACCTCGCCCTCTGCAAGATGAAAGGGAGGCCCCCTTACCAGCGCATCAAACACCAGCGTATCAAAAGTCTCACTCTCTGAGTTCTCCATCATGATATTGAAGAGGGCATCCAAGGTATCCTGTAGGAACTGCACAGACACAAAAGGTCAGTGACAAAGTCAGTACACCCTGCCTCTCCGAGCCTGGAAATAACTGTGATTTCCAGCAAGACTCCACCTCCCTGCTTTTCTATACAGCCACTAACTTCTAGCCAGGCATAGCAGTATACTCCCGTAATGTCAGAACTGAGGAGGCTCAGGCAAGAGGATTACCTGGGCTACCTAGTGACTTCCAGGCCAGCCTAGGCTACAGACCAAGACTCTGTCTCAATAAATACATGAATAAATAAAACTTCTAACTTCCAAGATTTTATTCATATGACTGATGGAAAAATTTCACATGACCAAATTCCAAACAGAATCAGATCACCCTTTGTCAGACACGGAGAGACCAGAGCTGGGAGATGCTTTACGCAGCCCCTACTCTACCCAGAGAAACTCCCCAAGCCCTTCGATATTTCCACTAGGATAGATCTGCTTTGTCTACAAAGAGGGCAGGTGGTATCCAGCCAACAAACAGCAGTGAGGAACCACAGGGGCTGGGTTTCAACTGAGAAAGTTAAAGTACCTTCTACCAATAAGTCCTCCAAGATGGAAAAAGGAGTACGTTCCTGAAGCTAAGGCACAGAGCAGTGTGCTGGACAGTACTTATATGTTACTATTAATTGATATAAATTATTTTTACAGTCTACTGAAACTCACCAAATAAATATGACCATCTAGGATGGCAAAGCATCATTAACTTCATTAAGGGAAAAAAAAAAAAAAATCAGACCTCAAAGACAAGTCACCCTAGAAGTTGTCAAATCCCACACTCTGAAGGAGGTGTAAGACAGGCTGGTACAGACTGTACTCAAGTGAGAGATGTCGGGTGGTGAAGTCCAGGACTAAGTGGATGGATGTTGACTATAGATAGAGGAGTGACACATAGATGCCTCCACATTAGTCACTAGGGACCTGCAAACTGAAACCACACAGACACTCACACCTCACCCACTGTAAAAACTATGATCAAAAGGATGGACAGTAAGCATGGAGGAGAATGCAAAGAAAGAAAGGGAAGACCCCCGCGCAGGCATCGCGGGTGAAGTACACAATGGTGCAGTGGCTCTGGAGAGCGACTTGAAGCTTAAAAGAGTGATTCACCTCATAATTCAACAACTGCATTCTTTGCCACAAAGAAAGAAAAAACATACACAAACACAAAATCTCACCCATAAACATCTAAAGTAGCATTATTCACGTTTGAAAAAAGAAAACGGATGTGGATGAAACAAATGTCCCACAACTGGCAAATGGGTGATTAAATGTGAATGTGTTCTATCGGCTCAATGGAGCATGAGCAGAAATGAATTCCCTGTGTGTACTACAGCACGGCAACTCTGTCCGCTAAGTGTATGAGCTGCACTCAGTAAAGGAAACCAGATTCCCATGGCCACTATGCATGTTCTAACATGTGAACTACTCAGGATGGGCAAATGCAGAGACAGAACCTAGACTGTTGGTTGCAGAGACTCTGGGAAATGACTATGATAGGTTTGAGTTTCCTTTGGAGATGAAGAAAATGTTGCCTAACTCTATAAACATATAAAAAGCTACACACAACATCTAAAGGTCCAGAATCGGGAAGGAAGCCGCAGGAACCTGCTATCAACCAGTTCTGGTTCCCAGAGCCCACCCAGGTGGTGTGCTATGAGAGCTGAGGACATAGCAAAGCCCAGGGCTTTCCTCTGGGGGGAAGGACGGCCTGTAACCTAGCGAGAGCAGTGAGCTGAGCCCCACTGCTGCCGCTCACTGACGACGGAACCCCCAGCCTACCACGGTACCACTTAGCCCCACTAAACAAAGAAAGCGGTACACACAAACAGCAGGGAATAAAACCACCCTTTCCACAAGGGCTTCTCATCTGGACAAGACAAGGGCTTAATGAACCCTTTGATTATTTGGGTAGGCACCATGTCATTACTTTTGTAGCATTTCCCATAATTTTCAGATTACAAATATTTCAAAGGTCAAAACTTCAAGCCATCTGCTAACAGCCCAATGTTTCTGCCAACAAGCTGCCCAGGTGCCAAGCCCTGGCTCATCACAGTTCAGGCCATGTCCCTGCAGCAGGCCTACCAGTGCCACCACACGCATGACAGGGTCAGCAGCCCAGAGTTAGATCTGGAGAGATTAGAGCCTCCCTCTCTGGCCACAGCATCTGGTCAGTACAGGGCCTCTACACAGAGCCAAAAGCAGCATATTGCACAGATATTCTCATATTCATCCACCCCCCAAACTCCCACCCCACCCCCACCCCTTCACCCCCTCACCCCCCCACCCCCGCAAACCAACAACTTCATGGGAAACCATTTCTCCTACTACATGTGCAAGTTCCTTTCCTTACCCATCAGGCAATGCCACCGTTGCACTACCAGTTATGAAAATACACAAGGAAGTCATAGAATAAATGGAACACACCCCACAATCCAACAGTGTCTCTAAATAAAATACAAAGAGCCCATGAATTGAGGAGATCCCTCAAGACCTCCTGGCCATCAAGAGCCATGCACCCTAGACAGGTCAATTCACCTCTCCAGGCACAGGTGTGGGGAGGGTACACAGGCCTAAGGAAAAAAAAAAGCCAGGAACACTAGGTAAGGGGAGAAGGTCACCCCATTCCAATCAGGAAGGAGGGAGAGAGGAATGAACCTCAGATGTGACAGTATGTAAGAGACGGGGGATAGATAATTCTAGATTTTTTCCTGGTTAAGTGTGACATCAAGTCAACAGAAGTACAACAAATTTGTGATGTGACACAGGGTCTTCAGAATGAAAGAGGACAAAATTTCATTAACTGCCTGTCTTCTCAAGCACGCTCTCTTATCCATCCAGTCTCCATCTGAACTGGGGAATTTATAGAACCCAAGGAAGTTTAAAATGCAATTAACATTGTCCGAGCCATTGGTAGAAGACCGGGACTGAAGAGAAGATTAAAATTTTAAGATTAGCAAGGGTATGTTCAAGTGGTTACACAACGGATGCCGGAAAGTAGTGCAACCAAATTAATTCACGCCGAAGTTAAGCACATTGCTGGTTAATTAAGGCCATTTTAAGTAATTAATTTTACAGAGATAAGGCGGTCTCCTACTGCAAGCCTCTCTCACAGAGGGTGAAGAACTAAAGTGGCAGTATGCAGACCAGGCAGTAGAGACATTATTTATGAAACACACAGGTCATGGCCAGCTTAGCGGCCCCTGACCAGAGGGATCGCTCTGAAAATGATAATGCATTTCCTCATGAGCAAGGGAAAGTCACTCAAACACCTTACGTATTACTCGAGAGAAAAGAAGAGGCCAGCACTTGAAAAGATTTCAGAACCACAAAGTACTGGAGAAAGAGAGGGACTCAGATCACTGCTCAGACTGGCTAGTGTCACAGGTCAAGACCCCAAGCTGAGGGGGTTTGACTAAAAACCAGTACCAAACAGGCCTCCAGAGCCAATGTTTGAGGCTAGCTTGAAGAGAGCTCAAGGTAACAAGTCCAGAAATGACCAAAAGAGACCCCAGTGCTCGTGATCTCTCTACCACTGCACAGAGCTGGCTGTCCAGGTCACCTCTGCGGTCCAGGGAGAGTCACGAATCATTGCTAATGATCATTATGAGGGTAGTGAAGAAGGCCATGGTAAGAGTGAAACGGTCCAGGACCCGTGGACCAAGTAGGGGCTCCCATATCCCAAGGAACCCTCACAAGAACCCTGAGAAAACATTGCTTCTACTACAATACTCTGATGGTGGGCAGAAGTGAGGCTGAGAGACGTCATTAAGCATTGTATTGTCAACACCACAGCGAGGACTCAGCAAAAGGGAAAACAGCACCCAGGAGCAGGCAGACTAGAAGCCCACCTCTTCCAAATGAATCCTGATAGCCCTTCCCAAAGGAGAAGCCAGCATCGCTGAGCACACGGGATTATAACCAGAGTCCCACACTCCCCGTGGGGTCTGTGCCTATATCCATAATATACACAAAAAGTAAAGCCCAAGCCTCCCTCCGCAGTCCATGTTACCTTCACCACCTCACCACCGTCCACCTTCATCAACTGCCTCAAGTTCTGCTGCAGAAGGTTGGTGTTGGATCTCCACTTGAGCAGCCCCAGGAGGTCCACTGCAAACGGAATGCGAGAATCAGCTCCCCATTCCCTCAAGAACTTTGCCTCCAATTCCTACGGCATGTGAGGCTCTCTATGGACATTTCTCAAAAGAAAAATCAACCTGGTTTCAAAAGGTTCACCTGCTAAATATTTCATTACTGTGTAGCAGTACACTTAACACCTAGTACAGTTGAATTCATTATTTCCAGCTACATTTACCATGAAATGATTTTCATGTAGGAGCTTTAAAAATGCATTTAGGAACCCAAGAAAATGTTGGCTTTTCCCACCTCTGGGAGGCAGCTACCAAGTACCTCAAGAGTTATAAGAAGCTGCACACCCTGAAAGCGCGTCCTGCCCTCGTCCTCCAAGTGTTCTTCCTGATTGAGAACAAGGATATGGTTTTGGGGGAATAAAATATAACAAAATAACACAAATTTAAGCACTGAAACTGCAAGATGACAATTCTTGAGGACCATGAAACTATAGTCAACAGAGACTATGCTCAGCAGATCTCCGTGCTGGCCTGCCAGGGCTGCTTGGATTTCTGTTTATTATCTTTTTAGTAGAAAAACTCAGGATTGAATATACTGGCTTTTAAAGATTCAAAGGAGTGTAGTGTGTGTGTATGTGTGTGTGTGTGTACATGCACACATGTGGGAAGGGATACATGCACATGTATATGTGGAGAGGCCACAGGTCAATCCTGTCTGTTCTTCTGCTATCACTAACCATGATATTTATTTTTTAATTTTATTTTTTTTTGTATGTGTATGAATGTACTGTCTGCATGTAGGTTTGTGCACCTGTGTCATGCAATGCCGCGGAGGTCAGAAGAGGGTCTCAGATTCCCCTGGAACTGGAGTTCTCCTGGAATTGGAGTTTCAGACAGTTCTCAGCCGCCATGTGGGTGCTGGGGATCGAACCCGGGTCCTCTGTAAGAGCGGTCGGAGCTCTTAACCACTAGGCCATCTCTGCAGCCTCTAACCATGATATTTTTTTAATACAAGGTCTCCCATTAAACCTGGAGCTTGATCAGCTTGATCAGGATAGGTGGACTGGCCAGTGATCTCCAGGGACCCACCTGTCTCTGCCCACTGCAAACTCCTAGTGCTGGGGTTACAGGTAAATGCCACTGCACCTGGATTTTACGTGAGTGCTAGGGATCCTAGTCAGATTTTCATGCTCGCAAAACAGGCATGCAACAGCCATCTCCCCAGCCCTCAAAGGATATTATTAAAGTTTAAGGATTTTAAGACATTAAGATGTTCTTTAAGGTGGGAAGACAGAATCCAAGCCCTGTCTAGGAAAGTACGTGTGCCTACACTTTTCACTTATGGTTATATTAATATACCATTGCTTGCATAAATGTAATTAGCAAAGTACATCTGACTGTTTATCAAGAGCCAACTTCAACCACAGAAACTACTGAAAGCAAGCATACAATTCTGGATACAGGTGAAAATTCAGTAAATGCCATTTTAATTTCAGGATCAATGACAGGGAAAAGTAAAGCGGGGGTGGCCAGCCAGCACCCACAGGGACGACAGACTATGTAAAGCCAGCCAAGTCACAGAACAACTACAGAGCATCGGGGAGGCCGTTTCCAGGATCTTCTCAACTGTGCAGTGGATACATAGCTGCAAAACTTGCATGGTTACTGCAAGAATTCAATGTTATGATGGACAGAAAACATTTATTACAAAACCCAACACAAAATACGACCAGTAGATATCCTCCAAAGGGGTGAGGGCTGGAAAATCTGGGTGAAAGTTGATGTGTTTTCACTTGTCATTGAAATGCTGTAGCCCTGTCCTCACTCCCTCCTACTCCCAGGATTACCACCATCTCACAAGTGACCAATGCCTCTTTAGTGAAGCAGCATCCAAACCCCATTCATTCAACGCCATGGTCCCATATGGCACCACCAGGCTGAGACTGTTCTCTGCATTGCAATTTTTTATTTTTTATTTATATATTTAATCTTGGATTTTTTGAGACAAGGTCTCACGAGGCAGGTCAGGCTGGCCTGAAACTCACTGGGTAGCCCTAGATTACACTTGAACTTGTGATTCTCCTGCCTCAGACTTCCCAGTGCTGGGATTATAAAGTGTTCACGACCATGCCTGGCTTCTGTATTGCAAATTTGAAGAAGAAAAAAAAAGTTCAAATAAGCAAATTAGTAGACAATCACGTTTGGAGGGAAGGGAGCATGTCTGAAGAAAGCAGCTTGCCCCGCCCAACAGGGCCGCCCAGGGGGAAGAGGCTCTGGGAACTTCATTCCCTATTCCTGGGGACTCAACACAGTTGGATCCATAATTATTCTTTGCTTCATGACTCCTTTCCCTCTAATTATATAGCAAGCTAATTGAGAAGAGGAATTGTATCTTATAGCTCATTTTATATCCCCTATGGCAGCTAGCACAATGCTGAGGACAGACATCTTTAATACAAACCTCAATGAATAATTCAGCCACTGCTTTTCCCTAAGTAATGGAAATTTGCAGTAACAAATGACGGTTTCAGGAAAATGACTCCCTCAAAAGAGAATCTGGGACTCCACGCTCAGATGCCAACTGGGACACCCCCATCTTAGGCACTCCTGACATGCCACGATCCCAAACAGGGGTATCAGCGCTGGCATGAAATGAAAGCCAGATTCCCCCTCTACTTGGTGAGCAGCTTCTCTGTGGAATTTCCTTGTTGCTTGGCAACAGCTGCTGCTGAGACCAGGGCTCTGCTCTCTCCCTGGGTACTGAGAAGGGAATCACCCTGCAGCTGGTGAGATTCAAGGAACCTGTATGTGAGAGGAGGGATCCACACTCCACCCTGAGAGGTTCCTGCTTTCTACTCCTCTTTCTCCGAAGGGGGTGTGTGGTTTAAAACAGACACTGTAGGGGGGATTCAGACCTTGTTGTGAAGAAGAAAATATGGTCAAGTTTCAAATAATAACACCCAGAAATGCATTTGGAGTATGACCCACATATTCCACAGCGAAAAGGGTCATACAGGGCAGCTCTCAGCAACTGCCAACACACTAACATGCCACACACATGGGACGGTGGGTGAGCCACCTGGGGGCATCACCTTGATACTGTGTTAACTGAGGCATAAAGGCAGATGAGCTATCAGGGCATATCCAGAAAGTATCACTGGTGGTACAGGGACATTCTTTCTATAACCCAGTCACAAGTCTGAGCCCACACAGCTGACTCATGTCCCCTGGGCACACAGTCCCCTGTATCCCCTCTCCCCATTCCCTCGATGCCTACACAGATCCAGACTCCAAGGAGAGAGTTTCATTGGCTGGCAGGGATTACCAAAGGGCCACAAGTTAGGACATTAGAAATGATTCAGGCAAAAACATGAGGACTTAGGAAACAAAGAAATGAGCCCAAATGCCCTCAAAGTGTCTGGGTGACATGTCAGTCCTCACACTGGGAGGCTTACTCATGAGGCCAGCCAGGAAAACCTTGCCTTGTAGAGCTGAGGAGAGTGAGGATCAAAGGGCAGAGAAACTCTGAAAAGCATCTGACCCGGGGCTGGTGAGACCAAGGTCTCAGGACACCAACGCTTCTCCTCTAGTGCTAGTCTTCCAAGTGATGGGGTTACTTCTATACTGGGTTTATCCTGTCAAAGCCCAAAAAGATGCTTGCCTCTCAGTAAATCCCAAACTCCAGCCATGATTGACAGGCAACCCAGAGATGTGATTCCTGTTAGCGACAGACATTAATAATCACGATCCATATCGGGCAGTTAAGAGGGAAAAAATTGGATTTTCAAGCTCAGTTTCAAAAGAGCATAAAGTCTCCCTCCACAGCTGTGATACGGTCACATTAGGGGGATGCAGTTTTTAAATGAAGGATTTGTGCAAAGAGCCTCTGCCTCCTCCAGACACCCTAATGGCAACAGCACCGGTGTGCTCTGAATAAGAAGTACCTCACCCGACTGCTCTGTCACTGGGGAGGCTGCAAGTGGTGGGAAATGAACTGGGCCAGCCCAGGGACAAGAGGCGCCAGCTGATGAGTGACCTGACACATTAGACTGGGCTTTGTGTGCGTGCATCAGCAACGAGGTCTTATCTCACACCACAGGGAACCAGAAAATGTCAGGCGGACCAACTTTTCAAAAGAAAGATAACTAGCAACTATCTCAAGGAGAAGCCAAGACAGCAGAAGACACAAAGTGGAGGTGCCTCTCACTTGCAATGCTCAGAAAGCTCTGGAGGCAGACATATCTCATGGGTGTACTAATGAAGAAAGGAAAGCTCAAAGGACCCTAGCAGCTCCAGACCATTTCGAGGGTCAACAGAGGATCAGGTTCAATAACAGTCTCTGATCTGACTTCAAATCTCATCCACTTTCCCTCACTCCCTGCCACTTTCCTTTGGCCAAAAAGCATCTTAAAGGCAGTTCAGAGTGGGCAAGATGGCTGAGCAAGTAAAGGTGTTTGCCACCAAGCCTGATGACCTGAGTTCAAGAAGGACAGAACGAATCTTGTAATCTTGCTTCTTCTGTCTCTGGTTTGTCACCCACCATGCCATATTTCAAATAAATAACTCTTTAAAAGAAAAAAAGAGAGTCCATTGCTTTGTCTCCCTCAAGACATAATCCTCAGACCAAAATAGAAGTGTGAATTTAGAACTATGAGGGACGCCTCCTCCTCTTTCCTACTGCATTGACATCCACATGGGTAATTACTAAGGAGTAAAGTGAATGACGTGAATGCACCTACAGGAAACTCCACCACCCAACCAGCAGTCAAAAAAGGGTGAGTTTGCAAGACTCAGATCCGAGCTAAGCATGTTCCCACTCCCAAACTCACCGTTCTGGGTCAGCTTGGTGGAGCACACCAGCGTGGAGATCTGGAAGGAGTCTTTGCTGATGGTGCAGTTCCCGAGACTCTGCATGCCCTTGCCTGTTGCCGAATGGCCCTTTTCCTCCAATTCCGCCTTAGTGGATGGGAGGCTTAAGTAGGTGGCTGCGTCCTCCAGCTTCTTGGCTTCGGCCTGTGGGTTTGGTTGTACAGTTTGTCCAACAGTACTCATGAACGGGAGCACTCCATCTTTCCATGTTGGGTTAGCCTTACCCCTTTCAACCCCAACACATGCTTTTTACAATGGGTTCTGCAATGTATTTTCATAATGTTTTCCCTTCCTATAGATTACTTCATATCCCCAGTCTTTTTCCATGGCACCAAATGTTATTGCCTGTCATCTTCTTTCACTAGAAACAGCAAAAGGGCTGGTCATCATAACTTCACACTTACATAATTAAATGTAGCTAGATGCTACATTGTAGCCTTCTTCCCAGCGTGGAAAACGTCAGCTGTGCTGGTTCATCCTGATCCTGGACTGATTGGAATAAGGAGCTCTGGGAGATTGGTAAGGCATACCTCTATGTGTGTCTGTGAAGGTGTTTCCAGAGGGAATTAACCATGAAAGGCAATATATACCCTGAAAGCCTGTAGTGCCCATAGACTGGAAGCTATGGTGGAATAAAAGCTGTGCTGGCAGAGCCTTTCACTCCTTGCTTCCTGTCCACCATGATGTGAGCAGCTCTGCTGCACACTCCCACCATGTAGGGCTGAAACACTGAGACCGTGAACCAAAATAAATCTTTCTACCTTTTATTTGTTTTGCTCAGTTATTTTTGTCACATCAAAGAAAAACTAATAGCTCAAGAAGCCTATAAAGGACAGGTCTGATCAGTCTCCAGTGTCCCAGTGGTCACTTGTATACCTTGTAGACTATAAGGTCGTGTTCTCCGTCTCTCAATGTGGTCCCATCGTATCGCATCAGCTTCACAAATGCCAGTGCAAATATTTTCTCAGATTTGTCCTTTGCTGTTAATAAAAATGGATAATTGTCCTCAACTATAGTCATGACAACACAGCATTATATATGCTACCAAGGCCACCTGAGTGAAAAGTTACTGAAGAATACTGACAGACGTTCAAGTCTATGGAAAGATAGAGAAAAGGACCACTATCACCAACAAGGATCACTGTCACCATCCCAGAAGGATCAGTTGTCCTCAAACCAATCTTTACACACAGAGCAAATCAATCAAAGTCTTAGGGAAGAGACCATGGAATGTGAGGACTCGTTCCAGAATAAAAGGTCAGGAAGCCTTTGTAGAAGAAGAGGGGGAAGCTCATGAATACAAGAGTAGGTGGGACACAGCACAGTGAAGGCACAGTGGTATCACATGGGGACACACAGAACAGAAAGATGAACAGGGACTGGAAACACAGGGCCATGACAAAGAGCAGATGCAGAGAAAGAAAACTCCTCAGGAATATGGAAAACAGAGAAAACGGCCCTAATCCACACCCCTACTTATGGATGCCATGGGGCACTAAGAACTGCACGGGAAATTCCGGCTAGAAAATTCATCAGCCAGACCTGTATTCGGGGTTCATGCCCTCCCTTGATTCTGGTTTCTCCATAGAAGCTAAAATAGTAGGTCAGGGATCCAGCCACACCCATTCCCCCATCTTCTCATTCATCTTCATGGTCCTTATCACTGACAGATATGTGTATGTGAGGAAAGGGAAATTTTGTTATTGTTAGTTTCTGTCCACTGAGTCCTAGTATGTATGTGTGCATGTGTATGCACACACATGAGTTAGGTCTGTGTATCTGTATCTGAGTGTGTGTGTCTGAGTGTGTCTGCATGTATCTGTATGTCTGTGTGTATGTGTAACATGGGGTGGGTTTGTTTGTCTGTATCTGAGTGTGTGTGCCTATATGTGTATGTCTACATATCTGGGGGAGGGGGGTGCGTGTCCATGAATTAAGTCTGTGTTTCTGTATCTGAGTGTGTGTGGCTAGATGTGTATGTCTATGTATCTGTGTGCGTATGTGTGTTTGTCCATGAGATAGGTCTGTGTGCCTGTATCTGAGTGTGTCTGCATGCCTATGTATCTGTGTGTGAGTGTATGTGTGTGTGCCTGTGTATCTGTGTCTATGTATTTCTGTGTGTTAGTGTGTATACGTGTGTCCATGGGATGGGTCTGTGTCTGTGTCAGAGTGTGTATGTGTGTGTCTGTGTGTGTCTATGTATCTCTGTCTGAGTGTGCGTGCGTGCATGCGTGTGTGTGTGTGTGTGTGTGTGTGTGTGTTTACTCTGACTCCTAGTGTATGAATCATGCCTGGAAGACAACAGCCACCCAGCAATTATTTGCCCTACTTAGGGGAAGCTGACAGACAAGTAAGTTCTTTCATGCCACAGAGAAAACAAAACGTGGTGACCTGCTCAAAAATGAAGAAAGGTTAGCCAGGCGTGGTGGCGCACGCCTTTAATCCTAGCACTTGGGAGGCAGAGGCAGGCGGATCTTTGTGAGTTCAAGGCCAGCCTGGTCTACAGAGTAAGTTCCAGGACAGCTGGGGCTACAGGGAGACCCTGTCTCGAAAAGACCAAAAAAAAAAAAAAAGAAAGGCCTGGGGTAGACGGTCAGGGCAGGTTTCTCTAAGAAGGTAGATGGCACATGAGCCAGGCTATGATGGCCTCGCACAAGCTCAGAAGGTCCAGCTCATGTGGGGACAGAGGCCAGTGCGAGCAACAGGCTGGAGGGGCAGTTCAGGTGGGATGGGGAGGGGGCGCCAACTGAGTCAGAACTAAAGGGATGAACTCAAGCTGCCATCGGGGTGCAGCCAGCAAACAAAGCTCCAGAGAGAGAAAATGGACTGGGAAGTATGTACTCAAGAATGGAGGTCAGACATGGAAGGTGCACGCATCCACCTTCCACCAGTCAAGGCCTTCAAAACATTCTCTCTCACACCTCAGTGGTCACCATGACACTCAGTGTTCATCGAGACAGGCCCCCCTGAATGCGGCAGGGCCTCCGTCAACACTGGAGAATGAGTTAGTCAAAGATGGCCAACCAACCAAAAAATAGAGAAATGGAGACAGAATAGATGCGCCAATCTAAAAAGTAACTTCATGGAAATTATGGAATACTCAAATGTCCAAAGGACAAAGACCAGCTCCCACTAAGCTTTGGACAACTTGGGGAGGGAGGAAGAGTACACCCCCACGAAAGCAGCAAGAACTCGGAAGCACATGCACCAGCACTTCCCGAGGAGAGCTTCTGCTGAGCCCACCGCACATCCTCACAGCCGAGGAGGAAGGACTGGCTGTACAGAGCCTTGTGAGCACCACTGGAAACAGCTGAGCCTGCTCCAATCCAGAGGGACATGGTTCCTGGCACCCAGCCTGGCTGACGAGTTGCCAGTGAGGACTCATTTCACACATCATCACCAAGCCTTGAAAACCAACTCCAGGTCCCAGTGAGAGAGAGTCCCTTGCCTCTTCTCTCACCACCCCCTGCTTTAGAGCCTTGGGGCAGAAAGCAGCTTATATGAGGTCAGGAGGGAGCAAAGGCAGACAATGTGGACTGAGTTCTTTCCTTCTCTGACACAGGCTGTGTACATTCAAAGCTACCATGGCCACCCTCAGTGGCTGGTATCTCAAGATCTCCTGAGCACCACACTTGCGATGCTCAACATGTCTCCAGAACCCATAAGCCTTGGCCTTGCAGACTTCATTAATTATGCAAATGTGTCTCAGAGTGCTGGGCGATAGCATCTTGTCTATAATGAGTACTTGAAACTGACGAGAAAAACAAGGATTTTGAAAATTAGAATGCTAGAGAGATCTTCCTTTGTCCTAGAGTAATTTATTAATTAGGGGGAATGAGCTTGTTAGAAAGTGGGGAGTAATTCCACCACGGTCCTTGGTAGAGTCTAGAACTGTCTCTATGTGCTTCCTCTATGTGCCCAGAGCCCATTCTCTCCAGTGGCTTTCGGGTAGTGTGGGTCAGGAGGCCAAGGCTTCTCACCTTTCTAAGAGGGCCTGGACTCCCACTGCTCCCTCAGCCGAGCTGAGGCCCACCACCCCTCTGCAGCTGCACCTGTTCGGGGCACCCCCCCTTCACTACCTCCATCTGCCTACACTGGACTTCGGCCAGTTCACATTACAGTCCTGGCCGCCATCCCCCAGTGGCCTTGCCACTCTCCAGAGGCACTGGGGAGTAGCACTCACACATGGGGCTCTGGGACAGACTCATAATTCTTCATCTACTATTTGGATCTCTACAAACCTAGAATCACTGACTCGGGGCCTGTATACCCTGAGTTCCTCATGTGTAACATGAGAAGTTGTACCAAAGACACTGTGGCTCCAAGGGTTCTGCTTGGTTTGATCCAAACAGTACACGATCCTCCTATGTCAAGTACATGATGAGAGCCTAAGAATATGAGCCCATACTCAGTGACTATGGCCATCACCCCAGGGCTCCAGCCGCCTGGGACCCTGTGTGTACTGAACAAGTACCTGCTGGCCCAAACTTGGTTCTAAGGTAAACACACAGTGGAGTGGCGCTCCATCCCTGCTGACTGGCCTACACTCACCTGTTTGAGAGGGACCTCGGATACCCTTTTTACTGCTCCCCATGATTATCTTACACTGTTGGGATGGGATTTGGAGAACACACTGTTCTCTGTGGCTGACATCTCTTCCCTCCCCTTCACACCCACCCACCACAATACCCTGATGGCAGCTTGAGTTCATCCCTTTAGTTCTGACTCAGTTGGCGCCCCCTCCCCATCCCACCAGACCTGCCCCTCCAGCCTGTTGCTCTCACTGGCCTCTGTCCCCACATGAGCTGGAACTTCTGCGCTTGTGCGAGGCCATCATAGCCTGGCTCATGTGCCATCTACCTTCTTAGAGAAACCTGCCCTGACCATCTACCCCACGCCTTTATTCATTTTTGAGCAGGTCACCAAGTTTTGTTTTCTCTGTGGTATGAAAGCACTAACTTGTCTGTCACGTGCTTCAACCACCTCCCTGGCCCTGTCCTGCCACGCCTTCTACCACTGTGCACGGATGTTCCATATGGCCTCTGGCTCAGCAGACCTCATGACAAGTCTTCCCCAACTCCTCCACCCAGGCTTCTTCGTGGCCCTACACACCCAGCAATCAACTTGGCCTATGTTCAACCTCCCCAGCCACTGTCCTATAGCTCTGTCTAGAACACACCTCACACCCAGGCCTCAAGATGGTTATCAACTGGAAATAGATGGGTACCCCATCACAGCAACAGAGGCTTCTAGGGAGCATCACCATGGTACAGACAAGCTAGAAGAAGGCACTTCTGTTCTAAGCAAGGATCAAGCAGCCTCATGCTTGGGAATCTACAGTAGGCCAGACAGCCACAGACTGACTGCCCTATGCGTGTGGTCCCCATAGGGTCAGGAGAGACACGCATGGCCACAGGGCCCACCTTCCCACAGATACCCACTAGTACACCACTCTAGACAACTCAACATTTCCGTAATATAAGCCACTCACTGCCAAGGCGAGACAGTCCACAGAGGGCAGGCAGGGACAGTCTGCCTGCTGTGACTGCTTAGTCAGTGTCTACCACAGGGATGAATCCTCAACAGGCCCTTAATTCAACCAACATAATGGGACAAGCCTCAGTAATCAGTGATAAATTCTTTCAGAAAGGGGATGACGTGAATGTGGGTTCCTTGCTCTGGTCTTCAGATCGTGCTCAATGCTGCATTAGTGTCGAGGAGAGCTCCAGCCATGCTCCAGACCACCAGGAGCCACAAGAAAAGCAAAGACAGATTCTCAAGCCCAGAACAAAGTGCAGCAAGAGCCATTTTTCAAATGAACTTGCTGTATCTCAGTGACTTTCCTAATGGATGGGATGAGGCAAACAGGAAGAGAAGGAAGAGAAAGAGGAGTGAGGGGCAGCCACACCTCACCAGAGGGAAGGAGGATAAGTCCCCAGAGGTCAATCTACAGTATTCCCCAATCCAAAGCAGGCACCACTTCCCTTGAAAACACAGACACAGTGCCCAGTTACTCACAGTCCTGTGACGATCGGTGGCGGAAGGTAAATCGCAGGTGACTCCTGTTCACGTCCTCAATTGGGATGGCCACCTTGAAGAAGCGAAAGGGGCGTGTGAGCACCCTTCCCTTCCCAACATCCTCTAGCCCAAAGAGCTTAATTCAGTTGAGGTTTGGCACAACTATCAACATTTTGAAACTGCAGTGGTAAAAATACTGTCTATCTTATCCCTTGTACGATTTTTCCCAAAGGCAAAATGTCTTTTGAAAATTTAAACAAGATAATATTGTGAAGGACGCCAAGCCAACTCTGCTAGACAGCTGGATATTCTTTGCTTTAACACTCAGATGTGTAGTGCTCAGATTCTATTTTGGAAAGTTGCAATCTTCATAGTAGCCCCCACATAAAGGTATCGACGTCTCCTCCACAGCTGCAGCAAGAAAGCTTTCTTGTTGCATTATAGTTGAGAAAAAGGCCTCACAGTGTTGCCTGTAAGCAAAGACTGTCCCTTAAAGCTCAGATCGAGATCTGTCTTCCAGAGCCGACCCCTGGCCTTATTTTCTGAGATTCAAGCTTCGGTGGTAGATGGCCTTTACTACAGCAGAGCTACCACGGTGCTATGAGGAAGCCAGGCATAGAAACACTGTGTCAGTATCACAGGAACCAGTCTCATCTCCCAGCAATACCCTCTGCTGGCATCCTACACCATGTGGTATAGACAGCAGGCTACACGTACACCAGACCCAGGAGTAGAAGTCTGAAAAGATGTCAACTGGTCTCCATAGAAGACCTATTTGTACAACCAAAAAGGAGATAGGGTAAACATATTTCAGGAGCTGCAAGTGAGGATCTTCACCAAGCTTCAAGGACTTTGCTGGGGGCCACTCTGCATGTATGGCAAGTCAATAATGGACTCCTGGGCTAGGTGGGGTACAGTTGAGGGTTTTAGCATCAGGCCCCAGGGATGAAATGACCATGGAAATGATACCTTAACTGTCTCAAACCAGCGAGGCTGCTTTACTTGGTAATAAATCACAGACTTGTACTCGGAGATGGCCTCATCACCAGCACCAGGGAAGATCACATGCTTTCAAAGAAGGCAGAAAAGACTCAATGTTAGTGCCATGAGATAGCTCAGCAAGGAAAGGCACTTGCTGTGAAGGCTGAGACCCCAAGTTTGATTCCCAGGACCCACATGGTCAAATGAGAGAACTAACTCCTGCAAGTTGTCCTCAAACCTCCCTGTGCATGAATGCAGATACAATCAATCACCAATCAATCAATGTTAAAATTTTTTTAAAGAATTACTATTAGACCTAACAGGGTCTTCCTCTAAATATCCCTGTTGCACCCACCAAAGGAAGCCAGGTAGCATTTCAGGCATGCCGATAAGCCACTCCATGTGTCTTACAGCCCCAGAAATCAAGGACAGGTCCACCTGTGGTCGCCAGGCAGCCTAAAGCTTATCCTCACATCCTGGAGGTATGGATAGGTATGACACATGGAGATAACCTTGACAACCACCTCCCCTGTCCTTCCACAAATCATATTAACATTATAGTCTGCCAGCACTTGCCTGATTCGCTCAGTAAGTGTATGGTTGTCCAGCAAATGGAGGGTGGCAAGCTTCCCACCCCTCTGACCATGAACACTGTCTGCTAGACTCCAACTAGAGGCACGTGGATAGAGCCCAAGAGGCCAGAGCAGTTGCCCAAGGCTTCCAGAGATCAGTGAGCAGTGACACAGGACGAGGCCAGACATGGAGAAAAGATATGAGCTGCATTGCACAGCTGAGTGCAGACACAAGCCCAGCCTCTGCTCTCTAACCTCAGCACAGAGGCACCTGGAGGGACGCCCAGTCTGCTCAGGAGAGGGTACCGTACCCCCTGAGCCACTCTGGTGGACTCAGCTGACTGCTTTGGCCATGGAGCAGGAGTTCTTGATCACTTCCAGTGGGGGTGGGAGGTTAGAAGCAGGTCACAGCTTGGATGAAGGCAGTCTGATGTCCCGATTCCAGAAGCCCACCTGACTTCTCAGGCCATAAACAGCTTCTCTCTCAGTTCTGTTCCCTCATCTCTCAAATGGTGGCAGTAACAGTCTCTGAACTATCAGTATGAATGCTCTGACATGTGAAATGATGGGAAATAAGATCCCTTGATAAGTCTGGGCAAGGAAACACAGCCAGAACCTACAAGGATCTCCGGGGACAGGGTAGTGGACCCTCAGGGCACAAAAGCAAGCTAGAGAAGGGAAGCCAGAGACAACACTCATTCCAATGATACACCACAACCCCTCGAGAACTCTCAGACCCTGCAGCAGATCCAAGGCAGACATGCACAAAGCAGCACTTGAACTCTATAGATTAGACTTGACAAAAAAGAGATACCTCCAGTCGCTTCCCGTCTTCATCATAGACAGACACTGTCACCTCCACATTCTTTGCAGTCGTTTTGCTGCCTTTATCAAAATCCCCTTGAACTAATGTCACATAGATATCATTTCGAACATCACCTGGGGGGAAAATTATATCTTTAATAGCAATGCATCATTCACAGTGTAACCCTGAATTTGGTCAAACTCTCAGAGGCACTGCCTTAAACAGAATACCATAAATACTATATTAGATGATTATAAAACATCTTCCACAAAACAGTTCCGGTGCTTAAGACATGACAGAAGCTATTTATATCAACTTGGTCTCTCCATCTCTGTGACCAGCCAATGCCCAGAGTAGTTGTAATGGGGCTGGCGAAGCTGGAAGGACCCAGTCCTTTGTAGAAGCCATACCGAATAGGGACAATATAGCCATCCCCTGAGATGCTGCTGGCTGTGGTAATCGTCTGTAATCATGGATATTCAGAAGTCACCTGTGGCCTCAGTAGCCAACTAGCAAGCACAAAATCGAACTGGCAGGACCAACCTCCTCTGCTTTCATCTAAGTGTCTGATTCTGGGACCTAAACTTGTATAAAAGGCAAAAGTAGACAGGTATGCCAGATACAAGGGCTGGGAGCAGGAATGTCTGTGTGACCCTTCTCTTCTGGCAAGGAGCTATCAGGATCCAGAATGGAAAGAACAAAGCAGTAAGTTTTATTTGTTCCAGTTTTTAGTTAGACTTTCAGTTGTAGCCCAAGTTGGCCTCAAAGTCACAGCAATCTTCCTGCCTCACCCTCCAACTCCTGGGATTACAAGTGTATGTCACCACACCCAGCCCCATACAGTAAGATGGACCTTTGAGTCAGGGGAGGTAGGGGTGGGTTTACAATACATGAACTCAACACTCAATGCCTTGAATGGCAAAACTCTACCAGCCTCATTAGTGCCATGAAAGAAGAAGTACCATTGAGGGTAACAGCTTCCTGGGCTCCTGCCTGCCCCACCCACACCCAACCTTCCTCTGTACAAAAGAGCACAAGGGGGCTGGAAAGGTGGCTCAGTGGCTACAAGCACTGGCTATTCTTGAAAATGACCTGGGTTTGCCAGGCGTGGTGGCGCACGCCTTTAATCCTAGCACTCGGGAGGCAGAGGCAGGTGGATCTCTGTGAGTTCAAGGCCAGCCTGATCTACAGAGAGAGTTCCAGGCCAGCTGGGACTACAGGGAGACCCTGTTCTTCGAATAAGACCAAAAAAAAAAAAAAAAAAAAAAAAGAAAAATGACCTGGGTTCAATTCCAGCACCCACCTGGCAAGCAACTGTCTGTAACTCCAGTTCCAGGGGAATCAGACACCTTCTTCTGACCTCTGTGGGCACTGCACAACATGGATGCACTTACATACATGTAGGCAGTACACTCATATACATGAAATAAAAATAAAGTAAAATATTTTTTAAAAAGACCATAAGGTCCCTTGGTGGCCAAAGGATTAGGAGTCTTTAAGGGGAAAAAAAAAAAAAAAAAAAGCCTTTTCTTGCTTTCTTTTATTTTGCTTTTTCAATTGCTCTATTTTGGCTTTTAATGTACCCAACTATTAAACTTGCATTTAAAAGTCATTATTATAATAGTCCCGGTGGGTTTCTCCCACAACCTCAGTGGCTGCTCAGGAGGAAAGTGTGGCTGCCATGGCAGATACTGCCCACAAGAGGGGCAAAGGGGGTGCAGCATGAGGCAGCAGGGCAGAAAGCGGGCTGTCTAGACCTGCTGCTCATCAGCTGTGTGACCTGGGGCAGAGCCCTCCACCTCCTGGGCCAGCACACCACGCAACAGTCTATTGCAACAGCCTATTGCTAAGGTATACACTGACTGCATGTTTCTCACTCAGTCTGACAACTCTACCAATTAAAGCACAAACACCAGAATATCTGTGTGTGTGCATGTGTGCACACACATGTGTAGAGGTCCATGGACTGGTGTGTGCATGCATGTTGGGGACAGAGAACGAGACATTATCCACCTTTAATTGTTTTTTCTTTAGGACAGAGTCTCCCACTGGCCTGGAACATAGCCAGTAAGGAGAGATCCACTCCGCCTGTCTCTACCCAACTCCAGCACTTGGATTACAAACACACACTACCATGCCCAGCGTTTTTGATGTGGGTTCTGGGGATCAAACTCAGGTCTTTGCAAACACTTTAGTGACTGAGTTATCTCCCAAGACTGCAAAGCTTTCATTCGGGGGCTGCGTGCGAAGCTCCCTAAGGGTCTGAGCAGATGGAGAACAGGAACAAGGCCAGGAGGCTCTGAGGAGATGAAGACCCACAGCCATTCCTGCAGAGGCTTGTTCCCTAGGCCTGGAGATCCAAAGCAGCACAGGTCATGAGACTCTAGACAGGCCAGAAGATGGAGATAGGGGTGGCACAGGCTCTGCCACTGTGCAAAGATACACGCCTCCACAGAGAGATGGAAAGGAATGAGGCAAAGTTCCCTATGAGCTACAGTTAGGAGTCTGACTGAAAAACACTGGTACCATATGCTTGGTGCCTACCTCTGACCAGTACTTTGTCAGGCAACGTACAACCAGGGTAACTCACTCTAGCTAGAATCCTCCTCTAGTGAACTCCTCAGCACAGGGAACCTTCCAGAACAATGGCAAGCTCCATAGGTTCCCCAGAAGCAAATCAGGAGATAACAGGTTGCATGAAGGAAGACCAGCCACACATCAAGTAGCCAGCCCCTCTCACTGCAGCACAGAGAAGCAGAAGCTGCCAAAGGAACCTGACTGTTAAGTATGATGGCATCTGCCCCCATTTCCAATGGCTGTTGCCCATGTGACTTCAGGCTGTGGTTTAATGTGGACTGGAATTAGCATCAATCTGGAGATGTCCAAGACCCTTGTGTAGATGGACTCAGCTTAGAATTAGCTCAGTATCAATCTGGAAGTGCCCAAGAGCCTCCTGAAGGTGGACCCAGGGTATTCATATGAACATTAGTTGCAAACTAAAAATATCCTTCAATGTAAAGGATAAATATGAATACAGTTCCTGAGATTAGAGGATCAAGTCAGATTACCGATAGGGATGCTTTTTGGAAAATGGAAAGTATTACTGGAAGAGATAACATTAGACAGAATCCCAGTATCAGTTCACTCAGCTTAAAGGCCATGATTGCACCAGAGCAACACTAGTGTGGTAATGAACACATGCTGAGCAAACCTCGAAGAAAGCACCATCCTTCTGACGCGCCACTCACTACCCAGGTGGCTGCACACTGGACGGCTCACTGTCTGACTCTTCTCTCCTTCTCTCCTTCTGTCCTTCCTTTCCTTCCCTCCTTTATTCAATCAAGTATCTACAGATGCTTTTTGGATGGCCATGCCTCCTGATGTGTGAGCTTTGCACTTGTGGGGGAAGCTATTCCCACAGGTCTCCCAAGGGATGCATCCTACCACTCTGGTCATAGCCCCTGACCACTAGGGTTACCAGCTACCAGCCTGGGCTCCCACAGCACCAGCCACATGCTCAGCTCAATCTCCCTGCCAGAACTCATGCACATTGCTACCCACACGTTACTGTTCATGGCCATGGAACTCAAAGCCCCTGAATCACTCCAACCTTACCTGGCATGATAATCTCCGGAAACCCAGTCTTGCGGGCCACAGCCGTTGTCCTGTCCACCAAATGAGGAAACTCCTTCCGGATCTGATGGATATCTCCAGGAAGTAACTTCAATGTGACCCACAAACCTGGAAGAGCAAAGGCCGCCTGAATCACTTACTTAGTTTTCTCAAAAGCAACTTCAGTCAATGAGCAGCTTTAAACCAAGGATCAACAGCTTGAAAACAAATATTCAGCCACCAAAAAAAAGGTGCTCAGCACCAGAACCAATCAGCCAGGTACAGATCTTTCCTGTGAGTGTAGAACAGATGAGTGAATCCACAGAAGGACAGGTGTGTGCTCCGTGTGTGCACAGGACCAAAAGATCCTTAAAGGACTTAACAGAAATCAGCAGCTGGCGGCCATCTGAGAGGGGACTGAGGGAAGCATCATTTTCTTCTTCCCTGTATGACAGCAGACAGATCCCAGGAGCTGCACAGCTTCAAGACTCAATACAGTGTCATGTTGCCATGCAAAGGGCACTGCCCAGGTGAGCAGTGTAGCGTGTGGGGTCATGATGTACTGGCAGCCAGCCCCCAAGGCCTGGCACAGTGCAACCCGCAGAGCCAGTTGACAATGATGTGGCACTGTCTCCACAAGTAGGGACAGAGGCTCAGCTGCCAGCTCTTCCATCCCAGTGGGAAAAGGGAGACTTTCCAACCATTTCAAATCAAAGTGCCACAGACACCCCAGAGTACTTGCGGTGAGTGTGAGGCCCACATGCCGGGTGTGTGGGGTGTCCCTCCATTAAAGCTCAAGATGAGCTGCAGTGGATCAGAGCTCATGAGGGAGGAAACAAGAAGGGAAAACGAGCGAAGTCCTAACATGTCAAAGCAGGAAAATAAAAGCAAGTGCCAGTTTTCAATGACATCACCTCTACCCCAGACGAATAGAGGGCAAATTGGGGTCTCCCCAGCCCAGTAACCCCTAGCCATTCAGCTCTGTGCTACTCCATGCATCCATCACAGAACCAAAGTGTGGCTCTGCATCTGTGTGTACCTGCACAAACGAATGCATACATGTTTGTGTGTCCGTGTGTCTGTGTAGAGTGTTCAGCTTGACATGTGTTAGTACTTATGTTTGCATGGCTTCCTGTGTATGCATACGTGTCTCTGCTTATCTTTCTGTATATCTTTCTGCATTTCTGTCTATGCATGTGTATATATGGCTTTGTGTGTGTGTGTGTGTGTGTGTGTGTGTGTGTGTGTGTGTGTTTGTGTGTGCGCCCACGTGCATGACCCAGCTGTTCCCTCTGTGGGCACTTCCAAACATCTATCTCTACTTAGCTGGGTATCCCATGCTAAATTAAAGAAAAATGTGGGGCTGGAGAGATGGCTCAGTGGTTAAGAGCACTGGCTGCTCTTCCAGAGAACCCCCGTTGTATTCCTAGCACCCACATGGTGGCTAACAACCATCTGTAACTCCAGTTCCAGAGAATTCCAACATCCTCTTCTGACCTCTTTGGGCACTGCACAACACAGGTGCACTTACACACATGCAGGCAGTATACTCATACACATAAAATAAAAATTATACACTGGGCATGGTGGCGCATGCCTTTAATTCCAGCACTTGGGAGGCTGAGGTAGATGGATCACTGTAAGTTCAAGGCCAGCCTAGTCTATGTAGTGAGTTCCAGGCCAGCTGGAGCTACAGAGAGACCTGTCTCAAAAAGACCAAAAAATAAATTAACTAATTAATTAATTAAAATAAAAATTATACATGTTAAAAAAAATGAAAAATGAAACAAATTGCAAGCCCTGTCCACAAGCAATGTGAGTTTTAGGCAGCACAGGATCAGTCCCATGACTGTACACAAGCTGTGCCACTTCAAACCAGCTCTGCTGGCTCCAGCCACACACCTTGCCCCTTCTCTGGCACCCATACTGCAGCAACAATCTTAGAAACACCTTTCTTTCCCAGGTTAACATTACTTTGGTTGAAGAAGTCCAAAGTCCCTGGCAACATTTTGCCCCTTATTTGCTGTTGATACCCCCACTTATCCGGCACCTGTGAGATTCTATTTATTCAGAAGTATCTAAGGAGCACTTACGAGCATAAGCTGAGTGCTCCAAATGCAGGGTGGACCCTTGGGATCCCCTTGCCAGGGACATAAATCACTGTAGGGGTCAAACATTAACTCCCTAGTCCCTAAGACATACCTAGAGACAGGAAGGGCCAGGTCAGAAAGGCCTCAGTATATACGTCCCCAATCCCTGATCCCAGAGGTCACAGAGGCTCCTCTGAGGAAGTGCGTCAAGGCTGAAAGCACCGGTCAGAGAACTACAGGCCTCGGGCAGGGATGGAGTTCTGCATCTGGAGGTCAGCAGGGACCACAGTCCACAAAGGGACAGTGAGAGACCCAGAGGGCTGAGGAACAGACAAAGTCTGAGCTGATGGCTCAACAGCTGAGGGAGGGGGTAGGTCGGTTTGGGGGGGAAGTACTGAACAGGGAGAGACTCTAGGAGCCTAGGACACCTAGTGACCTTGACAGTGGGGACAAGTTTAGGGAGACCACAGAGGTCACACAGAACTAGAGGAAGAAAGAGAGGAGGGTGGTTCTCGAGGCAGGGCCTTTGTGGGCATAACACCCACCAGGTGCCAGCCACCACTCCCCACCTGGAATCGTGCTCCAGGCGACAGATTCTAAGGAACGCAAGGTGAGAGAGAAAGAAAGAGTCATGAAGCAATGATCTCCCCACTTACAGCTCGCACCGAGGAGTGGGCGAGGGAAGGACACCAGGAAAGCAACCATGGGGCCAAAGCGTGTGTACACGGGGACGAGGAGCGCGTGCACGGGGGGACTAGGAGCGCGTGCATGGGGACTAGGAGCGCGTGCACGGGGACTAGGAGCGCGTGCACGGGGACTAGGAGCGCGTGCACGGGGACTAGGAGTGCATCCCAGAGAGCAGGAACTGGACTAGCGTGGCTGGATACAGGCACAGTCAGCAGACACGGGTATTGTCAGGGCAAGTTGCTTTGGGGTGGTTTCTTTTCTACCCTTTCCTTTCACATATTTTTTTTCTTTCTCCTTTCTAAGATACAGGATTCCAGATTCTGAAGGACAGGAGGATAGCCAACAGAAGAAATTCTCAAAGACATTATCAGATGATAACATGCAGACAGGCACATGGACCATGTCTTCTGATATGCACTGCACAAATTAACCTAAGAGCGAAAACTCGGCATTATATTCACTGACCCAGGCACCCAGGCACTGACTGTATCTCCACAGCCACCCTGACAATGGGTGCCTTTTTCTAATTCACAAGAAAATACAAAGAGCCAGCAGGCAACTCTGGACCTCCAGAGGTTAAACAGACAGATCCTCACGAGATTAGGCTAGCACTTTATCCTGTCACCATGTCTACTGATTCTATCATATAATCAAGCAAACTAAACCTAAACGTTAAGTAACGTCAGAAACTCTGCCCTTCAAATATCTTCACCAACTGCTAGCTCAAATATCTGGGTGAATAAACTCGAATATTAGTGATACAACTCAGATGAAATAGAGATGTGGGCCAGGTGGCGCACGCATTTAAACCCAACACTCAGAAGGCAGAGGCAAGCGGATCTCTGAGTTTGAGGCCAGCCTGGCCTACATAGTGAGTTTCAGGACAGCTGGGGCTAAAGGGAGACCCTGTCTCAAAAAGGAGGGAAGGAGGGAAGGAAGGAAGGAGGGAGGGAGGGAGGGTGGGTGGGCAGAGATGAAACTGTCCTGATAATATCACATTTGAAAGATTTTCTTCATAGGAAAAAATGAGGAGATCAGTTTTGAAAGAGAAGTGCTTGGGGTCCACCAGTTTAGCCAGAATGACTAAACACTGAATGGACTTTAACTTCTCAAACAATGAAAGCAGGTGCTCATATGAGGATCCTGGTCACACATGTGAGGATCCCCTGTTCACACATGTGAGGATCCTCTGTTCACACACACACACACACACCCAGCACTCTGCTGCAGGGAGCAGAATCTTGTGGGTTAAATAGAAAAGAATTACAGCGTCACAGATGTGTCTCAGTGGTACAGCACTTACCCAGCATGAGCCACACCCTGAGCTCAGTCTCCAGCAGGGAATAAAAGATGTATAAGAGACTTTGCTCCTGTGACAAGAAAACTGGATGCAAAGCTAGAATAAGCCAAGGCCCAGAGCCGAGCTCACAGGAGGCAGGTGCCACGCGGGAAGGTGAGTGTGGGAAAATCCACTTGCTCTTGGCCTCCACTCTGGGTCCCCTGACTGATGGGACAGAGAAGCGGGTATCAGAAGATCCCTGGGTCAGAACTGATGGAAACAGGAGTCCCCAGGAAACACCCCAAGGACCCAGCACTGATTCTCGGGGCCACACCTTCTTCAGTTCTCTTAGGAACAACTTAGATTATTTTTAACTAATAATTTTATTTTTATCTCAGTTTTGCCTGCAGTCATGTAAGTGTACCATATACGTGCAATGCCTGTAGAGGTCAGAGAGGATGTCAGATCCAATGGAAAAAGTCACGGAACCTGAGTCCTCTGCAAGAGTAGCCAGTACTCCTAACCACTGAGCCATCTCTTCAGCCTATGTTCTAGAGTGGATTCTGGAGAAGGATTCAGTTACGGTAAAACTTAATGAGTGATGCTATTGGCTCAGCATGTTGATTCAGGAAGACACTTGAGGTCCCTCTGAAACACGCTATCCAGCTCTTTTTCTGACCTGAAATCTGCCTCTCTCTGGGAGTCCAAGGTACCAGGCGGCATCAGCTTCATCCAGGTGTCAGCCAGCATCCATGCCTTTGCTCTCTAGCTCAGGGACTCTGACTGTGACCTGTGAGCTCAGCAGGGACAGACTTTCAGACTCTTTCTGTTGGACACTGGCCTGACACCACCTCCCTCTCTCCTGTGTGACTCTGTAATAAACACAATTGCAAAGAAGCTGCAAATGGAACTGGTGGTGCAGGACGGCCTGGATCAAGGCCTGAGGGAGCGGCCAGGGCCTGCACTGGCTCCCAGCCTGCAGGATGTGATGTTCAGTCCATAAAGCTCTGAGAAGACTTCCTCCGATTTGCAACTACAGTGTCAATTGGAAGAGAGGAGGTCTTCAAAGCGTGGGGCCTAAGTCAGCTTAAACTTGTTCCATATACAGTGACCACAATCTATGAAGACTCAGGGTGGAGTTTTATTCTACTGTGGTTGAGTAGGTACAGACAAGGATCCCTGCAGAGATTGAATGAGCTCCTGTATCCAGAACATTCTTCAGATTCAGTGAACACTGTGCTTGGGATGACGGAGAGGGTTGGTTTTGAAGCCTAGCAGTAGAGTTCCCATGAGGTCCTCTGAACATACACACAGCATGGCACTCAAGATCAGAGCTCAACCTGGTGCAGGGGTTTTCTTGGTGTTAAAAGCAGGGTTAAAGCCCGGAATCTCTGAAGGTGACTTACTGTCTTCCCTACAGGAAGTGCAGCTCAGTAAACAGTTGTTTTCTGTCAGGGCTCCTGGCCAGCCTGGTGCCAACTGTCACCAGCCTGAGCTGATTGATTCATTAGCTCTGCCAGCAGAAGGTCAGCTGCTCGGACACGTCAGTGTGGTATTAAAAAATGAAGCGAGCAGTGCAGGGAGTGCAGAAGAAGCCACTCAGATGACAGAACTGCAGGGGAGCTGAGCCACACAAGTGAAGCCACTTCCCCTGCAGGGACGGAGGAGCCATTCTAACACACTATGCGGAAGACAGGACAGGAGATGGGGACATCCTGTGTGTTCTTCTTCTCCAAACAATGAAGAGAGGCTGTGGCTGGAGGGTGGGTGGTGCACTCACTCTTTGTTAGTGTATGGCTGTTTTGTTTTGTTTTGTTCTGTTCTGTTAATTACTTGTTTGGGGCTTCTTGTGGCAGCTTATCATCCAGCCTAGGATGACCTTGAACCTATGAACCTCCTGTCACCACCTCCTGAGAGCTAAGGTTACTGAATATGCATTATCACACTCAATTTTATGAGGTAGTGGGCATGGAACCCAAAGCTTCATGTGTGCTAGGCAACCACTCTACACACTGAGCTACATCCCCAGACCTCAAGTATTTTTTTTTATTTCATATGTGTATGAATGTACTGTCTGCATGTAGGTTTGTGCACCCGTGTCGTGCAATGCTGCAGAGGTCAGAAGAGGGTGTCGGATTCCCCTGGAACTGTAGTTAAAGACGGTTCTCAGCCGCCATGTGGGTGCTGGGGATCAAACCCAGGTCATCTGCAAGAGCAGTCAGCACTCTTAACCGCTAGGCCATCTCTCCAGCCCCACCAAGTATTTTTTTTGACCATGAAAAGAGGAAAGGAGATGGGAAAGAAGCAAAGGCAGGTGCTGTTTCCCAGGCTCCTCCCAGACCCTGAGTTGTCCCAATCAAACTCCTCTCCTGCACTCCCTTGGGAGGCTGACTCTAAGGAACTCCACAAAATCTAGACAGGAGAAAGCCTGAACAGGCTCCCCATCCACTGGGGACAAGCAACCCACATTCATGTGTCATCCGCACCCAGACGTCAATAAAACACTAATAAGAAAGTCTGTCCCCAGCTCCCCCACATGCCCACTGTCAGAAACAAAATTAGCCATACATACCCTGTCCCTTGTGGTTGACTTCTTTGGCAGCGATGACTTTGTTTATAACAGTCTGAAGGAAGTCGTTCTCCCCTGCCACCCTGGGTGAAAAACGGGATGACATGTTCAGCGGCTTGTGTCGAATGGCGTCGTCCAACGCGAGCCTGGAGGGCAAGGGACGACCAAGGACACAGGAGACAAAGGGCACAGAGACCCATGGGTCACAGTAACAGGGGACACAAGAGAGCATCGTCACCGAGTGTGAGAGTCGTCATGAGTCAACGCACGACAAAGGGCAGGATAGGTGACAAGAGAGATAGGGAAAGTATCAGTCAGGAATATGGTGAACCACAGGAGAGAAGTCAGGCCGATGAGGGCACCCCACTCCCCAAGAACACATACACTGGGTTCTACTCCATCAGTACTGGGCAGTACAGGAGCTGCTCTGAAAGTACCATGGCTGAGAGGCTTTTCAATACAAAGAACACTGATGGCCATTTATGCCACACTAATAGTTCTAAATTAGCCTAGAGCAAGGCCCTGGTGCTATGAAAGAGAAACCCAAAACAAGACCTCACTTCTTCCTCCAAATAGGCCCTTGGACCTAGTGGCTTAAGGAGACCTGCCTTTGTTCTGACTAGGTGTACTGGGTCTCCAAGGCCTACATATGAAGGTGGCCCAGTCTTTGGAGAACAGAATTAATGGTTACCATTCTAGAAGTTGAACCCAGGATATCACTAGGGATGCAGGTTACTGGGGTTCTCAGGCCTATGAACCAGGAGTCCTTGTACAAAAGGAAGGTTCAGACAGAAAACACTATGTGTCATCACCAGGCATGGAAAATGAGCTCAAACATATACATCAGCTACAGAATGCATAAAATCAATGCTAGAAAAAAGGACTGTGTCATCCATCACTTGAGTCAAGCAACTCAAAGGAGCTGAGGGCTGTTTTAATTTACTTCGCCAAGTTAAAAAAAGATGAGCAAGAGAGAGAATGTGCACGACGCTTCCTTCCCTAAAATCAACCCTGTGTAGTGATAAATCAGTTTTAATGGAGCAAAAAACGGTTTCATTAGCATGACATTTCCCAAAGAACTGGTTTCATGGCTTATTTTGCTATTAAAATCATGCTGCTCTTTTGCTTGAGACTGCAAATATTAATCTGTGTATTTGTCTTCCTTAAATGGAACAAGAGTCACAAATTACATAACAGATAATATTTTTTAGTGGCCATCCATTGCCAGGTAGAAAAACATGGCAACAGCACACAGGTAATCCCAAAAGGCCCCATGAAAACTATGAATCAAAACTAATAATTTCTCAAACTTTTCCAATAATATCCAAAGCTCCTTTTTCTTAACTTTTTACAGAGGGCACAAGCAAGCAACAAGTAGTTTCGCTTTGCAGATCCTCTGGCATCCAGCAACCCCGCAACCCCAAGGTCTGTATAAAATACAGCCCTGGGAACAGCAGGGAGCTAATCATTTTTCATGGGCAAAAACAAGTCACTCAGCATTATAATTTCACATAGGTGTGTTTTATTTAGTACCTCAATGTTGACCTGTTCATGGATGGGAAAACAGTCCCCTGCATGCTAAGGAAGCTCCTAGATTCTGTAGAATGGCTCTTCCTTTCTGTATTCTCATCATGGATGGGACTATGGGTTATAACTTTCTCTAGGGTTGGAGATGAGCTACTTACAACCCACCCTGTGATGATTAGTATTCATGGTCAACTAGACAGAATCTATAATCATCTGAGAGATGGAATTCTAGGCATGTGTTAACTGAGGTGGAAAAGGTGGCACAGGGTGGGTGGCACCACTCCCTGGCTGAGATCTTGGACTAGAGAAAATGAAGAAAGCTAGCTGAGTATAACCATGCATTCCATGTGACACCCCTTCTACCTTAAAACTGCATTTCCAGGGTATTTCACCAGACTAAGACATCCTCTGCCGTGGTAGCCAGCAGCCTGTTTGGTCCTAAACAACTGAATAGACTGAATGATTAAAGGACTGCATGTTAAATCTATTTAGCTGTAATTAATTTAAAGAGCCACATGGGGCTAGTGGGAGGTGGACTAGACAGAAAAGTACATGGAAAGCATTTAAGCCACAAGAAACCTTTGCTTCCAGCTGTATGTGGTAAAATGGGAGCTCCACTTCAAGTTAGACAAGGCTGGGTTTGCGTCACCCTCTTCTCAACAAGACTGCAAAGTCTTCCCTGAAACTGCATAAGCCCCACCACAATCATCTTAAACAAAAGGCTCTCAAAAGTCTGTGGGTAGCAAAGTGGTCCATCGTGGAGGACACATGGGGCAAGGAACACCCGACCCAGCTCTCCTGACCCACAAGGACTGGGCTCCTTCAGATCCCACTGTCACCAACCTTCCACAGTTCTTCAACCACAACCAGAAAACAATGCAAACTCTCCAAAGTGAAATGTACTGTAAGCCAGAAACTCTTTGAATTAAATGAAAAGGAAAAGAGACAGCAAGAGAAAGCAGAGCCGCAGGGGGAGTCACTGTACCTTACATCACTTCCTCTCCTGAGAAGTCAGCCGCCCCAGGAGCAGGCTGTCTCCTACAATTAACCTGAAGCTCCCAGGCCCAATTCCTCCTGCTTGAGGCAGAAGTGGCCCTGATCTAGGCCCATCCTCTCATTTCAATCACCTTTTCCACAGGTTCCAGCTTCAAATCAGAGAATAAACTGTACAAATCATCTCCCAAGTGCTTTTTCCCAGGGTCCCTGCTCCTCTCTAACTACCTCAGGTCAGAACTAGCAAAGCCTAGGAAAACGAAAAGCACGAAAAGCACATTCACACTGAGCAAAAAAACCAAGACGGAAAAATCAGCGGCCTGATTACCGCCATTAAAGGATTATTTCTCACTTTACAAAAGGATTCATCATTACTTTGTTTGGTTTCTATTTTAAAAAGCAGCAACCTCTTGTGATGAATTTGAAGTATTGTATTTTGAAAATGTGAACTGCTACTGGAATAAATCAATTATGTAAAGAAACATTCACACAACACAGAATTGAAATTCTTCTACGATAAGGTATTTCTAAAAACACATGTAACATCTATTCCCAGGACTATCCATAAACCTTATCCTGGATTTCTTATAGCTCCTCAAAATTCTACATGCTCTGGCATTGAGTAGACATCATCATTATTATTATTATTATTATTATTATTATAAAATAAAGAATCCTGAGCTTAACTTATAACCTCAATGACAAATTATTAAGCATAGGATATGGAGTTGTGTCTACTTAAGGACTATTCCTTCATACTTACGGCTGAAAGGGAATGAAATGCTGCTTATCTTCATCATCAACTTTCCCATTTATTATATCAGTTACATCCATCACTGGGGAAAGAAAGAGTAGAAAGATTGCTTGAGCTTAAATGCTACCATCACAGAAAGTCAACAAACAGAGAAACATGTTTTGAACGGTTCTCCAATGACCGTACGGGAGAATCTTATGTCAAGTCTAAATTATTCTCATGCTTCACAGATTATGTCATCTGAACATGATGCAGCCAATGCAGAAGGAGCACAAACAAGAGAGTTCCACTGAGTAATCTCTGTTGCTGTTCCCCAGGGGTCACTGTGAAGCTGTGCTGCCCAAAGTCTCCCTCTGTATAAAGTAAATACTCCAGGGGCAAGTGGGATGAGGGACTAAAATCATATGTTCCTTTCACTTATTTAAATTTAATTTAAAGAACATACAGGGCAAAGGGCTGCCCTACTCAGGACAAGCTAACACCCTGTCCTGCTTAATCCTGATGGTCAACCTGAAGGATACAAGCCACCGGGCACACTTGTGAGGGATTATCTGGATTAGGTGAATTTATGTGGAAGACCTACCATAACTGTGCTTGGTAACATTCCCTGGAATGAGGTCCTGGACTGTACAAAAAGGAAAAGCAGCTGAGTGCCAGCATGCATCTGCTTCCTAAGGATACAATATGACAAGCTGCCTCAAGGTCCCGCCTTGCCTCCCACATGCTTTCTATGCCATGACGGACTGCATTCTCAAACTTGCTTCCTTAAATTGACCTCCTATCAAGTATTCTATCCCAGTAATGAGAAAAGTAAAAGTCACTCCAATAACAACACAACTAAAAAATGGCACAATTTACCAAGAGCGTGTACATGTGGATGCTGAGTCAGAGGAACACTCAAAGTGGACCCTCATTACCTGCTGGGCAGCTGAGGAAACTGAGGCTCATGGACAGAAATGAACATCCCAGAGTCACTGTGTCCCTAACTCACTGCCTCAGCTGTCTTCATTAACCTGCTTCCACTGGGGTGGTCTACGTTCACCGACATCCCTTGAAAAGGCTTCGGAACTGTCTCCACCTTAAAAGAGATGCTATTTCCTGGTAGCATTCAGGTTTACATCACCTTAGTAACAAAGCATTCTGTGACCTTGGTCATACCAAGCCCAGTAAGAAAGCCCTGGGAGGAGATGGACAGGTACTCTTTTCTGTCCTTCCTGACCAGCACACCTGGCTAAAGGTAAGAGAGCCACAGTCCTCCCTTAGCAAGCCTGCATCTTATGCTGAAACTGAGAAGAGGTTTCATTTCAACACAATCGCAGTCCCCACTCACCTCTGGCCCCCCATGTTGTGGTTTTAAATGTGAACCCGCCCCTTCAGGTTTACATGCTTGAACACTTGGTCCCGAGAGGGTGGTGTCCTTTTGAAAGGATGTGAAATCTTTAGAAGAAGCTTTGCTGGAGGAAGTGGAATTCTAAGGGCAGGCCTTGAGGTTTCATTGGCTTGGTCCCACTTCCTGAGTGCTCTCTCTGCTTTTGGATTATGGAAACAATGTGACCAGGGAGTTGCCTTGGGTTCCTTCTGCAGTGACCCCCCCACCCTGAGGGACTGTACCCGCAAACTGGATCCGAAGTAAACGCTGCTTTATCAAGTATTTGTCACAGCAACAAGAAAACTATTCACCCTGAAAGCAGGAGTCTGTGGTAGAGCCAGGAGCCACTCGGGAAACTGCCACGCAGAACCACTGAACTAATGGGGCCGCAGACCAAGGAACCTGTATTCAGAGATCCCAGCAATTAACAGTCGACGGGCCGGGCGTGGTGGCGCACGCCTTTAATCCTAGCACTTGGGAGGCAGAGGCAGGTGGATCTTTGTGAGTTCAAGGCCAGCCTGGTCTACAGAGTGAGTTCCAGGACAGCTGGGGCTACAGGGAGACCCTGTCTCGAAAACACCAAAAAAAAAAAAAAAAAAAAATGTTTAAACAATTAACAGTCGAGACAATTCCCCATAGGCAGGCCCATTGGCTAATGTGATCTAGACAATTCCTCCATTAAGACTCTCTACCGGGATGATTCTACATTAAAGCTAACCATCAGAAATCCTCTGTTGCTCAAAGAGGATATGAAATAAACAGCCAGGGTCTCCACATCCTGCCAGTTCAGGGTCTCCAACAAGGGAGGAGAGGTACGCTGTGATCTCCACAGGGAAGGAAATCCTATATCCGGAAATCCTGTTGCCGGAAGTGTCCAGTCTAGCTGCAATCAATGTGATCACATGCCAGGGCGAGGGCGTGAATGATGCAGGAATAACAGCATAGAACCAGGCTGGGATGCAGAGAGAAGGGGAAGGTGGTGGTGAATCAGGACAGCAGTGACGGAGAACTAGGAGTACAGGAGCAGGAAAACAAACGGCACGCGGGAGAAGCAGGCCACGGGGGAGAGGATCCACAGTTCCACAACACATCGATGCAGCTTTACCACACCAGCTGGGAACAAAACACGAAGACCAGACTCGTCTAATTCAGCAATCACAGCCCGGGGGCCTCCCCTGCGTGCAGCTAGAGCTAGAAGCACGTGCTGCTAGTTTATGTCAGTTTAACACAGACTAGTCATCTAGGAAAAGGGAACCTGACCTGAAGAATTTTCCAGATTAGAGTGGCCTCTAGCCATGTCTATGAGGCATTTTCTTCATTGCTAATTGATGTAGGAGGGGCTGGCCAACTCTGGGTGATGCCATCCCTGGGCAGGTGGGCCTGGGCTGTATGAGAAAGGTAGCTGAAGGGCTGGAGAGATGGCTCAACAGATAAGAGCACTGACTGCTCTTGCAGAGGACCTGGGTTTGATTCCCAGCACCCACATGGCAGCTAAGTATGGTCTTTAACTCCAGTTCCAGGGTAATTAATCCGACACCCACTTCTGACCTCCATGGCATTGCATGACACGGGTGCACCAACCTACATACAGATAGTACACTCATACAAAAAAAAAATAATAAGTTTAAAATTTTTATTAAATAAAAAAAAAAAAAAAAGAAAGGTAGCTGAGCCAGCTAGGGGAAGAACTCCAGTAAGCAGTGTTCCTCCATAGTCTCTGCTATAGTTCCTGCCTTGAGTTCCCGCCCAGACTTTGCTTAGCGGTGAATTGTGACTTAGAAGTGTAAGATGAAATAACCCCTTTCCTCCCACAAAGCTGCTTTTGGTCAGTGTTTTAGCAACAGAGGCTGGAGTAGAACAAAGGTGTTCAATACACCTCTCTCAACCACAAAACTGAATACCCTGAGCCCGGTGTGAAGGAGCGCTGACCTCAGAGCACAGCTATAGACTGTAGCCGCCCCCCCAACTCCCTAATAATACCTTGCAAGTGGAATCTTCCACACGTGGTATTATGAGTTTTAGAAAGTAAAGAACATGGGGGCTGGAGAGATGGCCTAGCGGTTAAGAGCGCCAACCGCTCTTACAGAGGACCCGGGTTCGATCCCCAGCACCCACATGGCGGCCGAGAACCGTCTGAAGCTCCAATTCCAGGAGAACTCCAGTTCCAGGGGAATCCAAGACCCTCTTCTGACCTCCGCGGCATTGCACGACACGGGTGCACAAACCTGCATGCAGACAGTACATTCATACACATACATAAATAAATAAAATTAAAAAAAAAAAAAGTAAAGAACACATAGGAAATATAAACACAATATACTACCACATACATAGCTAAAGATGGTGAAGCCAGTAGAAAGGGAGCAAAGAAATGAAAAAAATCAACCAATAATCAAAATGGACACAATTTCTGCTGTGCTACTGTTTTATCAAGCTGGGCATTGAACCCAGGGCTGCACACATAATAACCACACTCCACACTCCCTACGAACAATCCCCACCACAGGTATGATCCAACAGTATTTCAAAAAATGATAGCCCTTATATCACAGCCCTCCCCAAGGCTCGGGGACCATTGTGGAAAGGAGAGTGGGAAGACAGAACAAGCCAAAGGTCGAGGAGGGCAGAGTAAAGCAATGTCTTCTGGAGATGACGGGAGGGCTGTGCTCAGGAAGTCAATGCATCTTGGCTGCCTGTAAAAAAACCTGCACAAAGCTGGGCATGGTGGCACATGCCTTTAATCCTAGCACTTGGGAGACAGAGGCAGGTGGATCTCTGTGAGTTCAAGGCCAGCCTGGTCTACACAGTGAGTTCCAGGACAGCTGGGGCTACAGGGAGACCCTGTCTCGAAAAGGCTCAAAAAAAAAAAAAAACCTGCACAAGATGGAGCCAGTCCACATGCCAGCATGGAGGGGGGAGGGTTCTTGACATCCACCTCTATCTGAAGAGCTGATGACAGTTGACAACCTCTAAGGAAAGTCAGTTTTCTTTAAGAGTGTGGTTCCCTCCCATAAGTCAAACCACCAAAGCCACTCTCTAGAGGACGGCCCCACCCAAGACAGACAGCACAAATTTGAGTCCGTGGGTTGTTTCATTGAAAAGAGAGAAGACACAGAGTTGGGAGGATCTAGAAGGAGTTAAACGGGGGAGTTGACAGTGAAGATGATCAAAATATATTGCATGAAATTCTCCAAGAACTGATGAAAATAACTATTTTAAATATTATAATCCCACAAACATGGGGAGTGGGAGGAAGGTAGAAAAAAAGCAGACCAAGAATAAACCTGAAGACTACCAGGGTGCACAGAATTATGAATGATTTATTTAATTGTCTTTCTTTTCCATAAAATTTCCATGATTTTCTACCAGTGTCAATCACTTTTGCATTATCCAACATTTTAACAAAAAGGAATGTGACGTATCATTTTCAATAAAAGAGTAAAACCTGTGGGTTTAAAGGCCCGTGAATGCCTTTCTCATTTTAAAGCATCAAGGCTCTGTTGACACAGATAAGCAGAAATCATTCTGGAGAAAGCCTCGAAATTAAATTTGCATGTGGACATCAGAGCTGCATACGAATGGGGTTTCCAAAAAGTTGATCTCCCTTCCCAGGTGTGGGGAAGGTGATCTCTAACAAGAAAGGGGCCTAGAAGATGCTCTGCGGGAGTCAGAAGCCTAGGGCTGGCAAGGAGAATGTGCCCCAGTGTGTGTGAATACCAACACTTAAAGAGGGGAAAGGGGCAGGTTTGGAGAACTGCACTGTTCAAAAAAAAAAAACATAGCCAAAGCAGACAGAAACTTAACTAGAAGCGTTGATAAGCACGTCTCAGAAAGTTGGTCCTCTGCTCTGGGGTGACTGGAGCAAGCCCAGGACCCTGAGCAGGAGCACCACGCAGCTGGATAAGCAAGCTCGTGCTGGACCTCTGTGGAGGCAACAGGGCTCCTTCTGAAGAGGCTCAGAAGATGTATGTTTACACATCGAGGCCAGGGATACTGGGGCAGTTGCAAGCAGAGGCCTCTGCGGAGCTCCACAGACATTCACACGGGAGCACAACCCCATAGAACAGGATACCCTGCCTGGCACTTGGAGCCTCCTCATGGAGAGAGGCCCTGATGTGGAGAATTCATGCAGTAGCAGATGGGGGTGGGGAGTCAGGGGGCTAGAATGTGGACCAAGCCAGATTCCAGCAGCCCCAAGACTTGGTCCAGTGGAGAGAAGGCAGAAGAGGAGCCACAGACCAGTCCAGACTGGGAGCTGGGAGCCATGGAACCAAGGGGGCCTCAGAGTAGTCAACAGCCATCAGGGGACAGGACAGTGATGGCTTCACAGCAAAGATCCAAGACCCAGGGTTGAAACAGAGACCCAGGTGTACTCTGACTTAACACCTGCAAGGGATGGGGCACTATATCAGAGCTGCCAGCCCTCACCCAGCATATAGCCTGGGCTATGGTTCTACCCAGAGAAGTCCAGCAGCCAGGAGGCTATGACCAAACACCAGACATTGTTATATGCATCAAGAGGCCATGGCAGCCTCAGCAGGTATCAGAACCACCGACCTACCCACACCCCTCGTCACATGGGACTTCCCAGAACATCACAACCAAACCAATGAAAGCTGGAAAAATTCCCATTTTAATCAAAAGAGGGAGAGAAACTGCCTCCAGCTAGATTTCATCTTCCCTTTCACAATCTAACAATGCCCTCCCTACAGGAACTTATCAGTGGGATCTCTCAATGATCTAATAATGAGAGAACCCAGTGTCTGCCCAAGGAAGAACAACATATATTATCTTGTCATAGATTTCTGATGGCTTCAGGAAAGCCTAAAAAACCTGAGACTGTATGTATATCTGTATATATGCATGTGTGTGTGTGTGTGTATGTACATAAGTATGTGTGTGTGCATATATATAATATATCTATAAGACATTTCCCTGAAACTACCAAATAGGTCGGGAAGAGAAAAGAACATTTCTGAATGATTACAGGATTATGAGTATCTCAGCTAAATAGGAAAACAATGCTACATACTTAGGGAAACACAGGAGCAAGTTACAGTACTCATTCAAGGACTTGTGAAGTTTCCCCAGCACAAAGCCCAGGCCCCTCACAGAGCAAGCCCAGCCTCAGCATCTCACCACAGGTAATAAAAACCTCTGGACTAAGCCACTACATAGCCCAATGGTTCAAAAGAAGCATCCTGGATTATGAAATTACTGTGACAGTCTAATGGTAGACACGAGGCACTGCTCATTTGTCAAAAACCCACAGAATGGCTGCTAGGGAGATGGCTCTATGGGTAAAGTGCTTGCCAAGAAGCATGAGGACCTGTGTTCAATCCCCAGCAGCCATGTAACAGTCAGGTGTGGTCATGTTTCCTATAACCAAGTGCTGGGATGGGTGCTCGATAGCCAGCCAGCCTAGGAAAATCAACAAACTCCATGTTAAGTGAGAGACCCTGCCTCAAAAAGGAAGGTGGATAGAGATGGAAGAAGACACCCAACTTTGACCACAGGACTCCACATGTACCCATACACACACACACACACACACACACACACACACACACACACACACCCTGAGTAAACTAACAGGCTACTGTAGATCCACTGCCTGTAATAAACATAGCAATCATTAAGGACCACTGGTGAAAGGTAGTCTGTGAGCAGAGTACAGGTATATAGGAACTCTCCATATTTTCCATCCAATTTTCCTAAGCCTAAATTTCTCTAAAATGTTTACTTAAAAGAAGGTATAAAATCTAGGTGCTCAGCTTTCTGATAGCCAAGTAGAAAAGTCTCTCATTTCATACAAGAAATAACAGCTAGGTATCAGGAGGCAAGAATTCACCCCACATATATATTCATGGAATTCTTCTGATGGTTAGTTTTAAATGTCAACTTGACACAACCTAGAATCACCTGGAAAGAGACCGTTCATGAGAAATTATATGGATCAAGTTCGCCTGTGGGCATGCCTGTGGGAACTGTCTTTACAGAGGTAACTGAGGTGGGAAGAGTCTCCCTGAATACCGGCAGCACCGTTTCGTGGGCTGGACGCTGAGCTGTGCCAGAGTGAAGAAAGCTGGCCCAGATCCACATGTTGATTTCCTCTCTGCCCCGGACTGGGGATGTGATGCTTGAGCTTCCCACCTCGACTCTCTCACAGTAACATGCTGTCCCCTGGAACTGGGAGTCAGACAATCCTGCCCTCTCCTATGTCGCCTTTGGTCAGGGTGTTTTATCACAGAGGCAGAAATGAACCCAAGACGATTCCTAAAAATCATACAAGAACTAAAATGATAAGAAAAAAACCTCTCAAGGTTGTGAAGAGTGACATCAAAGGAGGTCACCTAGTTAGGACTTCTGAGGACAGTTTTCCTTCTCGACTTATTTATTTTTACATGTATTAGTGTTTTGCCTACATGTATGTGAGTGCCAGCCGAGCCATCTCTCCAGCCGCATCTCTCAACTTGGAGCCACCAAAACTCCCAGTGAAAGTGTGGAAGATAACAGGCCTGTGTGACACTAGCTGGCCCTCTTTGGGGCTATTCAGTATCTGGCCAGGCCGTGCCCAACCACTCCTGAATCACTCACCAAATCCAGAAAGCCCCCCAGTGTCTGGCTTCCCCACAGCCTGGCTGATGAATCCTGGGCTCCCCTAGGAAAAGCAGGGACCTGCTTTCAAACCAAACCCAATTTACATGGGAAGCCCATAAACAAAAGCATGTTAAATGCACCAGGTTGGCGCCAAACTGTACGGAAGAGAACTAAGATGCTTGCTTTTCTCTCCAGAAGAAAATCGTGTAAACCAAAACTGCCCACTGTCTGATATTCAGCAGAGGCTCTTATTCAAAGTGAAAATGATGGTCTGAAACAGCCAAGGGGAAAATAAGAAAGTGGATTTTACCAGCCACGCCAAATGGTCTCCGCAGCCCTGAGGTCAGTTTCCTGGTATTGCTGTCCCTCAGCTCCATGCGGCCCACTCGGACAATCTGGCAGACGAAACTAATTTTCTCCCTTTTCAGGTCTTTGCCTCCGAGGTCCTATAAGTATTAATTTCCATAAATTATCATGGAGAAGCATGATTCAATGATTCAATACAAGTCCAAATGAAAAGGACAGCAGAAAGGGGCTAAGAGTCTTTTCTCGGGACCAGCTAATAGCATTTTAATGTTCTTCACATGACGAGTGAAATAGAATAACAGCGGGCACTTAACTAAGTGAACTTAAGACACGAGCTTAAGAGACTGCTCTGGGGAAATGGGGTAATTTGTGTCACAGTGATTCTGAGGTGAGATGGACTCTCAGAAACTTCTGGAAGCAGCTCTATACATCCTGGCTTAACCAGTGTCACAGGCATCCCTAGGCCACATTCAGGGAAGAAAGTGGCTGCAAAGAGCCATGAGAGCAAGAAGCGATGCAGCTATACATATGGGCACTCACCGTAAAAACAGCACGTAAATTATGTAACCGGTCTATATCTTTAGGTAATCCTGAACTTGACCAACGGACCAGGTAGTTTTCACTTGAAAAAGAAACAAAGGCAAAGTAATTTTCCCAGTGTAGAAAAGTACCGCATGTACCCAATCCAACCTGATCATACCACAGATGCCACCATACGCACGACCATGCTTTCATAAATATCAAGGAGGCCACACAGAAAGACTCTACCAGGCGAGCACTGCATAAACAGCCAGAGAGCCCTTCAGTTTCCACGTCTTGGGTCAGAGGTATAACAGAACCATTTGCAAATGACATTTCAATGTTTATAATTTGAAAAGCCTATTTGTCCATTTAGAGTGACAATAATACAGAACTGTGTATTGAACTGGGAATAATGTATATTTATTTCAGGAGCTTCAACAAATCAAGTATGCTGAAAATATAAACTGCCTCTCCCATCAAGAATAAAGTCCTTCCCAAAAGTAAGAATCAAATCCACCTATTTGCTCTCTTTCAGCCATATACTACATTTTTTAAAATTTGAGTTGTGTAAGATACAAGAATTTTACATGTGTGCCACACGCGCACACACACACTTTACATACAGTTTAATCATAAATTTTTCATCAGGGAAAAAGAGCAAGTCATACCGAGGGCCCATGTATTTATAATTCATTCATTCAACATATAAGGTATACCAGACACACACTAGCCATCAGCTTAGAGAAACAGTAGACAGGACATTCATAGACCAAAGGCTTGCAAAAGGCCAAAGTGGTCGGATTCAGAAATAGAAAGGGTTTTTTTTTTAATTTACTTATTTTTATTTTATATGTATGAGTGCATCGCCTCCATGTAGTAAGGGCACCACCTGTATGAAACGCTAAGGAGGTGAGAAGAGGGCCTAAGATTCTCCTGGAACTAGAATTTACAGAAAGTTGTTAGCTGCCATGTAGGTGTTGGGAATCAAACCTGGGTCTTTTGCAAGAGCAGCCAATGCTCTAAATCACTGAGTCCTTCTCCCCAGCCCCAGAAACAGAAAGGTTTTTTTGTTTTGTTTTGTTTTTATTTTTTTGGTCTTTTTCGAGACAGGGTCTCCCTGTAGTCCCAGCTGTCCTGGAACTCACTCTGTAGACCAGGATGGCCTTGAACTCACAAAGATCCTCCTGCTTCTGCCTCCCAAGTGCTAGGATTAAAGGCGTGCGCCAACACACCCGGCAGAAACATAAAGTTTTACAATGATAACACGCAATACAGCAGAAGGCTTCGGCTGGCCTGCTAATAAAACACTACAAGCCTGCCTGTCCTCGGACACTATAACCGTACAAGTCAGCAGCAACATACCCTAAGAAAGCTCAACCACTAAGAGTCCATGTTGCTGCAGTCACTCTACAGACCCAAGGCCTGGCTCAGCTGTTCAAGCTGCCCCGGCAGCCAGAACCACTGCAGGGCTCTTAGCCAGAATGGGAGGCTATTTGCTTAACCCTCACCCAAAGGCACAGACTGCATCATGGTTGAATATGAATGTCCCCATGGGCTCATGTGTCTGACTCTTGGTCTTCAGCTGGTGTCATTGTTCCAGAAGGCTGTAAAACTTTTGGGAGGTGAGGTCTATTCACGGGAAGTCAATCTTTAAAGCACAAACCTTGACGTTCACAGCCTGGCCCTATTTCCTGTCCTGTCTCTGCTTCTAGATCCTCCCAGATGATCAGCTGCCATGCCTCATCCACCACAATGGACAGCACCCTCAAAGCACAAGCCCACATAAACCCTTCCCTCTTAAGTCACCTCTTGTCAGGAATTTGGTCAGAGCAATGAAGAAAGTAATCACTAAAACTGCAAAGGAGATACCACTTACCTGATGAATTTGGACTCAATGGGATCATAAAGAGACATGAGGACTTCAGCATCTTCTCCTATTTTACAAACCACATTCTTGAGGTTGACAAACAGAGCCAGGGAAGGGGTGGCCGCAAACTTTGCTTGTCTGGTAATATCCATATTCTGCTTTTGAGACTATAAAAAGAGATACAAAGCCAACATGAGTAGCCTTCACCCTCGAGCCTTGCTCTTTTTAATCCCCCTCAAAGCAAAAGGGGAGCGTCACCAGCTGCCTCCACTCAGCCACTGCTCTAGAACAGGCTCCATCCTGTAGCAGCTCGTGGTAAGTGCACAAGGGCCCTGCAGGTGACCCACCAGCAGACAACAATCATGGTTGCCGGATTAGCGGGCACTCTTCCTAGAATGAGCCCACCACAGAATCTCCTCTCACTCTCCACATGTCCCCACTACCAAGAATGTGGCAAACACCGGATCAATACCTGTTGAATTAATAGGTTATAGTATCGAATGACAATAAATCAATCAACATCCCTTGTAGTTAAATGTGAAATGTCCCCACAGGCTCATGAGCTTGAACCTTGGTTCTCAGCTGGTGGTCCTGTTTGGGAAAGTTGTGGGACCTTTAGGAGATACAGCCTTGCTTACTGGAGGAAGTACATCGCTGGTAGCAGGCCTTGAGGCTTCTTAGTCTGGGCCTGCCTCCTAGTTACTCTCTGCTTCCTAAGTACAGATGCAGTGTGACCAACCACCTTCCTGTTCCTCCCACCATGCCTTCCCCACCTGCTGTCATGCCTTCCCCCTCTGGGACTGTGAGACAAAAATAAACCCTCATTCCCTCAGGTTATTTTGGTCTGGGTAGTTTATCACGGCACTAACTGTGAGAAAATAAGACTTTCTGAATACCTATTGTACATGATACGTGTATAGGACATGGGAGTGGAATGATCAGGCATGGTTCCCTCCCCTGAGCAAGCTTTGAATATATTACTCCACTACTGTCTGAGAGAAAATGCAGAATTGATCTCTACATCCTGCTAGACAGATGAGAACACAGTCAGGGTAGTTTGGACCCTGTCTTTGAGCCTATCTTCTGGTAGAATACAGTGTCATCCTTGGGGAGGATGGTGATTACTTTTAAAAGTCAACTTGCTTCTATAGAAGCTACTTAAGTATATAAAGATACATCATAAAAAGATTAAAAGGAGTTACTTTATAACAAGAGGACATTGCCCCTAGACACCCTAGATTCCCAAAGCAGAAGCCACAGGCAATGCCAGGAATGGATTCCCTTTCTAGGAGCTGTTGACCGGGGGTCCTATAGATCCTCACACAATAATGACCATAGCCCCTGCTCTTGTTGCCCACCAGAACTTGATAGTAAGACCCTATTGCTGAAGACACTACACACATGAGCTATAAAACAAACAAGGAGAAACCAAGGTGGTGCCGACTTCAGAGCCTCATCTCTACTGGCTGTGTTCTCAGTGCTGGACGGTGCTAAGCAAGCTATCTTGTGCTGTGAAGAGAATATTTAACATAAACCTTACCCAGCTGTGAATCTTGCAATCTTTAACAATAACTGACAGACAAGTTATCCCTTGCAAGTGTAATAGTGGCATGAATATTACAGGAGTAACCAGCAACTTTCTAATTGGATTTAAGGTGTGCTTCATAGGATGGAGCCCATATCTTGACATTGTTATCAGGCCTAGGAATCTAAGCCTAGAGAGCCCACCAGCACAATACAACTAATATGCTAACTTGATACAGTACTATAATGATTTCTAACCACTTATTGTTATACCCACAGAACAATGGATCACTCAGCTCTTAGTGGAGAGGCACCCTTATACAGCAGATAGCAATTAACACAGAGAACCACAACTGGCCAATATGCAGGGAAGAAAAGGCTTATCCCCGAAAAAGAAACCTTCTGCCTCCCAAGGCTCTGGGATCATTGGGCAAGAGGAGGCAGAAAGATGTAAGGGCCAGAGAGGTGGATGTTTTCTAGACAGTTCATCAGTTACTCATATAAGTTCACTGCACTGCTGAGTGACAGCATGCACAAGTCCCACATAAGCAGGAACTATTAGAAACTGATTTCTTCTGGGAAGGGGAGATTCAGTCTCATTTAAGGATGAGATTCTCAGTAGGTTAATCAGGTGCCAGTGGATGAACCAACACCAAAGGGCACTTGGGGTCACAAACCTGACTCTATGGGTGCTCTCTCTCTCTCTCTATATATATATATATAGATAGATAGATAGATAGATAGATAGATAGATTAGATTAGATTAGATATAGATATGTTAGAATATGGAAACTGGTGGGAAATTAGTAAGGGGGTACAATATGGAAGGGGATCTAAATATGATCAAAATATATTATACGGGGGCTGGAGAGATGGCTCCACGGTTAAGAGCACTGGCTGCTCTTGGAGAAGATGGGGGTTCAAATCCCAGCACTTACATGGTGGCTAAAAACTGTCCATAACCCCAGTTCCAAGGTATCTGGCACCCTCTTCTGGCCTCTTCAGACACTGCATGACATGGGTGCATTAACACACACACCAGTATAACTATCTCACTCACATAATATAAAAATAATGTTTAATACATAATGTATGAAATTCAAAACAATTCAGTAAAAAGTCAACTTGCCACAACTTAGAATCTCACAGGAAGAGTTTCAACTGAGGAATGATCTTGATGAGCGTGGCCTGTGGACTTGTCTATGAGGGACTGTCTTGATTGTCAATTGAAGTAGGAAGATCAAGCCCTTTGTGGGAGCACCACCCCTGGTTGTGGCCCTGGTCATTTGTTTCTCTCTGCTCTTGGCAGTGGACATGATGTGATAAGCTGTTGGACCCCTTCCTTGACCTCCCCTCAAGCGTGGACTTTAACTTGAACTGTAAACCCTTTCTGTCTGGGTATTTGTCAAAACTGTAGAAAGGAAACAGGAAAGGGAGGAGGACTCTTCTCCAACAGTCCCATCCCACCCCTGGTCAAACACACTGGATATTTGCTCCTTCTGAGTTCTTCTGAGTGCAGATTCTGGACTCCCTGACATTTGGCTAAGACTTGAAGCAGTCCTGAGAAACACAGTCCACACATGTTGGCAGCGTGGAGAGGGAAACTCACTTTTTCTTCTTGCAGTCTTTCCTCCACTTGCTTAGAAGCCACTTCATGAGCTCGGAAGAGACTAATGGTACTGGTTAGTTCTGGATCCAAAATGTTCCCATCTTCATCCCTCACCACCAGGTCTAAATCAAGAATTCTATAATAACAAGAATTTAGAATACGGAAAACATGAGGCAAAGATCTGAATCCCCTAGCATAATGTTAGCCCCGCCCCTCAGCAGATGAAAATGTCTCAGAAACTGAGGCTCACCCACAAATATAAGACAATGGAATTTGGCAGCATCACATTTTGTAACTCAAAATCTGTCACATTAGGGGAATGGAAAAGAAAATGATCGGACTTTTACTTGCACTACAATAGACTTGATCTTCCAAAGAGAATATTTACAGGTCAAAGCTGAAGTGAAAAGTACAGGACTAACCGATGTGGAAGTATGGAGAATGTGCATAACACCACACATGCACTCTGTGTGTGCACAGCACCCACTGGTACATGCAGTCACAAAGTCCTGCAAGTTCTCATTAGTTCTCTCAGCAAAATGTTTCACTAATGAGGCAAAGCCTTGCAAATATGAGTACTCATCCCAGTCCCCGCCCTGCCCTAGGAGTCAGTACTGTGTGGGAGTGGTCGGTGGTGTGTGGGTGGAGTCAGCGCTGTGTGGGAGTGGTCAGTGGTGTGGGGATGGGGTCAGTACTATGTGGGAGGGGTCAGTGATGTGTGGGTGGAGTCAGTGCTGTGTGGGAGTGGTCAGTGGTGTGGGGGTGGGGTCAGTACTATGTGGGAGGGGTCAGTGATGTGTGGGTGGAGTCAGTGCTGTGTGGGAGAGGTCAGCGGTGTGGGGTGGGGTCAGTACTGTGTGGGAGAGGTCAGCAGTGTGGGGGTAGGGTCAGTACTGTGTGGGAGTGGTCAGCAGTGTGTGGGTGGAGTCAGTGCTGTGTGGGAGTGGTCAGTAGTGTGGGTGGAGTCAGTGCTGTGTGGGAGCATTCAGTGGTGTGGGGGTGGGGTCAGTACTATGTGGGAGTGGTCAGTGGTGTGGGGGTGAGGTCAGCACTATGTGGGAGTGGTCAGTGATGTGTGGGTGGAGTCAGTGCTGTGTGGGAGTGGTCAGCGGTGTGGGGGTGGGGTCAGTATTATGTGGGAGTGGTCAATGATGTGTGGGTGGAGTCAGTGCTGTGTGGGAGTGGTCAGCGGTGTGGGGGTGGGGTCAGTACTGTGTGAGAGTGGTCAATAATTGGTGGGTGGAGTCAGTGCTGTGTGGGAGGGGTCAGTGATGTGGGGGTAGAGTCAACGATGTATATGTGGGGTCAGTGATACAGGGATGGGGTCAGTGATGTGAAGGGTGGAGTCAATGATGCAGGGGTGGGGTCAGTGATGTGTAGGTGGGGTCAGTGATGCAGGGATGGGGTCAGTGATGTGTAGGTGGGGTCAGTGATGCAGGAGTGGGGTCAGTGATGTGGGGGTGGAGTCAACAATGTGTATGTGGGGTCAGTGATACAGGGATGGGGTCAGTGATGTGAACGGTGGAGTCAATGATGCAGGGGTGGGGTCAGTGATGTGTAGGTGGGGTCAGTGATGCAGGAGTGGGGTCAGTGATGCAGGAGTGGGGTCAGTAATGTGGGGGTGGAGTCAACAATGTGTATGTGGGGTCAGTGATACAGGGATGGGGTCAGTGATATGAAGGGTGGAGCCAATGATGCAGGGGTGGGGTCAGTGATGTGTAGGTGGGGTCAGTGATGCAGGGGTGGGGTCAGTGATGTGTAAGTAGGTTCAGTGCTGTGTGGATGGTGTTCATGGACTCCTAGAGTCCCAGCCACAAGGCCCTACAGGTCATATTGACTGAGGCTTCCTTAAGGAAGACAGACCCAGACTTTTGCCAGCATCCTGCCAAGTGCTTGTCACCTCAGTACTGTAGGAGTCCTGTTCAGATCCACCTCACAAAAGAGGAAACTAAGGCTTGTGAAATTATTCACCAAGAGGCTGGCCTCTGTACTAGATGCTCATGGCACAGCCAAGTTCTTACCACAAGGCCACCCACCACGTCTCATATTGGGTAGGCTAAAACACCAAGCGGAATCATCTGTGCTCTGCGATCAAGGCACAGCTGGTTCAGGTGAGGAGGGGGCACCATCTACCATACAGGAAAGGTAGACAGTGATCCCATGGGAGCTCAAAGGACCCAAAGAAGGGGCTGGACTCCTCTGTCTGAAATCAGACCCCATGCCTGTGTCTTTAGCACTGGATGTGTCTGAGCATGGGCCGGGGGAGCAAGCCAGTGAGCAGCATTCCTCCATGGCCTGTGTTTCAGCTCCTACTTCCAGATTCCTGCCCTGAGTTGCTACCTTGGGTCCCCTAAGTGATGAACTGTGACCCAGGAGATCTAAGATGGATTTAAGACAAATAAACCCTTTCCTCCCCAAGTTGGTATGGGTCCCAGCGTTTCGTCACAGCAATCGAAGGAAACCAGAGCATTCCCCAACTAGATAACACACAGAAAGGATGCCTACGTGGTAATAAAAAGATGCCAACTCTGCCCCTGTAGAAACCCAACCACCATAAAAATCAATCTTTCTACACTGTAATTTTGTTGTTGAGTTTTTATGGTATTTTGATTTCCAGAGGAGGGAATAGGAAGACTCCAAGAAAGCACGGGGCCTTTGAAGAAGCCTGGCGTTCTCAGGCAAACTCATCCTATTAAGGGTTATATTTACTATCAAAGCAGTAAATTACATTGGGAGACATGTTCTAGCTTAACTAAATTGTTCTTTCCATGGCATAGTGTACTTGGGTCACTCCCTGTGGCCAGATTAAGCAGGTGGCATCCGGACCTAAGTCAAAACACGATTCTCCAATACGAAAATTAAATCAGAGTTTCTAAAGTCTGTTCTTTTAGGCAGGTATTGGGTTTCAAGGCAGCAGTCTATCTAATATCCTATATTGAGAGCCTCTGGCCTTGAAGGGGGAGAAAATAATGAAAAAAACAAACACCTCCTCCCACAGCATTTTATCTAAGCCCTACATGCTGCCCATAACATGACATTAGGAAACCTGTCACACTTGAAAACAGGTATTACCAGAAAACAAAATTATTCGATAATTTAGATATTACAGGAAGGTTCTGTGGCTCGCCGCCTACTGCTCTTCCAAGCTCACTGGCTGGAGGCAAGGCCGCTCTCAGCTCTCGCACCCACATGCTAGGGTGTAAAAATGGGGAGGGGTAAGGACAAAGCCAGAGTTTTCCACTACTCATCTAGCGCAGTCCAACTCTATTTCATAAAAACAGTTCTTTTTTTAGCATTTTATTATTTTTATTTTTTATGTGTATGAAGGTACTGTCTGAATGTATGTAAGTGTATCCAGGTCATGCAATGCCTTCAGAGGTCATAGGAGGGCATGGGATCCCCTGGAACTAGGGTTACAAATGGTTGTTGGCTACCATGTGAGTGCTGGATATCGAAAAACTCGGGTCCTCTGCAAGAGCGGCCAGTAAGTAGTCTTAACTGCTGAGCCAATTCTCCAATTCAAAACTGAGTTCTTGACCCAGCACTAGACATTAGAACTCAGGATCCAAGGAGACGATCCCAGTATTCTGAACTTTGAAACCAACCTGGATGATTCTAACCTTAAAAGGCACCTGGGAAGCCAGTGACCAAGTCATTTTAAAATCTTCCTGCAGCTCTGTGGTTGCATGAACAATCCCATGGGTGGGAAGGACCACGGGATCCTCCTGGTTTCAGAAGTGGCAGAATTAATCTCAGAACAGTCACAGTGCTGATGGCATCTGAAGATACAAGCTAAGCCCAGAATGCAAGGTCCTCAAGAGTAAGAGAGCTGTCCATAAAGGGGTTCAGGTAAACAGGGAGGAAGCCTCCCATGGATCAGAAAAAGATCTACTTACAAAAGCGTGGTGGCGCACGCCTTTAATCCTAGCACTTGGGAGGCAGAGGCAGGTGGATTTTTGTGAGTTCAAGGCCAGCCTGGTCTACAGAGTGAGTTCCAGGACAGCTGGGGCTACAGGGAGACCCTGTCTCGAAAAGACCAAAAAAAAAAAAACAAAAAAAAAAAAAAGGCAACTATTGGTAGAATTCAGACCTGGCAGATTGGGCTTCTGTTGAGTTTCATAAGGCACACCTATTCTGAGGACAAGTTTTATAGTGAGCTTTAGTATCTAGCCACGCACACAGACTGAAGGAGCCTCAGAAAGAAACCTATTGCTTGCCACGTCCTGTCTGGACTAGATGCCAAATGCTGTGATCACAGAGTAAAGGCTCCTTATCAACTACCCTAGGTCATCTATGAACAGCACGGATGGCTTCATGGCTCCAATACTTGCAGAACAGAGAGCAGATTCCAAGGGCAACTTGCTAAACCCCTGATTTTCAGAATCATTAGAAAACAACTCAACCCTTTCCATGTAAAGTATGCCATTAGTTTGATGCTAGAAATTGGGTTTTATAATAAAATGTAACTGCTATCTCCTGCAGGCTTTATGGTTATGCTGTTATATTGGGCAATTTAAGCATGAAATCATCGTTCAAATAAACAAACCTGTTTCCATAATCAATTTTAGCTGTGACCTTCTTCTTCAGTTCTTTGAGCTCATCCTGGGGCAGAGTTCCAGAAAGAATCTGTGACCGCCACTCAATAAGGTCATAGATCATGTGTCCCACACTTCGAAACATCTCTCTGTTATCTTGCTATACAGGAAAAAAAACAAGTCAACTGTAAGCTTTCTGGTTAAAAAATAGCATAGTGGAGATCTTATCAAATGGATATTTCTTCAGATACATGGGTAGAATGTGTGCTGTCTTGTGGGATTTAGTGAATGTCAAATAAACATCAGATTTTTACATCAGAGGGAACACATTATATAGAATTTGGTTCCTATGAGACAAAGAAAAGAAAGGAATGCACATCCCTAAGACTTTATCTCACAGTCCCAAGCATGGAGCACATGAAAGAGTTAGACCTTGAGCTCCCAGCATTGGCCTTGGATGACTAAGGCTTGCAGATGTGCCCAGCTCACAACCCATGTGACCAAAGACACCTATTAAAGCCACCCAACACAAAATTGTATTACTTAAAACATTAGGAGATTCTTTGTTAACTCCAATGTCCCAAGGTCTTTCTTAGCTTCCTGAGGGACTTGGGCCTCAGACCTGGCTGTCAGCTGAGCCACAGAAACCCCACAGTGACCTTCCCAGGGAACTGTGGGCCTCACAGCACACACTAAAGAAGCTTCTGGAAGGTAACTAAGCACTCTGTTGCTTTTACACCAAAAGAAAACTGCAAGGTAAAACCCAAAATGAACACTTCTCACTGCCCACTATGGATGCTGGTGGGATTTGTGGTACTAAGAAAGCAGGTTTGCAGGTGAAGGCACCTGCAGAAGTCCACCTCCAAACAAGAAATCCAGGTGGGACCCACTAATAGCATCTTAAGCACCATGATCTCTCCAAAAATTAAAATGCATCAATGCTAATTTTTTTATCATTGCTATTTTTAAAAATAATCTCCACACCACATATCTGACCCATTCGCTCCACCATCCAGTATTTGAAAACCATTTCAGACTCCTCTTTCTAGGAGTTTCTAAGAGCCCTACCACCTTCCCAACACATAGCACCCTAGCAAGCTATTTTACATCCTATAACCTTTTTGTTATTTTTTTCGTTTATTGGGGAGGTGGGGGGGGTGCATAGCTGAATACGCAGAGGCCAGAAAAAGGACATGAGATGCCCTAAAGCTGGAGTTAAAGATACTTGTTAGCCACCCAACTCTGGTCTTCTATTAGAGCAGCAAGTCCTCTTAAACACTGAGCCCATTTCTCCAGCCCTTCATGAACTATTTTTATTATTCTTGTCTTTTTTGTTGTGAGCCTGAGCCTTTAACGGCTGCGCCAGCTCTCCAGTCCAGAACTATTTTTATTATTCTAAGTTTAATTCCATTCTTCATCTCTTTAAGACAGGGTCTCCTGCCAGGCATGGTGGCATACACCTTTAATCCTAGCACTCCAGGAAGCAGAGGCAGGCAGGTCTCTGTGAGTTCAAGTCAGCCTGGTCTACAGAGCAAATTCCAGGCCTGCTGGGGCTACAGGGAGACCCTGTCTCAAAAACAAAAAAACAAAATAAATAAATAAGACAGGGTCTCAAATAGCCCAGGACAGCCGCTAAGCTCAATATGTTCCTGAGGCTGACGTTGAAATTTTTTTTGTCTTTTTTTTTTATTTATTTGTGTATATGAATGTACTGTCTGCATGTAGGTTTGTGCACCCGTGTTGTGCAATGCTGCAGAGGTCAGAAGAGGGTGTCAGATTCCCCTGGAACTGGAGTTCTCCTGGAATTGGAGTTACAAATGGTTCTCAGCCACCATGTGGGTGCTGGGGATCCAACCTGGGTCCTCTGCAAGAGCAGTCGGTGCTCTTAACTGCTAGGCCATCTCTCCAGCCCCCTTTTGTTTTTGTCTTTTTAAGAAAGAATCTTCCTGTAGTCCCAGCTGGCCTGGAACTCACTAAGTAGACCAGGCTGGCCTTGAACTCAGACATCTCTTGCCTCTGCCTCCCAAATGCTAGGATTAAAGGCGTGTGACACCACGCCCACCTCTGGCCTTGAACTCTTGATCCTCCTGCCTCTACCTCCAGGGTGCTTAGATTACAAATATGCCCAGCTCCTAATTTGATTTCCTAAATGAAAGCTAAATAGTCAAAACTAAAAATTTATTGCAAAGCTTGTTCCTTTTCCTCTTTCTAATTCACCTTGCTCGTTTCCCTAAAGGCACATAAGAAATTCATTATATTTTACAGGTTTTTCTACAACCACAGAGATGAACCAAAAAAATGTACCTAAAAATTTTATAAATTTATTTACTGCCATTGGCTTGACTTTCTAGAAACGCAACAATCTAAACCCATCAGAGGCCAATTTACCATTTCTAGAAGGAACCAGGTAATGTTTAGAAAGTTTCCAGAAGGTAAAGTCCCTGCTGTCCATTCACATAAATTAGTCCATAGCAACTCCTGTTTGTTTTGTTACCATATTTCTGTTTTAAAAAATAGATAAGTTGAACATGAAATACCAACTATGAAATTGCTCAGATTTGGGCTGGAGGGATGGCCTAGCGGTTAAGAGCGCCGACCGCTCTTGCAGAGGACCCGGGTTCGATCCCCAGCACCCACATGGCGGCTGAGAACCGTCTGTGACTCCAGTTCCAGGAGAACTCCAGTTCCGGGGGAATTGAGACCCTCTTCTGACCTCCGCGGCATCGCACGACACGGGTGTGCAGACCTGCATGCAGACAATACATTCATACACATAAAAATAAAAAAAATAAAAAAAATAAAAAAGAAATTGCTCAGATTTACACAAAACATTCATAGCTAACTTTATGCTTTTGGGTTTTTTTTTTTTTAGTGCATTTGATGAACAATTACTGCAAGTGCTTATTACTCTGCATTTATAGGAAACCACTGTATAATCAAAAACAACAAGCCTGCCCAGCAACCAGCTGCGGAGACTTTAGGAAGTTTTCTATGTTCCCAAGAAATTAACGCACTGACTTCCTCCCAGAGCCCTTGCTCAGTGATAATAACATTAGCATATGAGAAATCAACACTCTGAATAGAAATACAGGCTTAACAAAAGGTAATCTTCTGAAAATATGAATTTATGTGCAAAGAAATGCCCTGCAGGAAAATGGAATGGAAGATGTCAGCGCTCAGACACATCCGCATTAATGAGAACCGGACAAGGGCTCACAAAGCCAGAATGTGAAATGTTCCCTACCCACCGTGAACGCAGAGAAATCAAGACTGCCATTTTGTTCAAACCATAAGACTATTACTTACAGGTAAAGTAGACAATGGCAAAAAATAAGTAAAAATTAGTAATAACCCTCTAGTATATCTTCAAAACTAAGTTATTTCTGTTTAAAGGTAGATTTTAGCCTTCATGATCAAAATATATACTGAGCTGACATTAACATTAATTGCTTTGTCCAGTCCTTCAAGAGCCTGACAGCAGCCACGGTCTCTTTGTCCAATAGAAGGCAAGAGGGACCCAAGGTCAACTTCCATTATAGTTTGTTTTATTTATTACACTGAGCAAACTTCAATACAGCACAGATCAAAGGGCACAGGGCCCCCAGTAGCAGCCACACCAACGGCCATATTGTTTTCTCTGTCCTTGCTAAGCAAGACCCTGTCCCATAAGCTCTCTTCCCCTGGGTAAGGAAAGGCATCCATTGGTATGACAAAGCAGGAACACCACTGTCTATTTTGAAGCGTGGAGTACACATCCCATTTTCTTACCACGTAGAGCTGCCTCCAGATGGTGGACCACTCGCGCAGTGTTGTGGTGACTTCCTGGATGAGAGGGAGGTCGCCTGGGATGACAGTTTCATGTTGCCTAGGGTGAAAGGAGAAAGCAGCTGATTTCATTGCTTCATTGACAACTATGAGCCAAAGCTCAAGTCCCCACAGGGGCCCCAGAGTTCAGTGGTTAAACAAGTGCAGAAAATATACAAACACGATTGCGTTAACGCGTATAACAGCACATGTTTCTGGGAATGACAGGAGGTATTTGTAGAGCTTGGGGATGCTCACACATCACTCTGTCTGTAAGCCATGCACCTTAAGGGTCTGGGTAAAATGGAAAAAACAATAGTCAATGAAAGTCTTCAACACACAAAAGCCTGGGAAGACAAAAAGCTTCTGGTACCATGTATACCTGTCCATCTCAGAAACAGCATATATGAGACCCAGTCCATGTGTGTGGTGCTAAGATGCAAGTTTGGGTTAATATTATTTTTACAGTTCTCTCATGCATAAATCTCATTAAGTGGTAATAAAGGGAGCAGTTATGTACTTGCTGAAATGTGAGCAAGGTTACAAGCTTTCAACTATCTGAGAGGACTCTCCCAGATCCCACCTGTGACTACCCTTACCTTTCCCAAGATTTAACTCTTGACCTGGTCTTAACTCTTTATCCATGTATTACTTTTACCATGTACTACTTTCTGGGTTTTATTTCTCAGATTTTGGAGGTTTGGAGTTTTTTGTTTTGTTTCTTGTCTTATTCAGGGGAATTTAGGGTTATTTGCTTTTGTTTGTTTGTTTGTTTGTTTGTTACTCACTAGCAGCTCCAGCTGGCCTGGAGCTCGCTAAGTAGACCAACCCAGGGTGGCTTCATCTCACAGGGATCCACCTGCCTCTGCCTCCTGAATGCTAAGATTAAAGGGCCAGGCTATTTATCGGGGGTTTTTTTTATTTTATTTATTTATTTTTTTAAGTGTATGAATGTACTGTCTGCATGTAGGTCTGTGCACCGGTGTCATGCAATGCTACGGAGGTCAGAAGAGGGTGTCGGATTCCCCTGGAACTGGAGTTCTCCTGGAATTGGAGTTACAGACGGTTCTCAGCCACCACGTGGGTGCTGGGGATCGAACCTGGGGTCCTCTGCAAGAGCGGTCAGCCCTCTTAACTGCTAGGCCATCTCTCCAGCCCATATTTTTCTCAGGTTTTTTTAAAAGTTACATCAGTCGCCGGGCGTGGTGGCGCACGCCTTTAATCCTAGCACTCGGGAGGCAGAGGCAGGCAGATCTTTGTGAGTTCAAGGCCAGCCTGGTCTACAGAGTGAGTTCCAGGACAGCTGGGGCTACAGGGAAACCCTGTCTCGAAAAGACCAAAAAAAACAAACAAACAAAAAAGTTACATCAGTCACTTTTTTCTGGATCAGACACTGCTGATCTAACTGGGTCTGTAAGGAACTAGGTGAGAGGCTTATACATGTCTTTAGGCTATCTGCCCCCAGGGCTTTTCTTTGGGTCTGAACAGACCAGAATCCAATCACTGTAGAAGAGCTACTGTAACAGGTCACCCTATAAAGGGTCCAAACGTGAAGGAGGAACTAACTTTGGTCTATAACTGGAGTTGGTACCTGCAGTGGCTTAATAGTGGTGGTAGGGGCCTCCCAAAATAACAGACAGCAGAGTTGCTTAATAATGCTGGTCACTGCAGGGAAGTCTAGACCCATGTCCCTGTAACCTGCCTGTAAGACACTACACTACTGCTAAGGAGTCCCTCAGTGGGACACCACCCATGTCTAGCCTGAGCAGCTTTCCTATAAGGATGCTGACAGATGGAGCTGCCCATGGTCTACATCATCATCCTGCAAAGCCTACAGGGAGAAATGGCTCTCTGCCAGCAGTAGCAGAACATTAACCTGTCACCTCATAGATCTGAGGGCAACGCTGAGTCCAGCAGAAGGAGAAGTCTCTTCACATCACCTATCAAAATCCTGGCGCTCCAATATGGCAAACTCTGCCCCTGTGACTGAGTGGGGTCTGACTGTACACACTAATTCCTAGGCTCCATTCAACTCCTGTCTACCTTCCACAGACCCATCTGTCTTAGGGGACTAATATAACAACAGGCAAAAATGAATGTGATCTCTCACTGTACCTGCCAGAGATCACAAGGTGCAGCCAACAATGCCCACCTCATCAGCAGTGGATAAAATCGTAGGACAGAAAGAACGAGTCCTGGCCAGGATAAAGGGGACACAGGCAGAGATGAAGGGCATGTTGGAAAAAGGAAAATAGCATTTCTATTAGCAGAAAGAATTAAATCAAGGGCTATACTGTCCAACATGAACAACCTACTATCAACTTGGAACAGGCCAGAAGTATGGATTTTAAGTGTTCTCACCATAGGGGAAATACTGTAAGGTAGTCTCACATAATTAGCACATGTGAATTCCACAACGTACACAAATTGCAAAACATTGCATTACACATCATAAATGCACAGATGGGGCAGAGCAAACACTGAGCCAGCAAAGATGATTCTGGTAATTTAATTTGGGGGCAGGGCAGTTGGGGGAATTCAGGCAAGTAACGTATAGCCCAGGCTGGCTTTGAATTTTCTTTTCTTTTTTTTTTTTTTTTGTCTTTTCGAGACAGGGTCTCCCTGTAGCCCCAGCTGTCCTGGAACTCACTCTGTAGACCAGGCTGACCTCGAACTCACAAAGATCCGCCTGCCACTGCCTCCCGAGGGCTAGAATTAAAGGCATGCACTACCACGCCTGGCTGAATTTTGTTTTTTTTTTTGAATTTTCAATATTAACACACAATGATCTAGATCGCCTGACGCTCTCCCTCCCCCTCCCAACCAGAAGCTGAGATTCCAGCATTATCCCCAGAGAGGAACCAGCTCAAGGTGTGGGAGCAACAGAAGCCAGGTCACAAGGGAGGGGCCCCAAAGAAATGTTCTGGACCTGATAGTAGAGAATATGGGAGGGCAGGAGGGGGAAGACCACCCAGCGGCTTTGGTGCTCACAGAGAGCTGCACAGGAAACGGGAACCAGCGGTAAACAGTGCTTCAGGCCACACTGCTAAGCCCAGAAATGAGGAACTGCATCAGCAGGAGGGAGGACCTACTTCGTTATAGGAGAAAAGCACAATGTCACAAGCACAAGCATGAAGCAAATGCTGAGCAAGTGATGGTCAGGGTTCTGAGAGGAGAGAGTGTCAGGCAAGCAGGGACATTGGAGAGGGAGGGAGGGAGGGAGGGAGGGAGGAGAGGGAGGGAGGGAGGGATGGAGGGAGAAGGAATGGGAGAGACGAAACAGCAAAGGCAAAAGGACGCTATTTTAATACGAGGAGAAAATGAGGGGTGTGTGCGTGTGTGTGTGTGTGTGTGTGTGAGAGAGAGAGAGAGAGAGAGAGAGAGAGAGAGAGAGAGACCAAGAGTCAGAGAGACAGAGAAAGGGAGGAAGGAAGAGAGACAAAGAGAGAAGGAAAGCCTGGAAGTGGGTCATGATAATGAACCTGAAGAACAGAGGTAGGGAGGGAGAGGTAAAGGAACTACTGAGTCAGCCCTGGACAGGAAGGACCAGGAGAAGAGAGAGGACGTCTGCAGCATCTGGAGGAAACAGAGCACATGGTCACCTGTCAGGTCCATGGGCAGAAGACCCCTCACAGGAGGGAATGGCTGGGTAGCCAGGTTGGATGAGAATGGCAATCAGGGTCAGGAAAGGAATGTGGAGAGCAAGGGGCAGTGGCCCAGAGCATCCTCAGGACAACGTTCCTGCACTGCTCATTCGACACTGCTGTGTGCTTACACTGGAACCTTTCAGCAGAAGACCCAGGGACCAATCAGCCCTGCCTGCCTATCCTGCAGGGTCAAGGTAATTTCACAGTCACCTTAATATTATGCTCCATAATTTCATTGTGTTTCTGTGTGTCTATGTCTGTGTGTGTGTGTGTGTGTGTGTGTGTGTATAGATCAAAGACATATATAAATATATATCTTCTTTATATGCTTCAAAATCCTTTTCAAAATGCTTACTCCTATACAAGCTGACATATTTAAGGATTCTAATCCTGGCAGGTATAAAGCACAATTACTTCCGTAAGAAATTAAAAGTTTCAAAACTTTGTCTTCCTCTTCAGAATTTAGCCAACAAAACATTTTATCTGCCTGAAAAAAAAAAAAAGCCATCTTGCAGGTCAGCACCATTCAAACTATTTCCCTCATCCTAATTATGCGTCAGGGAAGTGCAGAACCCTGAGCCATCCTTTTCATATGTTGAAAGTACAGTGCTCCGAAAGGCAATTTTGTAATCAGCCAGAGAGATGTCATTATGCAGTAATCATATGATTAGTAATTTTATAATTTACATATTTAACTGAGTGTGAAGATGGAGCAGAGACCAAAAAAGAAAATATTTGAATGTTCCTCCCATCCCCACCCCCCAGTTCACACCTGGCTATTCACTTGACATTCTGGAATACCGGGTTCCTGTTCTACAAATGTCCTTTGCAGGATCTTACACAGTTTCATGACCACAGGAAGTATCACAATTACATGACATAAATTCATACTGGTCCCAATCTAACAATGGACATGACCAGTTCAACTCTGTATTGCAGCCCAATGTATCCAGGAGAAAAAAGAAAAATGGGTCAGAGCTGGGAGCCCAATGGTTAGCTACCAAATGGGGTAGCTCTAGTGGAGGCGGACTACAGCTATGGCTCTGACCTTGGACTCTTTAAAGGGTCAAAGCAGCATCCCACATCAATCATAAGATACTATTTTTTCCTAAACCATCAAGGTCAATCACAGCTACTATCTGTATTAAAGATTTATTTTCTTTGTTTTTAATTATGTGCATGTCTTGGGGAGGGGTATGTGCAGGTGAGTAGAGGTTGCCCTGGAGTCCAGAAGAAGGCGTCAGATCCCCTAGAGATGTAATTATAGGCAGTTGTAAGCTGCCCAATGTAGGCACTTGAAATCCAAATCCAGTCCTCAGCAGGAACAGTAAGTACTCTTAATGGCTGAGCCATCTCTCTAGGCCCACAGCTATTGCTACCCTCCGCGTAGTTGGCAGCAACACCACAGGCAATCATTTCAATTCTGAAACATCAAGATGAGACTTACCCTTTTCCTTCAACAATTGCTTCTTTAAGGTGAATATATGAAGCAGGAAATATGCCCTGTGAGGGAGAGACAAGAGATTTTGTTATCAATGTGAATACTGATTGCAAATCAAACAATAGCCCCAAAGATGAGAAGCTGGATCACCACTAATTTTGCAGGTATATGCATCACATACAACACATCAAAGCAAACACCAGGCACTAAAGGAGAACTCCATCAGCCTGTATTTCAGTGTGCAGACAGCTTAGCAGAAAATGACAATGTGTTCGCAAAGCAACCACTCCACAGAGACAGAGGAAACCCCTCTTCTCCAAAGGCAGCCCCCCCTTCTACTTCCAACCTTGACACTGCCACATCCAAGGAAAACCTAGGTGAAAACCAATTCTGATAATGGGCTCTGGCAGTTTTCCCCTTACAAAATTGCAAGAGTGTCATCCAAAGTTGTTTTAAATAACGAATTGCCATTTGTCCACTGACTGCTGACTGACAACCATGGAGCCTTCCTCGTCGGTCTAAGCCCAATGATAAAAGGCTGGAAGCTGAGAATTTCATTCTATCAATGGGGGTAGGAGGGGGAGCATGTTACTTATGTTTCTACCACGCTCTGAATTTCCCATGTCCACTGTGTCTGCACACAAATGCATAAACAAACAAACATGTGTGCAGGCACACACACAGCTCAACAGATCCTACCCAAGGGAGATAATTTCTCAGTAGGATGTTCAGCGTTGGGCACAGTCTGTAAATTACCAGGAAGAACTATGATTCAGAGGCTGAAGAGCTGGCTAAGCGGTCAAGAGCACTGGCCATTCAGTTCCCAGCACCCACATGGCAGCTAACAACCATGTATAACTCCAGTTCCAAGGAATCTGATGTCCCCTCCTATGGCCTCTGTGGGTATTGCACAATACAGGTGTCCTTACATACATGCAGACAAAATCATCATACATGTAAAATATAAATAAATAAATTTTTTTATTTTATTTATTTTTTATGTGTATGAATGTACTGTCTGCATGCAGGTTTGCGCACCCGTGTCGTGCAATGCCGTGGAGGTCAGAAGAGGGTGTTGGATTCCCATGGAACTGGAGTTAAAGATGGTTCTCAGCTGCCATGTGGGTGCTGGGAATCGAACCTGGGTCCTCTGCAAAGCAGTCGGTGCTCTTAACCGCTAGGCCATCTCTCCAGCCCATAAATAAATATTTAAAAAGAACTGTGGTCCATCTTCCTAAGTGTTTAAAAATAAGGCCTTTACAGAGGTGAAACAGGAGAAAACACAGGAAAGAAATACTTGGAGTCTACAGAAGCATAAGCCAGTGACCACCAGGCTCTGAGGCAGCATAAGCCAGTGACCACTAACGCATTACAGGAAACCCAGGAAGTGCCCTGGAGCTTCAGGGCACCTATGTGAAAGAGGAGCCTCTCAGTCAGTTCCCTGGACATCTGCCCCAGAGGATCTATACTGCAGTTCCAAAACATGACCAAACTGCCAGTCAGGTAAATAAATACTATCACAAAGTAAGAAGGAGTCAGAAAGGAAGTCAGAGGTTAGGAAGTCAGAGGTTGCTCCTTCCAGGTCCTGAGTACCAAGACACCTCCATTATCCTGGACTGGCCTGCACGTGCACACGGAACATTGCTCTGTAATATAGACAATAAGCATAGGTTTGGATGGGGATAAGACAACACACAAGTCACTCCAGCTCTGCCAAATCCACAGGCAGAAATCCCCAAGTCTCAGCACTCAGTACCGTGAAGACTAACGAGGGAGTATGGCTGCAAGAAACTGGGCATGCCTGGAATTTGAAATGAGCAACTCAGCTCAAGTGCACACTGGAAAATATGTATACAGACAATGCTTAGACAGTGCTCAAAGCCAGGATTCCTAAGGGCTTTGTCCCTTCTGATTCTGCTTGGGGGGGCACCACATAAAACTACAACCCAACACAATCTCTGGGAGAGTCAGTTTCCTCAGCTGCCAATGGGGGTGTAACCAATGCCCTTTCCCAGGACTAGGGCATCGGTATGATGGGAGAGCTGGGCATCCTGGGGCAGGGGGGCAAATTCTACAGTTCAGAAGCCCTGAGGTAATGAAAGAAAGGGTGTTGGGGAAGGTGACACCTGCTACAAAGAAGCACTGAGCAGCTGCCTGGGCATGTGGCCCTCCCCATACTGAGCCATGTATGTCCTGTTAACAAAGCAGTAGGAAGGAAGAATTATAGTCCATAACCCTAACCATGGGGCATGCACATGCATGTGGAGGTCAACTTCAGGTCCCGTTCCTGAGCAGCCATCCACCTTGCTTTTTGAGACAAGGCCTCTTCTTGGAGCTTGCCAACTGGACTAGTCTAGCAGCCAGTCCTGTCTCCGCCTTCCCGGTGCTGGGATAATAAGCACATGCCACCAGCTCAGTTTTAAGGCTTTTAACCTGAGCTAGGAACTGAACTCAGGTCCTCAGTACCAAGCACTACACCAACTGAGAAACCTCCACAGGCCCATGATCCTCATCTCTTGATTACTAAAGTCTTCAACTGTGGCTCACCCAGAAGAAACTCAAGGCATTCCCAAGAGGAGCACATCTTTGATGGGAAAAAGAGAAATCAAAGCAAAAAGAAAACTTTCTCTGCAAGAATCAGTTCTCTCCCCCGCTGGGTTCAAATCGATTTCGTCTGGACTCCCCAGCTGTGGGTCACTACATGTATAAAGATGTTCAGCCCCGTCTGAGCTCAGCAGAGCATCCAGCGCATATGCAGGTCTCTTCACCACCACCATCCCTCAGGGTGGCTCCCTCAGTAGCACATCCACATGACCATGCCAGAGAGAGGCTGCCCTGGAGACCAACCTGGACCCTTCCCAAGTAATTTCTATGAGAGAACAGATTCCCAGGCCCCACAAAGCTCCGGCCAGGCTGCCTCAGGCTGCCTTGGGCTGGCTCAGGTTGGCTCGGGCTGCCTCAGGTTGGCTCAGGCTGGGTCAGGCTTCTGAGGATACAGACCAGGAAGGCCCTGGCATGGGAGTTGCTGGGCTTCCAAAGTCCTGTCACAGACTCTCCAGATCACAATAAGTCCAGACTGACACAGAGACAATGCAAGGCAAATTCTGAGAACTGAAATGAACCATCTGTCAAGCACAATCAAATATTAAAATGTCCAAGTTACCATGGACAGCCTAACCACAGCTTAGTCGGGCGTTACTTCAGTACTGTAGCATTACGGAATGAAAGAGAAGAGCCATAATTAGGCTTTGTGAAGCTTACAATATTGAAGCCACACAGACTTGTGGATGGGAGTGGCCCCTGCAATATCTAAGGAATAATTACATATTTTAGTTTCAGATATTCAAAGAACCACACATGCAAACCACCCTAGAAAAGCAACTTTTTTTTCCCAACTTGACTTAGGCAAGAGGGAGACGGCCATGTGTGAGCTTTGCAAAGTTGTTAATTTAGCAAGGATAATATAAAATTGAAAACTGTTAGCAGCATTATCTTTTTCTGAAGTTATTAAACTCAGTCCATGCCCACACATGATGCTAAAACAGGATACAAAATTTTATCAGGACTAGAGTCCAATACCATATCACAGCTCAACAAGGCACTAAATTGCTAAGCGGAAATGTCTTTAGGGAGGACAGTATCTCGTTATATAGACCAGGCTGGCCTAGTGTTGAGAAGCCCTGCACCACCAATCCCAGATGAAGCTGAAATTTCTCTGGACACATATTCCTCAGAATAAAACAATTCAAGGTCATTCCCATCTCAGCCCATATATTTGCTAAACTCCAAGAAAAAAATATGTGAGTAAAATTCAGACACAAATGATATGAAATTGATTTCCTCTCACAGTTTGATTTATGAGGAGGCATGTGCTGTATTTAATGGCAAAGACTTACCTTCTTAGATTTCTTCCTCAAGGTATAGCCTCTGTACCACCCTAAACAAACACAAAGTTGAATCAGTTAGTGCAATCAGACTGTCCTAGCAGAACCAAGAAAGACCACCCTTCTAAGACCTTCAAAAGGAATCACATGACATGGCTGCTCCCTGCATCCATGAATCTCCCCACTTCATCACCACCTGCCTCATCTGGACAATCAACAACCTGAGGAACAGTTTGCCCTTTTACTCAGTGTTCCCAAGTAGGCTCCTTATGAATGCATTTTCCCATCTCTCTCTCCTCTGACTTGGCCCAAATCTCTCCAAGCACAACTACCAATGTCTCAGATTGTCAACCTCAACAGAAAACCTATTGAGAGCTCACTTCCTCCTTTTGCAAGGCTTTGCCCTAAGGCAGCCATATAATCTCACGAAGTAGTTCTGTAGCAAGACAGCTCTCAAAGGAAGCACCAGGACAACTGCTCATGGATCCCGTGCCTTTAGGGGCTGGCCTGGGTCAATCCTTCCTTGCCTTCCTTGTGGCAAAAGAAGGAAAACAGGCAGAGTGGAAGGAAAAACACACTAGAACTGTTCACATCAATCTTAAATGGAAGAGTCAATTCAGAGCAGACCAAACCCCACCCTCAGCACCTCCCATCAAGGGTGCAGTGCAACCACTCATCCCTGCACATGCCAAGAGGCCTATGGCCAGGAACCTACCTGCCCACAATGCTACCATGTTAAGAAATTAGATGGGGCAGGAGGGCCTGAGACAGGTCCAGCAGTTAAAAGCACTGAGCACTGACTACTCTTGCAGAGAACCGGGATTCAGTTCCTAACACCCATATGGTGGCTAACAACGTCTATAACTCCAGTTCCGGAGGATCCCACACCTTCATCTGGCCTCTGTGGGCATTGTGCAACACAGGTACACTTACATACTTGCAGGTAAGACATTCATACACATAAAATAAAAAATAAGATAAAATCTTTTTAAAAAGCTAAAAGTGAGTTCCAGGACAGCTGGGGCTACAGGGAGACCCTGTCTCGAAAAGACTAAATAAATAAATAAATAAATAAATAAATAAATAAATATAAAAATAAAAAGCTAAAAGTGTTTCTTCCAAACACTGTAAGATCATTCCTGGCTACCTTGTTTCTGGAAAGTAACTCAAAAGCTCAGAGATAAACCACAACTCTTTCCCATGGAAGCAATGGAAGAGGGAACATTTGGAAACATGAGGTGAGTAAATTCCCAGAGAATCAATAGCATGGAGCTGGTTTCACACACCCTTAAGTTATCCAGAAGAGCAAGCTTTGGGGGGGAAAAAAAAAAATTCCACAGTCAACATGGCAGGAGTGAGTCCTTCCTCCTCTCAGAAGTGGTCACACTAACAACCAGCAACAGAGAGAATGTGCTGTCTGCTGTTGACATGAGCAGAACCCTCAAGGGTTATTAAAGAGCTGCTCTCTAACATCCGAAGAAGGGGACAGGGTCTCCCAGGACGCTTGTGAAGGATTTGTTAAGACTGCTTAGGACCAGATGAACCCAGTCTGTTCTCTTAACACAAGGACCGAACAGACTGAGTAGGGATGTTGCAAACTCTCAATGTCAAGTGCTGGGCACACATCTGAAGGATGATCTGATGACCACGCTGTCAAGTTCAGAGCCTTCAGCTAGGCTAGACTCAAATCCAAGCCTACCTGTCTGTCACACAGCATTCACAGACTATGGAGAAACAGAAAGACTATGATCTAATGTGTTATTCAAAGGCTGTATTCACTCAATCTAAAGAGTGTCCTTTATCTGTTACTGTGTCCTTTCCACCCATTCACCATTAGTATGTCCCTTCGTCCCTGAAAGTGACAAAGGATTAGCATCCTAGAATACGCAAGGAAACACCAGAGATAAGAAAAATTCAGTAACCAATTTTTTTTAAAAGGAACAAACTGTATAAACTGCATCAAAGAATCCCAAAAGACTTACATGTGTATGAGGAGACATTCAAACTTATTACTAATCAGGAAAATGAAAACTCACAACCTCACATCACTACCCCGAAATAAGAGTGGTGCAAACTGGAAGGTTCAAGATGTGGCTGGCCTGGGCACTGAACTCAGAGTGTGGGTTGCCACTGGTGGTGAGCCCAGCAGACAGGGCCCACCCCTGTCATGAGCCCCATACCTCAGATTATCAACCCTCCTGGAAAATAGCTCAAAGACAGGTAGCTGTGCCCCTTCACACAGGAGATGCTCCTGGCACTAGGGTCTTAGAGGTGGAAGCTGAGACCACTAAGTCTCATTACTGTTTGTAAACTATGGCATGTGCTCACAAGGCAGTCAGACCAAGGGGTAACACAGCCTAAAATGGAACCAGTAAGATACAAATGAAAGCTGGAACAGTTATGTACATAAGTGATGTGGACCACATACAGGACAAGAACACGGGCACAGGAAAAGAGTTTTGTTTTGTTTGGGGGAAGGGCTTCATTATGGGGGTAAGAAGAGGACGTTTTTACTTAATATCCATAGTGACAGTTTGTTTAGTAATGACATCTCTTTTTTAATTTGTATTTATTATTTTCATTTTATGTGTATTGCCTGCATGAAGGTAGGTGCACCTGTATTGTGCAATGCCCATGAAGGTCAGAAGAAGCTGTCAGATCCCATGGACCTGGAGTTATGGATGGTTGTTAGTCACTATGTGGGGGCTGGGAACTGAACTCGGGTCCTCTGCAAGAGCAACCAGTGCTCTTAACCGCTGAGCCATCTCTCCAGCCCCTAGTAATGAGATTTCTAAGCAAAGCATTTCCTTACATATTCTGCATTCTTTATTCTTTCATGGAAAAGGGCCCATCTTACTTCCTGCCAGAATCCTTCCTACACATAGCAATTACAGTCATAGCCCTGACCTGATCTCTGCCATTTGTGAGCTCATAACCCACAGGGCGCCACAAGCAGGGCCATGCCAAACACAGTGCTGTGTGTCAGGGAGGTCAGTATGAAAGGAGAAGGATGCCACGCAAGAATGAAGGGCGGTGACACTCAGACTGTCTGCAAGGAGCGGGTGACGCTGGGGTAGGGAGATGCTCAGCTTGTAGAATTAACAGGCTGATGGACTTCTCCCAGGCAGAGCTGGCTGGCGACCTCCTGTTCCAACAAGAAGCCTGGAAAGACAGGCAAACATGGCAGAAATACAGCCCCTATGATGAGGGATGGCCAGTCATGTGGGAAGAAAATGTATCATTATCACTGTTTAAACTTTGAATCAATCAGGTTCAGGTGTCATGGCTGCATTAAAAAGATCACTTCCCTGCCTTTGTGCAAAGCCTGCAGCTTCTCCCAGGAACCACCTCCAGCCATGGGGAAGCTGACACAGCACCAGAGCCACCTCATAAACCCTGGGACTTGGTGTCACACCTGTCTTGTTGACCCTGAACAAATGGCCTGACTTGAAGGCAGGACTACACTGAATAGATACCAGAAGGTCTATTCCCGCCACCTCTATGAGACCTAAAGGTATCTTTTCTTGGCTGTATCAGCATGCCCAGCCTTCTAACAATGCAAAGTTCATTGCATTGTTAGAACAGTCAAGTTACACACACACACACACAAAAAAAAAAAAAAAACTACAAAAAAAAAATTTTGTAATGTTTTAATTAATTTTATGATTTTGCGTTGGGCTGCCATCAGTTAGCTCAGTCTTCATCTGGGCACACCTCTACCTCAACAAGCCTGACAGAGCAGTTAACCGTAACATAAAGGTAAATGCTATCCTTAACTTAACTGTAAATGTGATCACTGAACTTCATTTAATAAAGAGTAATCATCTTAAAAAAATGAAGAAAGAAATAAAGCCAGAGGATAGAGGGAGCAGGATGATCATCTAGAAATTAAAATGTCTACAGCATCCTGGGTAATATCCTGGATCACAAAGTAAAACAAAATCAAGGTTGACAGAGGCGGCTGAGAAAGGAGGAGAAGGAGGAGGAGCAAAGCTGGAAGGCAAGCCACGAGGTGCCAAGAACGCGCTGCACGGCTGGCGCAGGGAAGCAAGCGAGACACGACGACCCTGCTTCAGTTTGATAATAAAGTCGCCCAGCTTCCTGAAGACAGAACCACAGCACAGTGAATGTATCTTTTCAGATTAGACTCTAACAAAATGTTAGTTGTCCAGGAAGGGGCATTTAGCATTTTATGTTAAAGTCATTGCAAAGCCTGCAGTGTTTTAATCAGAGCTAAGACTGACCTGCAAATTAACCCTTGCTTAAGACTTATCATGATGTCAGCCTCAAAGCCAAAGGCCACTAACTGATTATTGTGAAAGCTAGTGTCTAACAAGGCGGACTGACGTGACTAAGGATGGCACTGCTGAAAGGCGACATTTTACTCCTAAAGCAGGAAATGACACTGCAGACCCCAAACACCCAGGCACCCTAGGAAATCATTTAAGATTCAAAAAAGACATCATTGCTCACCATTGATGACCTAGGAATTTCAAGTTCAACTGACCAAGGGCAAAAAATTTTTTAAAAGCTTTCAGAGCATTTCCTTCCAGATGAGGAAAAGAAGAGATGAGGGTCTGATCCTTCACCTCAACTTAACTTCTGTTTCCTCAGAGCCACTGGCAATACATACTGGGAGCAGATAAGGAAATCCAACTGTCAGCTGTCAACACTGAAAACAAGCAGGCATGCCCATCAGAGCCGGCCCCTCATTCACTTAAGGACAGGCTCCATTTCACAAAGCCCCAGCTGCTTCTCGGCATCTGCCACTAAAGCTGACTTTTCTTTGTTTTTCCCAGACATGGCTTTTTTATTTTTCTTTTTAGTAAAAGGTGCAGATACAATGGAGTTATAAGTCTACATGCATCAGATGGGAAAACAAGGCTTCTGCCTCTCAGAGGTGTCGCCTGGGGACACGGGGGCCAGCCACTGCTTGCCTGGCATGTGGAAGTGAAGCCCAGCTCACTCCTGTGCAAAGTGGACTGTGAAACCATCTCTGGAAGTTCAATTCGTTGATTGCTATGGAATATCTACAATGTCCTCCCCCATTTGGAAGAGCTTTGCCAAACCTGATCGAAAAGCAACTCAGTTACTTAGATCTCATATCTTCATCACTTGTTATTCAAACACTATTCAGGAATCAACTTTTTAAGCAGAAAAGAAAGCCAATGACACAAAAACAGTCTTTTTAAAACTTCCTTTTTTTATTTTATGTGTATGAGTATTTTGCCTACATTTATGTAAGCGTACCTTTGTCATGAAATGCCCAAGGAGGCCAGAAGACGACATCAGATCCCCTGGAACTGGAGTTACACATAGTTACTAGCCACCACATAGGTGCTGGGAACCAAACCCAGGTCCTCTGCAAAAGGACTCTTAACCACTGAGACATCTCTCCAGCCCCCAAAATACAGTCTTAAGGAGGAAACCGAGAAGGAAGCAGTGACCAAAAAGAAAAAAAAGAAAGAAGACCAAGCCCTTCACTGCTGCCCGTCTGTTGATAATAACCACAGCAGAAACAAACAGTGGCCCACTCAATAACATTCAGGTCACTAAATTCAAAAACCATTGCCAAAGCCAAGGGCACTAGAAAAATTATTGGAGTATGTGTACCAGACAATCAGGACAACTGCTTCATTGAACTGTATCCCATATAACTGATGATCTGTTCACCCCTAAGAAAATGGGGTCACAGATAAAGAAAAAGCACAGGAAACAAGAAATGACCATGGTAGTTCCTCTGAGACATGCTGTTAACAAATCAAAGTGAGAATACTTTAAAAAATAAAAAAGTTCACAAGTCCTGTCACACATCTGATCAACAAACTGAAATCTTAAACCTGTTTTCCATCAAGTGGCAAGTTTTTGTCAAGATATACACACCTTGCTAGTTAGGTTTTGTCAGTTTGAGACAAATTAGAGACACCTGAGAAGGAGGAACTTCAACTAAGGAACTTCCTCCATCAGACTGGCCTATAGGCATGTCTGTGGGGCATTTTCTTGATTGTTGGTTGATGTGGGAGGGTCCAACCCACTGTGGGAAGTGACACCCCTGGGCAGGTGGACCTGGGCTATGTAAGAAAGCAGGCTGAACACAGGCTACAGGAGCAAGCCAGTAAGCAGCGTTCCTCCATAGCCTCTACTTCAGTTCCCACCTCCACGTTCCTGCCTTGGCTTCCCTAGGTAATGAACTGTGAGCTGTAAGCCAAGTATACCCTTTCCTCCCCAGACTGTGTTTGGACAAGGTGTTTATCCCAGCAACAGAAACCAAACCAGGACACACACGCTTGCAAAACAATGAGCCAATGAGGGGCTTTTAGTGGTTAAAATGAAATGCTTACTTTTAAATTGATCTTAATAAGGTCTTATTTATCAACAACTAACTGCCCCAGTACCCTTACATGGAACAGCATCTACCGGTAGGAAAAGGATTCTGAGAACAGAACATAGTTATGTTTTGCAGCAGGGAAATGCTTTTCCCAGGAGGCACTGAAGAAGCGCCCCAACTCCCCAGACAAGAACACAAGCTGACACTCACCTTCATATGTTTCTAGGATATGCACAGTGTCTCCTATTTGCAGGGACAGTTCGTCTGCTCCCCTAGCATCATAGTTATAAAAAGCTGTTGGAGAAAAACAGGAGAAAGGCATTAGTAGATGTACAAGTGACTATTTTCAACAGTAAGACAGGTTCAGCCTTTATCTGTGTCATCATCTCTCTGATACCCTCAAAAGTACCCTGTCCTTCCAAATCCAAACTGAAAGGGGCATGACTTAAAGTTGTGGAAATTCCTAACTATCCATAATACCAAACAACTCTTTTGGTATTTTAGAAAGGAAAGATGATTTTTAAGTGTGCAAATCAATGGCATTAATGACATTCACTATGTGCTCATGGCAGACAACTGTTAGAGATGTTATGATGTGTTTTAGAACCAAAAAATATTCAACTAGAACTACCATCAATTAAATACAGATATGTGGTAGATGTTCAATGGATGATAGATGATTGATAGACAGAAGATAGTTAAATGATAGATGATAATAAACATGATATGGATGATAGATAGATAGATAGATAGATAGATAGATAGATAGATAGATAGATGATAGACAGACAGACGATAAACAGGCATATATATACCAGTGTGTATGAAAAGTGATATCTCTCAACACAAGTCACGATATCTAGTAGAATATAGCACTCAATACAAAATTCAGATCGAAACCTTGGTCTAAGTTCAAACCCATCTAACATAATCACCAGAGCTGACCAGACTATCCTTAAGCATCACCCCTGTCCTGTTCTATCTATAAAATTCTCCTTCACCGTATCATGTGCAAACTCCTCCCACAAACTGTTCCACCTATTGGACCACCATGCCTCACCCTCCTTCTAACTCTCCCCTCCCTTTCCTGGACTTCTTTACAGAGGAGAAGCCAGCCTTCCCCACATCTATGGGCCCTAATTCACATCCCTCATGCACCTGTTAGGTGTACCTTGGATGCATTTTTGTGCTTTCAAACCAGCTCCTCCAGAGCTCCCTGGCTCCATACCATGCGTAATGTCCTTTGTATCTTGCTCTTGTATGAACCAAGCTCATTTCAGATTGTGCATAAAGATGTCCCCTAAACTGAGGGAAAGACCCCAGTGTGGAACACAAGGGCAAGATTGATGGTTGTTTGGGCTTGCAAGGAGGAACCTTCAAACACTTCCTAAGAAAAAAAAAAAAAAAGAGAAGAGAAGAGAAGAGAAGAGAAGAGAAGAGAAAAGAAGGGAAGAGAAAGAAGAGAAGAGAAGAGGGACGGAGGGAGTGGAGGACGGAGGAGGGAGGGAGGGGAGGGAGGGGAGGGGAGGGGAAGGGAGCGGGAGGTGAGAGGGGAGGGGAGGGGAGGGGAGACCTCCAACTCAGGTGATATGTGTATGTATATATTTTGAAGTAATACATGTTGGAGAGAACAACAACAACAAAAGAACAGGGGGGGAAAAAAGACTGAAATAGTGAAGTTCTCCCCAAAACAATAAGCCTCTGCTTTGAAAAAATAAAAAACAAACAACTACAAACAAAAAGCTCTGGAAAGACTCGGGAAAAGATGCAAGACATATATGGCAGAGTGCAGGAACTCAGGTGGGGTTGGGGGCATGGAAAGGGACGTGACTCTTAAATTCAATTGAGAAATGATGTATGACGTATGGAAATAGTTTAATAACAATAATTAATTTAAAAATAGATGTGCCCTAAACTAAAATTCTGATGATGGGGCCATATGTGGCTGCACGGGAGTACCCTCGAGCTGGCTTGGACTGCAAAGGCAGGCTAGAATTTCGAGCTCATGATGCTTCCATGGAGTGTGTGATCTCCTGGAGACACAGGGGCTGAGCCTGCAATACCTACAGTCTTGAAGCTCTGCATTACACAGGGCCTGTCTTTTGCCATCCACAACCTACAATGATGACACATCTCACAGACCCATGTGCACATTCTCTCTGTTGAAGGAAAAAAACAACTGCTCAAAGCAGTCTGACACCACAAGGCCCAATGTGAACTTGGTTGACACTCAATTCCTTTATTATAATGGGAAGTGGTTTACTCTTTCTGCAAAGAAGACTGCACAGCTTCTAAAATCCTTCCTAAAATGTCAAATCAAGGGTACTTCCAAGGGCTCACAGAAATTCTCAAGTATCAGAACCAGCACATACCTAGAAAATTCTATTTTCTCAAGTATTTTCCACCAAATTCATAAAATATAAGTGTCCCCAACTGACGAAGGAGGTTCTTACTAGTTATTAAGTTTATTTAGCATTTTATAGTGAGTCTTTAACAGGAAGTAACTGCAGCAGCAGGTAAAGGAAGCCCAGAGGAGGTCTGAGCTTCCCATTTGAGGGCATCCATATTCTTAAGCCTTTAGGAACCATAAATGCATTTATCACTCCTGTTAACAGCAGCCCTTCCAGCGTGCCTATTCAGTTATAGATCTGGAAGAAGCAGAAGTCAAACATACTAAAAATGAAATAAAATGAGCATGTCGGATATAAATACATCTGGGCGATTGTGAACATGCAAAGCACATACACATAATTCTTAGTGTTTCACCCTTGAAGAGCCCCCAGCAGTGAAAAGCAATGGAGACCAGTCACATACGCGAATTCCAAAACCAGAAATCAACCTAAAGACCAAAGATTTTATATATGAAGGAAAATAAAGCCCTAGGAGTATGTAGGTGATCTTCAATCACACAAGTCAGGTCCACAGCCCAGGCACCCACCTTGCACAACCCCCCCCAAATTATGCTGAATTAAAATACTAGATAACACAAGAATATTTGACAAGGGAGTATGGCAAATTGATGACCCTCCGAAAATATCACCATCCATGCTGGATAGCTATAGCTTCAGCTTGATACACCCGATTGAAGGAGCCTCGATTGGGGAATTTCCTCCATTGGACTGGCCTGTGGCCATGTCTGTGGAATATTTTCTTGATTGTTGAGTGATGTGGGAGGGTCCAGCCCACTGTGGGCAGTGACACCTGGCCAGGTGGTCCTATATTGTATAAGAAAACAGGCTGAAATTCTAGCACTTGGGAGGCAGAGGCAGGCGGATCTCCGTGTGTTCAAGGCCCACCTGGTCTACATACTGAGCTCCAGGCCAGCTGGGACTAAAGGATGACTCTGACTCAAAAAGACAAAAAAAAAAAAAAAAAAAAAAGAGAGAGAGAGAAAGGAAAAAAAAAGGAAAGAAAGCAGGCTGAGCATTGGCCAGGGGAACAAGCTAGTAAGCAGGGTTCCTCCATGGCCTGTGCTTTAGCTCCTGTCTCCAGGTTCCTGCCCTGAGTTCCTACCTTGGGCTCCATAACTGATGAACTGTGACCCGGGAAATATAAGACAAATAAACCCTTTTCTCCCCAAGTTGGAATTGGTCAGAGTGTCTTGCCATAGCAATTGAAAGCAAACCTGGGCACCATCTGAATTCCCAGACCCCGGGTGCATGTGTCCCCTGACATGCCAAGTTAACTCCAGGTCACCTGAATGGACACAAGGTAATCACGAGACCCTTATGAGAGCAAGGGTACAAGGGAAGGAGACAAGGTCCGAATTGGCCTGCACACTGAGGCTATGGAGAGGGTCCCCAGGGCCTCTGAAGACCAGACCCTGTGGGTACCTCAACTCTCAGATATCAATCCCCTGGACTAGACGGTGATCAATGTGTATTTTTTTAAGGCCCCTGAGTTACAATAGCAAAAACCAGACTGGACCAAGGAAGAAGAGGGAAGAGGGGTGAGGAGGGGCAGGCAGTAAAATGCTTGCCTTGCAAACACGAGGACTTGAGTTTGAGTCCTAGAACCTAGATTAAAAATTGTTTAAAAATTTTTTTTTGGTCTTTTTGAGACAGGGTCTCCTTGTAGCCCCAGCTGTCCTGGAACTCTATGTAGACCAGGCTGGCCTTGAACTTCACAGAGATCTGCCTGCCTCTACCTCCCAAGTGCTAGGATTGAAGGCATGCACCACCACACCCAGCCCCTGTATTAAAATTTTTAAAAGGATAGTGGCACAAATTTGTAATGCCAGCATCAGGAAGTAGGGAAAGAGAGGTTCCAGGGGATCACCGATCAGCTAATCTAACCTACTTGGCAATTCCAGGCCGGTGAAAGACCTGTCTCACATACTCTTGAATAATGAATGGGTCAAGGAAGAGATAAAGAAAGAAATAAAAGCATTCCTGGAACTGAATGACAATGACAATACAACACAACAAAACCTATGAGATACCTTAAAAGCAGTCCTAAGAGGGAAGTTTATAGCCCTGGGTGCCTACATTAGAAAAACAGAAAGGGCACAAGTGAATGATCTAACACTACAGCTAAAAGCACTTGAGAGGCAACAACAGATGAACCCTAAACGCAACAGACAGGAAGAAATAACAAAAATCAGAGCAGAAATCAATGAAATAGAAACAAAGAAAACAATACAAAAAATCAATGAAGCCAAAAGTTGGTTCTTTGAAAGAATAAACAAGATAGACAGACCTCTAGCCCAGTTAACAAAAAGAAAGAAGGAACAACTCCAAATCAATACAATCTGTGATGAAAAGGGAAATATCACAACGGACAAGGAAAAGATCAAGAAAATTATATGGGAATATTACAAGAACCTATATTCTACCAAGTTTGAAAATCTAGAAGAAATGGATGAATATCTGAAATCCTGGGAATCACCAAAGCTTGGCCAAGAGGAGACCAGCAGCTTAAACAGACCCATAACATATGAAGAAATAGAGGATGTAGTAAGAAGCCTCCCAACTAAAAAAAGCCCAGGCCCAGACGGTTTCACAGCAGAATTCTATAAAACATTTCAAAAAGACCTACAACCATTATTTCTGAAACTGTTTAGAAGTATACAATCAGAGGGAACTCTCCCAAATTCCTTCTATGAAGCCAACATCACTCTATTACCAAAACCAGGCAAAGATACAACTAAAAAGGAGAATTATAGACCCATCTCCCTCATGAACACAGATGCCAAAATTCTAAACAGAATACTGGCAAATCGCATACAGACCCACATCAAGAAGATCATCCATCATGACCAAGTTGGATTCATACCAGAGATGCAGGGATGGTTCAACATACGAAAATCAATAAACATCATCAAACACATAAACGGAATCAAAGACAAAAACCACACCATCATCTCAATTGATGCTGAAAAAGCCTTTGACAAAATCCAGCATCCCTTCATGCTTAAAGTCCTAGAAGGAATTGGATTGGAGGGATCATTCCTCAATGTAATCAAAGCCATATACAGGAAACCCACAGCCAATATCATCCTAAATGGGGAAATGACAGAAACATTCCCTTTAAAGGTAGGAACTCGGCAAGGCTGCCCCCTATCACCACTCCTCTTCAATATAGTGCTTGAAACACTTGCTAGAGCAATAAGGCAAGAAAAGGATATTAAAGGAGTACTAATTGGAAAAGAGGAAGTCAAACTATCCCTATTTGCTGATGATATGATTGTTTACTTAAGGGATGCAAAAAACTCCACCAGAAAACTCCTAGAAACGATTAACAGCTTCAGCAAAGTGGCAGGATACAAAATTAACCTTAGAAAATCAATGGCCTTTCTTTACACCAAGAACAAGCAACTGGAGAAAGAATTCAAAGAGACCTTCCCACTCACAATAGCCTCAAAAACAATAAGATACCTAGGAACAAACCTAACCAAAGACACCAAAGACCTCTACAACAAAAATTTTAAACCCTTAAAGAAAGAAATTGAAGAAGACCTCAGAAGATGGAAAAACCTCCCATGCTCATGGATTGGGAAAATTAACATTGTAAAAATGTCCATTTTACCAAAACTCTTGTATAGATTTAATGCAATCCCAATCAAAATCCCCAAGAGTTTCTTCACAGGCTTGGAAACAAAAGTTCTTAAATTCATTTGGAAAAACAAAAGACCCCGAATAGCCAAATCAATCCTGAGTGAAAAGAGCTACACAGGAGGGATCTCTATACCAGATTTTAAACTATACTACAGGGCTATAGTCATAAAAACAGCCTGGTACTGGCACAAAAACAGACCTGTTGACCAATGGAACAAAACCGAAGATCCAAATCTGAGCACATACAATTTCAGCCATCTCATATTTGACAAGGGGGCCAAGAAACCACAATGGAGAAAAGACAGCATCTTCAGCAAGTGGTGTTGGCAAAACTGGATCACCACTTGTAGAAGAATGAAATTAAACCCCTACCTCTCACCCTGTACAAAAGTCAACTCCAGATGGATTAAAGACCTCAACGTGAAACCCCAAACTCTGAAGGTGATAGAAGAAAAAGTTGGCAGCAGACTACAAGACATAGGCGTAGGAAAAGACTTCCTAAATCAGACAGCAGCTGCACAAGAATTAAGGTCGACAATTGACAAATGGGACCTCATCAAACTCAAAAGCTTCTGTACATCAAAAGAAACAATCAAGGAAGTGAAGAGAAATCCCACAGAGTGGGAGGAAACCTTCACTGCAGATACATCTGACAAAGCATTGATTTCCAGAATATATAAACTACTCAAAAAACAAAGAAAAAAGAAAACAAATGACCCGCTCAATAGATGGAGCAAAGAACTGAACAGAGACTTCACAAGCGAGGAATTAGAGATGTCTGAGAAACACCTCAAGAACTGCTCAACATCACTAATCATTAAGGAAATGCAAATGAAAACCACTTTAAGATATCATCTTACTCCAATAAGACTGGCTAGGATCAAGAAAACAAATGATACCAAGTGCTGGAGAGGTTGTGGGGAAAGGGGAACACTCATCCACTGCTGGTGGGAATGTAAACTCGTACAGCCACTATGGAAAGCAGTGTGGAGAACCCTTGGAAGACTTGGAATGAACTTGCCACCCGACCCAGCCATACCACTCCTGGGCATGTACCCTCAAGACTTACGCCACCACAGAGATACATGCACGGCCATGTTTATTTCAGCTCTCTTCACAATAGCAAAGAGCTGGAACCAACCTAAATGCCCCTCAACTGACGAGTGGATAGAGAAAATGTGGTACATCTACACAATGGAGTTCTATGCAGCAGTAAAGAAAGACGACATCATGAGCTTTGCAGGAAAATGGCTGGAGCTAGAGGACATCATGCTGAGTGAAGTAACACAGTCCCAGAAAAACAAACGACGAATGGTATCCCTCATCTGTGGATGCTAGTGCCAATTACCTAGTTGTAAGTATTTCTTGTGTAGGGCCCCCTGAGCTTTTGTCCAAAGCAGTTGGGCATGATGCATATTGGAAACAACAACAACAACAACAACAGAAAGGACTGCATCAAAGAACTGACTGAAACAGTGAACTTCTGCTCAAAACAGTCAACTTTCTCATGGAGAATATTGAAAAAGACTGAGAAAGAGATGAAAAGCATGCTTGGCAGAATGCATGAGCTCTGGCGGGGTGGGGGAATGGGCGGGAACACAGGTCTAGATTTGTTAAAAAATAGAAGAAAAAAAAAAAAAAGACCTGTCTCAAAAAATACAGTGGACGGGAACTGAGGAACCTGCACACGTGCACAGACACACACAAGAGAGAATGCAGAAACCGATTTTAAAATGGTATTTTGTGATTATTCACTCCTAAAGGCAGCTAGCTACACAGGTCTCCACTACAGGAGCATGAACCCAAAGAAGTACATGCCAACAGCTCTAATTCCCAAGTCATTTGAGGAAAACAAGCACAGAAGTATTCAACTTAAGGACATGCCTAGCCAGGCGTGGTAGCACATACCTTTGATCCCAGCAATCGCGAGGCAGAGGCAGGCAGATCTCTGAGAGTTCAAGGCTAGCCAGGTCTACAGAGCGAGCTCCAGGTCAGAAACTGAAACAGAGACCACTGAGGAACACTTCTGCTCACTCCTCGGGCTTGCTCAGCTACCTTTCTTATACAGACAGACAGCTCAGGTCCATCTGGCTAGGGATGACACCACCCACAGTGGGCTGAGCCCTCATATCAATTAGCAAATAAGAAAATTCCTCAGGGACATGGCTACAGGCCACTCTGATCTGGGAAATTCTTGAGATGAGGTTCTCCCTGTCAAGTTGATACATGAAGCTACCTGTGACATTATTTTTGAGGCACAGCCTCTCACTAAACCTAGAGCCTGTCAACTGTGTTAGTCTAGGTGACCAGTGGGTAACTGGGATCCACTTTTCCCTGCCCCACATGAGGATGCAGTCAGATCCTGATGCTTGCACAGACAGCACTTTACCCACTAAGCCATCTCCCCAGCCCCATTTACCTTTTTATTTTATTTTATTTTTTTTGTCTTTTTGAAACAGGGTCATTTACCTTTCTAAATAGCCCAGCCATCCATGCCATCATCAGGAACCACCATATGTATTGTGCGTGAACTTCTCTATGCTGGACTGCGGAGCCCAGTGTAGAAGCTTGGCATGCTGGCTAAGTGCCAATGGAGTTGGGAAGGGGAGTGGAGATGAGCCAAGCACAAAGTTCTTTCCATAGATTGTGGATTTGATTTTCTCATGATTATTATTCTTTTAAGACAGAGTATTTCTGAAATCCCAGCTATCCTAGAACTCTATGTAAACCAAGGGAGCCTCTATCTCACAGAGATCCACTTGCCTCTGCCTCTAGAATTAAAGGCCTAGCTACTATTCTTTTTCTTAAGAGACAGCAACAACTCAGTATGTACAGATATTTTCCCAAAATATGAAATTAGCACTCTGGTCTGTGTCTCAAATAGCTATGTTATATCAAAGACTTGGAAAGTCAAAGTCATGACCTGTCCTTAATTTCCTGATCACCTTGAAAAGGTCAGGGAAGAAAGGTAATTGAGAAATTACTGAGAGAGAGGGGAACATGTCCACCTAACACTAATATTGGTGATAAAGCTGAGGGTGGGTCTACTGGAGTTAATGCTGCCGGTGATGATGGCATAATATTGAGATACCACAAATACTGTCACTGCTAGTGATTGTGATGATAATGATGATGACGATGGGCAATGATAGTGTAGTCTTATTGGTCCTGGTGACTATAGTAATGATGATAGTGATGATTGGTGATGGTGGTGGTGGTCGTGGGGGGGAGGAAGAGGAGAAGGAAGAGGAGGAGGAGGAGGGAGGAGGAGGAGGAGGAGGAGGAGGACAATGGTGACAATGATGATGATGGTGCCGGTAATGGTGATGATGCTGAAACTGGTTACAAAGGTGATGATAAAGATGGTGGTGATGGTGGGGTGGCAGTAGTGGTAACAATGATAATGATAATGACTGCTAATGATGGTGGTGGTGATAATGATAGTAATGATAATGAGGATAATGATGGTGATGATGGTGATTATGGTGATGTCATAGCACTGATTGCAATGGTGGTGAGGGTGATGATGATGGTATGGTCATAATAACAAAGGTGGTGGTGGTGGTGGTGGTGATAATGGTGTTACATAATGATGGTGATGATAATGATAGTGATGGTGGGCTGATGATGATTGTGATGTTCATGGTGGTGATGGTAGTGTTGATGGTGATAGTGATGATGGTGGTGATGATGGTGGTGGTGATGATGGTGGTGGTGGTGATGGTAATGGTGATGGTGGCAATGATGATGGTAGTGATGATGATAGTGATGATGGAGGTGATGGAGGTGGTAACAGTGGTGGTAACAATGATAATGACTGGTGATAATGGTGGCAAGGATAGTAATGATAATGAGGCTAATGATGGTGATTTAACAGTAGTGATAATGACTGCAATGATGGTGATAGTAGCGATAATAACAACGAAGATGATGGTAGTGGCAGTAATATGATAGTAACAGTGATGGTGGTGATGATGGTAACGATGATGATGATGGGAATGGTGATGGTGATGATGGTGGTAATGGCGGTGATAATAATGGTGATGGTGATGGTGATGTTGGTAATGATAGTAATAATGGGCTGATGGTGGTGATGGTGATGGTGGTGATGATGGTGATGATGATGATGGTGATGGTGGTGGTGATGGTGGTGATGGTGGTGATGGTAGTGATGGTGGTGATGGTGGTGGTGATGGTGATGGTGGTGATGGTGGTGATGGTGGTGATGGTGGTGGTGATGGTGGTGATGGTGGTGATGGTGGTAATGGCAATGGTGGTAACGGTGGTGATGGTGATGGTGATGGTGGTGATGGTGATGGTGGTAATGGTGGTGATGGTAGTGATGGTTGTGATGGTGATGATGGTGGTGATGGTGGTGATGGTGGTAATGGTGATGATGGTGATGATGGTGGTGATGGTGGTGATGGTGGTGATGGTGATGATGGTGATGGTTGTGATTGTGGTGATGGTGGTGATTGTGGTGATGATGGTGGTAATAATAGTGATGTTTGTGATGATGACCATACAACAATACTAACCAGCATATAATCTGTACTTTCTGTAGACCAGGCAATAAGCTAGAGCTGCACTGTTCAGAACTAATTATCCTTTACACAATAGCCCAAGGTGAATATAGAATTTTTTTTCTCTTTTGACAGGGTATCCCTGTAGCGCCAGCTGTCTTGGAACTCATTATGTATTCAAGGCTGGCCTTGAACTCATAGAGATCGACCTGCCTCTGCCACCATGCCTGGTATATAGACTTTCTTTTCATTTCCCTCAGTTTGGATTTACTCCTGGAAATCTCAACACCCAACTTACATGCAAATACTCTATGCCTTCAATGTCCCTTCCTAAAGGCCACCCATGTCCAAAACACCTCACTAGTCAATTTCTTATTCCTTACAAAAAAATATCATCATCATTCAACACAAGTCAACACAAATCATCACATTTACAATCAAAGGCAAAAAGCATGGTGACCACCTTGAGGGGTGCAGGAAACACATCTGATGACATGCAACTCCCACTCAGGGGAAAAAGAGCCTACTTAACTACTCTCACTTGGGAAAAACCAAGTCCAGCCCATCAACCTACTTAACGAATGAAAGCACTGAGCATTGTGGCTCACTCCTCTAATCCCAGCTGCTCCACTTAGGAGACCGAAGTTAGAGGACCACAAGTTCAAAGCCCGTCTATATCACAGTGTACATTCAAAGCTGAATTACTTAATGACTTGTCTCAAAATAAAAAGTAAGATGTAAGAGCCAGGGTTGGTGCACGATCACAAGGAAACAGTCTTCCAGGCCTCTGGGAACTTGCTCATATGAACTTTCAGCAATAGTGACAGCATGCACAAGACCCATGGAAACTCAATCAGACAAAAATCCAGCACAGAACCGTGGAAATGGACAGCAGGAATTATTCCTTTGCTGAGGAATTATTGGCAGCTGACTACTGCTGGATGGGAGAGGTGATCTTTAAAGGAATGACTCTAGATAGGCTGACTAGACTCCAGTGGATAAACTTGCAGTGAGGGACACCTGGGTACAGAAACTTGACTCAATAGGCCTTAAGATATATGATAGACTGCATTAAATCCAGTGGAGGGGGGGAGGTGCTATGGGACTCTGTGGGGTGTGGATGGGTAAGGGGTCTAAATATGATTAAGACATTTCATATGAAATGCATAAAAAATTCAAGAAAATATACATTGAGAAAAAAAAAAAAGAGGGTATCTGAGGACATAGCTTAGTGGCAGAGCACTTGCCTAACAAATAGAAGGTCCTGAGTTCAATATCTAATACTGAAAGAAAAAGAAAAAAGGAACAGAAGACAAGACTGAGGTCTGCAGAGTTCTAGCAAGCTCAAGATTGCAGCACGAGCTGATAGCTGCCATGCCGCCCTGTGTCTACCCTTCCAGATTATCTCCTACTAAACTGCCTGGCCACCCTCCAGCACTGCTCTGAGAGGCACAGACTTCCCCCTGCAGCACCACGTACAGTCCAGGACATGGCCCCGAGCCTTCCTTCTGAGAGCGGCAGCCCAGCACAACATCTGACTTCAGTACACCTTGCCATCTCACTGCGATCCACTAATCCTCCTCCAATTCTACTGTCTCTCTCATACCATGAGTTGTTCTTGCTGCAAGGAGCGACCTTCCTCCATCCTTGACAGCCCCAACTGCGTGCCAGGCCCGCCCTTAGTTCTCCATCCTTCTTCACAATCTAACTGAATCCTGTCTTTTTCCCCTTAACCAAAATGTTCTGTGGAATCAACCACTTGCTCAGGAAGCTTCGATAAGCTGCGTGCCAACTTAAGACTTTACAAAGGTCTCTCTCTCTCTCTCTCTCTCTCTCTCTCTCTCTCTCTCTCTCTCTCTCTCTCGACTTAGGAAAGGGAAAACCATATTAATCATGGACTTTCCAAACTTTCCAAACACCAGGCCTCACAGGCACTCAGTAAAAATCTCAACTTGAACCAGATCACAAAGTATCCCCTCTTGAGAGATTCACAGTAGCATAAAAGAACGCCTTTATAGTTCTTCTTCTTCAGGATGTTCTTGGCTAGATCTGGGAGCTAGAGACATATTCAGTCAACTGGAAAAAAAAAAAAACCCACAATATCAGCTTTTGCAGCTCTGCTTTGGTCTTTTCCATCTAAGAAGATACCACTCCCCATTAAGTACAGCCTCCTCACAGCATCCAAGGTGAAGGCACAGTTCTCTAGCCCATCAGCTGGCTCAGAATTCCTCTCTGGATCCCACACACTCTTGAAACATGACATCAGGATTCTAAGTAGCAGCTTACAAATTAATTAAATCCTTTTTTGAGGTCAATTTGTGAAAATTAGCTGCTCTGTTTGTGATCTCAGTCCCTTTGTCTTGTCTTCAATAAGAAAAATGTTCAAGGGCATGCATGTCCTCAGGGCTGGAGGAAATGTGCTCCAAGGATGGATGTCATGATCCTGGCTGTGCTCCTGCAGACCTACGTGTGACAGGGCCTGTCCTTGGGCTTCAAGAGCACTGCGTGTGTGTGTGTGTGTGTGTGTGTGTGTGTGTGTGTGAAGAGCACTGCGTGTGTGTGTGTGTGTGTGTGTGTGTGTGTGTGTGTGTGTGTGTATTCCCTTCCCAAAAGCTCCACCCTGAACTGGCCTTGGGGCTAGAGAGAGGAGTTGAATGAGATGTAAGCCCAGGAAGCAGTCAGCCCACAGCCTAGCCCCTAAGGAATAACCCCACACTGGCTCATTCAGGAAACACAGAGTAGAAAGAATCTGAAGGCATTGAACACATCCTTTGAACTTGACCTTAAGAAGCCGCATGTTCCTGCCCCAGAGACTGGGAGAGAACAAAGCTAACTATACTGCATGAAGAACTCAGCAAGCAGCACTGGCAACACAGCACCAGTTGGGAATCCGACGCCAGGAACCACAAAGAAAGAACAACCACATCGGGGTATTCCTTCCCATTTGGCACTAGAAACTGGAGCTCCTAAATTCTCAAGTCAGAGAATCGATTCTTCCAAGTTCTCCCCTGACCTCCACACACACATTCCACACATCTGTACAGACCATGGCACACACATGTCCTTCACACAATTACATAAATAAATGTAAATTTTTAAACAATATCTACAAGTCAATACCGAAAGCTGTCTCAAAATAGACAAAAGATTTGGATAGAAATTTCTCAAAAATATGCAAATAAGCTTACCATCACCACACTTAGTCATTCAAAAACCACACAGATCTATGACGTCACCACCACTAAGAGGGCCACTATCCTCTCCCCTACTAGAAGTCTTAGTGGGGTGCAAGAAAATCAAATCCCTTCTTGAATATCACTAATAATAATAGGAAATGGGACAGCTGCTGAGCAAACTGAATGATCACAACACAGCAATGTGGACCCAAATGTATATATCCAAATGCACATGTCCACTGTGTATAGAAACCCACTGTGTATACCTAGCAGTGTGATACCCAATTGTCTATCTGCACTCAATGTGTATATACCCAATGTGTATGTACCAGATGTAGCCAGTGCATACATCCTCCATGTGGACACACCCAGTGTGTACACCCCCAGTATGTACCTGACCAATGTGCCTATACAAATGTATATACCCAACATGTACACATCCAATGTGTATTAAACAAATGTATACTGAACCAATGTGTACACACTCAATTTACACAGACCCAATGTGTACATGCCTGATGTGTACACGACTGATGCATACAGCCCTGATGCATTCACACCAAATGTGCACACATCAAATGTATATATCCAATGTATGTATACACCAATGAACTGAAAGCTGGAACTTGAACAGGTATTTGGGCATCTCTGTTTGGATGCACTATTCCCAGCAATCTAAAGACAGACGCAACCCCTTCAAGCTGACAATGGACAGAGGAATGAATAAACAAAACATGTTGAAACCTACAGCTGGAGTATACCTCAGCCTTACAAAGGAAGGAAATTTTCATGCATTTTACAAGATGAACATCATGCTGAGTGGAAGAAGGCAGTCTCATTAAGAAATGCTGGGTGATTCCACTAACAGGAGTTTCCTAAACTCAGACAGAGAGGAGAGATTGCTAGGAGCTGGGGAAGAAAACAGGAAGTCTATAGTGAATGGACTGTTTTACCAGAGAAGATGAAACAGCTAGAGTTGGTGGTGGGAACAGTTTTCCCTCAGCCAAAATGTGCTTGACAACCCTAAACTGGATGCTTTGGTTTAGTCAAAGAAGCAGATTCTAGGTAATGGATTTTTTTTAATATTTACTTATTATTGTGTATTAGTGCAGGGCCTGCATGTGTATAAGTGCACCCGTGTTGTGCAATGACCTCAGAGGTCAGAACACACTTAATTACACTAGAAATGGAGTCACAGACAGTAGTTAAGACCATGTAGGTGCTGGGAATTGAATCCAGGTCCTCTGTAGGAGCAGCCAGTGCTCTTAACCACTGAGCCATCTCCCGGCCCCTGTAATGCATATTTTAACAACAATTTAGAAAAGCAAAGATGCGATGAAAACAGTGCAGGGCCGCTTGAGGAATGCCTGGCTGGGTATGGGATCTGCCACTAGACCAGAATCACAAGCACCCCAGGTTTCACGTACAAGCTCAGTGGATGCAGCAGCTTCCCACACCCGGCTTAACATCTCAGGTTCGGAGAGACAAAGAAGAAAGTAGGAGAGAGGCACAAGGTCAAAGCTGACCTGCAGTTGCATGTCTGTGAACACATGTCTGGTAGAATGCCGCAGATTCTCTGAGGAAGGAAACTTTCAAAGCCACTGCTGAGCTCCTGTGGGGTGCTACTCTTCCAGGTTCCTGACTTTCTTTCTTAGGAATACAGAGATTGTTCCTCTGCCAATAAATTCCCCTGTGGCCATATTTCATGAACTGTTTGGGTATTAGAATCAAAAAACTCATCTAAATAATTTTTAAGAAACAGAGCAGGGGCGCAGCAGGATGAAGGCACAGTCATTTGTTATTCAATACTTCTTTCTGCCTTCTAAATGGAAACAGGTAGAGGATGGTAGAGATAAGAGTGAGAAAAGAAAATAGAAAAGGCTCTTTGCTCAAATTCTAACTGAACTGAGACACAATTCAAAGACATTTTAATATCTTTCTGCAGAATAAAATATTGTTGTATGCTTTATCCACGACTCACCAGTGACTCTCTTATTTCTACCTGGTCCAAAAGGCCACAGTACCAAAATGCACAGGTCTACAGGAAGAATGCAGGGCACTGGGGATGTCGGCTTTACTAATTTTCCATGGCAGGGAAAATAAGATTCCATTTCTATATATTTTCAGTTTTCATGAACAAAACCAAAAACTATTGGCCTCTCATTGATGTTATTCTGCAAAGCCACTAGCCAATAAGAACTTTGGGGCTAGGGAGTTAGCTCCTTCAGTAAGGTGCTTATCTTGCAAACAGGCAGATCTGAGTTCAGTCCCCAGAACCCATGCAAAAAAAAGCCAGGCATGCTTACAATCCCAGCATGGGGCTGGCAGAGACAGGAGGAACCCCTAAAGCTCACTGGCCAGTCAGCATAGCCTAGTTGGTAAACTCCCAGCAAATGAAAGGTCCTGTCCTTAAAAAAGTGGATGGTGGGCTGGAGAGATGGCTCAGCGGTTAAGAGCACCGACTGCTCTTGCAGAGGACCCGGGTTTGACCCCCAGCACCCACATGGCGGCTGAGAATCGTGTCTTTAACTCCAGTTCCAGGGGAATCCGACACCTTCTTCTGACCTCTGCGGCATTGCACAACACAGGTGCACAAACCTACATGCAGACAGTACATTCATACACATAAAAATAAATAAAATAAAATAAAATAAAAAAGTGGATGGTGCCAGAGGAAAGATACCTGATATCTCTGTCTGAAAAAAGACACACACAGACACACACAGACACACACACACACACACACACACACACACACACACAGGAGAGGTAAAGACAACTAGGCTGATCCACTTTAACACTGAATTCTATTTGGCAGCAACAAAATGCAGAGACAAGTTAGGGAGAATTTAATCTCCTAAGTCATTCTTCTTCAAGAGAGAAGGACTCTTGCAAGGGCAGAACAAGCTGGGGCAATGGCCAAGCCCTTACTGCTCAGGCAATGGGGCTTTATAAAAACCTTCTTGCCAACCTACCACAGGGCCCCTGCAGATGGGCACTACGACCAGCTAATCATGGAGGACAAGACAAGTGGATTCCAAAGCTGGGGAAGTGCAATGAAAACTTCCAGTGGAAAATGGGCGCAGCCGGCTCCTCCCTTCTACCCATCCCCCAGCCTGCATCTAGGTGAAGGGCCTTGTGTTATAAAAACACTCAAGGACATGGAGTCTCCTAGGACAAAGACAATCTGGTGCCCACCGTGGGGACACAGGAAGAAAGAGAAGGAGGGAACAGAAAAGCTCGGCTTGGAACCATTTATCTAACATTCTAGGTGATGGTGTCACTCTGGCAAAGTCCGAGACTTCATTTCCTGAGCCTTCTGAGAAAACTCTCAAGAGACTCTTTCTTCAGGGCACCAAGCCACTTTTTCTCCTCTCCTCCTCATCAGCATTAAATCACAAAGTCTGACATTAATGGGAACCAATAAAGGGAATGAAAAAGGACTTTCCCAGGATGCTAATTGGCTTTTCTTTTAAGACTTTATTTTTATGTATGTAAGTGTGTGTGTGTGTGTGTGTGTGTGTGTGTGTGTGTGTGCAGGTGCTCACAATGACCAGAAGAGGGCATTAGATCCTTTGGAGCTGGAGTTATAGGCAGTTGTAAAATGCCCAATATGGGTGCTGAGAACCAAACTTGGGTTCTCTCCAAAAGCAACAAAAGCTCTTAACCACTGAGCCATCCAGCCCCACTAATTAATTTTTCTTAATGGCATACTATGTGCATAGTTGAAAAATTATGTGTGTATGAAATTTACCAGCAAAGCCAGCAACAGACCCGGGGAAAGCCTAGATCACTTTGAGAAAAGTTTGTGCAGTAAGAAGCACAAGGCCATCCATGACCCACCACCCCCCTACCTCCAGCCGGGGCTAGGGCTCACTTCCACCTGCTCCTGGCCCCCATCATATCAGCACAGAAATCTCCCAGTGTCCCTAAGCACTCTAGAAGACCATTACCTGAGGTTGGATGTGCTTAGCATGGGCCACATGGCAATAAGCAGAGGACAGCAACACAAAAGGGCTTCCTCCAGTGTCACGCTGCTTGATGCCCTTCACAGCTGCCTGTGCCCTCCCCATAACCACAGCCATACTTCACAGTACCCAACACCCATAGTGACACAAATGTTTATTAGTGAGTCAACAGAGTACTTCAAGGTAACAAGCCTTTGGCTAGACTCCTCACTCCATTGTTGGCCTTATAACCAACATAGCAAACCTGAGACCCAGCCAGCAAAGACCACTTCGAAATACCTGTCAGACTTCATGTCCTGAAGGTCCAGTGTCCACACTGGGAAACATCACCTGGGCAGGGGGTGCCAAGGCTCTCCCTGGGAATTCATTCACACGGTCTCATTAGCAACTATGGACACAAAGGCTCAGCAAGTCACAGCTAGTTTGGCTTGGAAGAGACTCTGTCAGATATAAATGAAGCCTAGCCACCTTGTCAAGTGACTGACCCTAACTGAGGAGAGTTTGGAGGGGACAAGAAAGCAAGAGACAAGTAACAACAATGCAGTCAATCCACTGAAACCGTGAAGAAGTCACACATACCCAAAAGACAGCCTTTTGGAAAAACCTCCACACTCCTGTCTCCAAAGTCAAGATGGCTTCATAATCCTCACTCAGTGACCACAGAGACACAGCAAACATGCTCTGCCAAGGTGCCCGGCCCTGCTGCCATCCATGCATGGCACCTCCTTTTTAAACCACCTTCCCTGTGACCAGCTCTGAAGCCCAGGGAGAGGATGAAGATGGGCATCCAATCAATGACACTAACTACATGCAATAAGCCAGGCAACAACACGCACATCTACCTGTACCTGTGCTTTCGTGTGTGTGTGTGTGTGTGTGTGTGTGTGTGTGACATGTGCGTGTATATGTGTGTATTCATGTATGCAGGGGTGTCTTTCCCTTCCACCTTGTTTTGAACAAAGTCTCTTCTTGTTTGCCAATGTATATGCAAGGTTAACTGGCCCACGAGCTTCCCCCAGCTCTCCTCCTTCTGCCTCCCATCTCGCCACTGGAGCACTGGGATTACAGACATGGGTTCTGGAGAGTCAAACTCAGGCCCTCACTCTGACAAAGCAAGTGTTTGAGCCACTGAGGCCATGTCTGCAGCCCACATTTTGTAGTATATATAATGTAGTAAGATAATATATGGTGTAATATATATTCAAATGCATCTCATATGATCTGTTCCATGATGCACAGCAAGCTAAGACAAGTTCCAGAAACCACCTGTGGCAAGATGGAGGCAAAGGCAGGAGAGTTCAGGGAACCTTGTGAGCCAGCTAGCCTCGTGTAACAGCAGCAAATGAGAAGAGAGCATCTCAAACAAGATGGAGGGGAAATGGAGGAGAAAAAGAAGACTGGCAGCCCAGGTTGTCCTCTGACTCCCATACTCAGGCACCTCTGGGGAACTCTTCCCACAGTACCATCTCCCATTTCTATTACATATGATCTCTGTCCATTCTTAGAGTTCAGACTGGTAGAATCACGCCTGCTCTCCACGTCTGACTTCTCCACCTGGCCTCCTGAGATACACGCATGTGTGCTCTTTGAGTTGTATAGGATCAATTTCACTGTATAAACAGTGTCGCCATGTGTTTACCCATCCCCCTGCAGAAAGGCATCAGGATACTTCCTACCTCTAGGCACTAACATGAATAAGGATGTCATGAGCCTTTATCTTTAACCTTCTTAAGAACCTGCCTTAACCGGCGGTAGTGGTGCACACCTTTAATGCTAGCACTTGGGAGGCAGAGGCAGGTGGATCTCAGTGAGTTCAAGGCCAGCCTGGTCTATATAGTGAGTTCCGGGACAGCCTGGGGCTACAGGGAGACCCTGTCTCAAGAAAAGAAAAAAAAAAAAAAAAAGAACCTGCTTTCAACCAGTGGGAATTCAGCCTTGACTGGGGTTCTCACCCTGCATGAAAAACTGCACACTACAAAGATGTCCAAGAACAACACCAAGGCCCCCAAGGCCAGAGGATGCCCCCCACCCGCCTCTGCATGTCAAAGAAAGGCAGCAACTGGAAAGGACTCTCTTACTGCCAAAGAAACATTTTGTTTCTTTGTAGTTTGTTGAAAATCCTCCTCTGCAGTACTACATTACATAGCTTTGATAAAAAATAAAATTGAAGATTAAAAAACAATCAAGTCCTTTTTGAGATAAACAATAAAGAGGAGCGATGGGGGTGTTAATGAAGAAACTGCACAGAGGTTGCTGGCGAGAGCCTTCCTTGCATCTCTCCTCTGCTCTGCATCTCTCCACCCTCCCTGCAGCTCATCTCTGCACTACATGGAATGGGGTTTCCAGTCCTCGTTCCCCGTGTTAGGACTTGTCACCTTGCCAAGCCCTTTGCCTCCTTCTTGGCAATGTGGCAGTCATCTCAGACGCGCCGCCTTAAGCGGCATCTCTCTGTACCACTGCTCCTGCTGTACATTCAGGGAGCTAGGCAGAGGCATCCGGGTCCACCTGGGCACCTGGCTATGCTCCCGCTCGCTGCTCCGCCCCTGAGCCCCTCTCCCCATTCACTCTGGCCCAGCTGAGGATGTTCATTTCTAGGTGAGCAGAGGGGAGATGCTTCTGGGACTACAGGACACAGGGTGTCAGCCTGTGTCACTCTCAGAAGGCCAGAGGTCACTCTCAGAACCTAGAGGTCGGGATCAAAACACGCCCCACTCTTCTGGGTTACTGCCAGGATACCCAAATCCTTAGCTGAGCAAGGGTTATGCAGAAGAAGCTGTTGGGATGCATTTGCATATTCCGATGCTAATGGCCCCACAGCCCACACACTGCCCTCTTGTTCCCAGACAGGAGAATCAACACTGGACACTGGCAGCTGGGGCTTGGCCCAGACGCAGTGCTGGGAAGAGGGACAGCGTGCAGTTCAGGAGGAGACTGACAATGACAGAGAAAGCCCATCCCAGCAGAGCGTGAGGGAGAGGACCCAGCGCCTGGTTTGCTTGGACAGGGCACCTGCCTTTCCAGTCTGCTTACATCAGGCAGGGGCCCAGGCGGATCCAATGCTACCCTCCAGCACTGCTGAGTGAGCCAGTCAGTGTGCGGTTCCAGCTCCCGGAGGACAAAAGACAAATCTTTCCTTAGTTAATCGCTTGATAAATTTGCCTTCCCTGGACAGTGCCCAAAAACAGGGAGAAGACAGCGCATGGTGATTGGGAGGAGTGTTTGTGGTGGGCAGCCTGCACAGGGAGGGCAAAGAAATGCTCACAGGCTTTATATAATGAGTCTCCTGGGAGTAAGCACAGATAAGGACGGGTATTAAGTAATTCAGGGTCCTAGAGAAAGTCACACCTGCCTGCAGCATGCTGCCCAATAGCCACTGGGAGCCCAAAACGTGGCTGCACACAGCTATAACCCCAGCTCCGGGAAGGCAAGACCAGAAGGGTCCCAGGTTCAAGGCCAGTCTGAGCTAAGTAAGACCCTGTCTCCAAAGGGAAAAAAATGCACTCATTCCCAAGGCCCAGGAGCATCCCTTAGACCTGGAGAAGACAAGCCTGCCTTTCCTAGCTGCCAGGTGAGCCCATCCCTACCCCAAACATCCAGCTCTTGAACATGGCCTGGCCCCCACAGCAACTCTGCCAGCCCATGTCAGTTCTTATACCTGGAACTGACCATGTAACATTCAGGGCCCAATGGAGTGATGCAATGTCCCTCATTTAATAAATCGTTATAAACCTTAAACTACTAAAAAGTACCAGTACAAGGACTGTTAGGGTCTGAGAAGGCTGCAACTTTTATGGACTGATGGTAGAATGTAAAATGTTTTGGGTGCTAGGAAAGCCATTTTCAAAGTTCTTCCAAAAATTAAGCGTATAATTACCATATGACCAGGGCAGCCCACACCTGTCACCCCACCACTCAGGAGGCTGAGGCAGGAGAACTGCCTTGAGTTTGAAGGCAGCAAGCTTTACATAATGAGTACAAGGCCAGCCTGCACTACACAGTGAGCTTCTTCCAAAGCCCCCAGAAGAGTTCCCAAATTACATAAGTGGCATGGGCCCAACAAGGGAATGAGCTAACTCCAGAACTGCAAACCCAACAAATAGCAGGAAGATCAAATTGGGGAAATGTACATACATCTTACCACAAGACAAAGCAAGAAAAGAAGTTCAAGATGTGACTGAAGGAAGAGCTTTTAGTGTCTGGCCCTGATGCCTAATCTGGATTGTCAACCTGAAGGAATCTGGACTCACAAAGGACAGAGGTGTCTAGGGATTCCTTAAGGATTATCTAGGTTAGGTTATCTGAGGGGGTAAGACCCACCCACTCTGGGTAATACCATTCCCTAGACCGGAATCCTGGACTGAATAAAATAGAAAAAGCCAGCTGAGCGGGAGCAGCCACGACTCTCTGCTTCCCCGACAGTGGATGCAATCAATGTGAGCAGCTGCCTCCAGGGCGTCAGCCTTGACTCTGGGGAAGGCCTCTCTTACCAGGACTCCACAGCTGGCAAGGGTATGTATTTTAATAGTTATTTCAATTGACCATAAAAATACAGCCTCACATAATAAAATTGCTTCTGACTGTGGGAGAAATACTTAGCAAGAGATGAGAAATACTTAGCAAAGGCCGTAAAACTCCCTGTGGAGCTGCTTCTGAATAAGACGGAAGTGGGAGCAGATGAGGAGCAGGCGAGAGCCAAGTCCCAAAACGTTGACTCCTGTTTCATTTGTCACCTTTAAAGCACCATCAGATTGGGCAAGAGAAAGCACATCTCCTTGCAATTCCAAATGGCTTCACAGAGCCCTGGTGTCAGAGTGCTCTGAGTTCTGTCCAAGCTGACCCCCAAGCCACACCCCCTGACCCCAACACAAAGGCAAGTTCACCTCTACAACACCACACTGATTCCCATGACACAGAGGCTCATGAGACATTCACAAAACAGATAAGGAAGTGCGTCACCACAGCATCAATGGCCAGCACCGACATTAGCAGGAGAACCATCATCACCATCATCGCCGTCATCACTGTTATCACTGTTATCACCATCATCCCATCATCACTGTCCCCCATCATAATGCTACCTACCATCAGTACCACTGCCTTAGCAATAACACCACATCATCAATACCATATCACCACCGCTGCTCCATCAATAAAGCCACATCACCACCATCACCAGATCACTACCACAGCCCCATGAATAATGTCACATCATGAACCATACACAGTGCCAGACACCTTCAGTCCCAGCACTTGGGAGGCAGATGCAGGCAGAGCTTTGTGAAATAAGAGACCAGCCTGATCTACATAGCAAGTTCCAGGGCAGCTGGCAAGGCTGTGAACTCAAAGCCCACCCCCAGTGATATGCTTCCTCCAGCACAGCTATACCTCCTAAAATCTCCCAAAACAGCACCATCAACTGAGAACAAAATGGCCACATACATGGAGCCTATGAAGGAGACATTCTCATTCAAACTACCACATTCTACTCCCTCACCTCAATAGCTCATGACCATATGAAATGCAAAATGCATAGAGTTCAACTTTAAAAGTCCCCATAGCCTTTACCAGTCTTAATACTATTCAAAAGTCCAGAGTCCAAAGTCTCTCCTGAGACTCCAGACAAAACTATGAGCCCCTAAAAAAAAAAAAAAAATCAAAAGACAAATGACATACTTCCAATACATAATGGAACCCAATATAAATTCTCATTCCAAAAGGGAGGAATGAGCATTCTAAGGAAATATGAAGGTACTTTTTCCATTGCTTAAATGCAAATCCTAGGCCTCTCCTTAATCACCCTAATCTCCTTATCAAAGAGAGCCTCTCCTTCACCACATGCCTTGGTTTCAACATTTCATCTTACTAGTGCACTTTTTAGATCTAAACTAAGCATTTTCCATTTCTTTCTATCCCGTTTGCTCCTTTTCACTGTAGATCTGCAAAATATTCATCATTAATAGCCACACCACCATTTCTATGTTAGGCTGTCTTGACATTTCCTCCACCAAAAATACTAGTCCACTTTTCAACTTCGCCTCAGACTGGGGTAAGACTGCAGCCAGATGCTTTGCCAAAATATCCCAGGTGCTGCCTAAGTCCTTATTTCCCTCTGGAACTACATTGCTCTCAGCACTACTTTCTTCCAGGCTCCTACTAGAACAGTCCATTAAGCTCTGCTTACAGCAGCCAACCACTTTTCTTGTCCAAACTTCCAAAGTCTTCCATGTTCATCACAAGGTCAGGGTCTTCACAACACTCACTCCTGATAACCAACTTCTGTATTAGCTACTTTTCTGGTACAGTGATAAGACCCCATGACCAAGGCAACTTACGGAATGAAGAGTTTATTTATACTTCCTGTTCCCTGGGTAAGAGTGCCTAACAGTGGTGAGGCAGGAAGGGAGGAGGTGGCCAGAGCGGCTGCCTGACACCATCTTCAAGCAGGCACCACAAGCACAGGGTGACTGGAAATCTGGCACGGCTTTAGAACTCTCAAAGCCCATTCCCACTGACATCTTCCTCCAGTAAGAACAAACCTCCTAAATCCTCCCAAAAGAGAGACAACTGGGGACAAAATGTCCAAATATTTGGAGCCTATGGGGGAGAGTTTTTGTTTTTGTTTTGTTTTTAATCTTTTTCAGACAGGGCTGGCCTGGAATTCATTATGTAGGCCAGGCTGGGCTTGAATTCACAAAGATCTGCCTGCCTCTGCTTCCCAAGTGCTGGGATTAAAGACAGGCATCACCATGCCTGGCATAGGGAACAGTGGTATTGAAATCATCACAGAGCAACACTATCACCTTCCCCACTACTACCACCATCAACAAGACTATCAACCATGGAAATAAACAAACCATTCAGCACCAAGACCAGAAACTCCACAAACTGCTCCCTACACTGCTTGTAGAGACCAGCCACGCCTCTACAGCCAAGCACCACAGTGCTCCTATTTCTGCATAAAGACTCAGAGGCCAACAACAGGAGGAGGGTGCACCCCCACTCAGCCTAGAGGCCTCACTTGTTCTCTCTAGGAACACTTTCCAGCACATGTCAAAGGTCTAGCCTGCTGCCTCCATAGCCCAGGCTTCAGCAGCCCCTCTGCAACCAGCTCCCTCTGCCTCCAAGTGCTGTGACACTGAAAGCCTCAAAGATTCCATGCCTTATTTGGAAAGGCCTTTCAGACAGGACAAAATGACAATTCCACTAACCCCAGGAAAAGATAGCACCCAGAGGACAGAGGCCTATGCAATGCCCCCTTTAGGCTAAGCTAACCTTTCTGAGAAACACAGTACCTAATCAATTCACTATGACAGACTTATTTCTCACCAGGGTCCCAGAAGGCACCACAGGGCCTTCTGAGAATGACACCATAGCCTGTACCAGTGAAGGAGAAGAGATCAAGATTAGCCAGGAACCAGGTCTCCAACTACTCAGAAGATCCACAGGACTCAGGGTAAGAGTCACAAAATCCTCACTGTGGAGCAGTCACTGAAGTATGGCTTCTCAAGGGGCATCGAATTTAATTACCCTAAAATCATCACCACAGAAATTCACAAGGGAGGAGGTCAAACTCCAACTTGAGACAAAATCACTAAGACTTAAAGAAAGCATGAGGCTACTATCCAAAGTCACAAGACCAGAAGAAGGGGAAAGTAGGACACTTGTGTTCCTAAGCACCATGCAACATGGCTGCCCAGAACCCAGCTGTGATGCTTAATAGTAATTATCAACTTGACAAGGTCATGAATCACCTAGGACACAAGCCTCTGGGCATGTACCTGAGGGCGTGCCTAGACTGGGTTAATTAAGGTGGGAAGACCTACACTAAAAATGTGAGCAGCAGCATTCCCTGTCCGGGGTCTTGGACTACCTTAAAAGGAGAAAGTGAGCTGAGAACCAGCATTCAGCCTCTCCACTTCCCAAATGCAGATGTAGTGCTGATAGCTGCCTGTCCCGCTGCCTCCCCACCATGGACATGGACAGCACCTCAAACTGTGAGCCAAACCAACCTGCCCTTCCTTAAGTTGCTTTTGTCAGGTATTCTGTCACAAGAAGAACAGCAACTAAGATCCCTGCACAACCGAGGGGACCCCAGCCTCCCTCTGGCAGCTGGGCATGGCTTCCTTTGCTGTCTTTCTGTGATGCTGGTCGTACAGAACACACAAAAGAGATAAATAGAGAAGACACTCTCATAAAACCAGCCAGATGTCAAAACAAAAGTCACACAAAATCCCATCTAACATCACACAAGGACTGTCACAAGCACACCTTGTCACAAAGTCCTTTTCAGATGAAATATTTCCCATAATACTTTCCCCTCCAGATCCTTCCGACATCAGTCAAACCCTAGCCACATTCCTGTCTAACACAGATTGATAGTTATAGCACAAAAAAGGACATTCACTACCCCTGCTCTGGTCACACAGAGATCCATCTGTGTCCCAGCAATACCCTTGTTCCTCTGAAATACAGACGAGTGACTGATGGCCCAGGGGAAGCATGTATACAGAAGAATCCTACCTGCCCACTCAGGTCTACATGTTCAGTTAGTAGGCTGTTCACTGTACAAAGGCTAAAAGCTAAAAGGACAGGTTAGACCTAAAACTCAGTTCAAGTTCTGTTTGGCAAGCAGCATGCCCACCCCAAGGCAATGGCTTCCTGTGACCCTCAGAGGTGCTTGTGATGGTTCCTGTTGGTTATCAACTTGACTTAGGGAAGAAGGAATCTCAGCTGAGGAATTTCTTCCATCACACTGGCCTGTGGGCGTGTCTTCGGGGCATTTTCTTGATTGCTAACTGATGTAAGAGGTCTCAGCCCACTGTGGGTGGTGTCATCTCTGGGCAAGTGGGCCTGGTCTGTGTCAGAAAGGTAACAGGCCAGTAAGCAGCGTTCCTTGGGGGTCCCTGCTTCAGTTCCGGCCTCCAGGTTCCTGCTCGAGCTCCTGCCCCAGCGTCCTTCAGTGCAGGACTATCACCGGTAAGCCAAAATAAACCCTCTTCTCCCCAAGTTGTTTTTGCCCACGGTGTTTACCACAGCAACAGACAGCAAACTGGGTGTGCACTGCATGGTGTGGGGACAACTGTCCAAAGAGCCATCAGGAACTGGGATGTGTTCTCCAGGCCCAGCCCACAGTCCACATGCAATAACCATCTTCAGGACTCACCTGAGGAGGATCTGCAAGCAGGGCCGAAGGCCACACCCCCACGGGGACAGATGCCAGGTATGTTTCCTTTGAGCTATAGCATCAAAAATCCAGCACAAAGGACTGCAGGAAGTCTCCGTGTTGAGGGAAGAAGTATTTCTAAGGCCTCAAGAGTTTCTGCCTCGCTTCCTCCTAAAACACAGGGCTTTCCATGCTCTGTGTAGTCAGAGTGGTGCTCACCCCATAGTCTATAGTGTACAGTGGGCAGGCATGGAGGTGTGGCATGGACCCCATGTATCACAGGAGACTGAACCCCCAGGCTGTGAACATGGGCTGCAAATACCTAGCACTGTGAGCCTTCCCGGTGCCTTCAGAGCTGGAAGCCACCCTGCCAGGTAATGCTTAGGAGGCTGAACCTAAAAACTGATCAAATGATACAACAGCCACTGAGACAGTCCCCTGGCTGTGGGTGGAATCACACCTCAGGTGCCAGCCTGGATCTGAAGCCCTGGTAACAGGCTGAGTCTGGACTTCTACCATGGCTGCCTCTGCTTGGCTCCCGCCCTGCAGGCTTCCCTATACCATGGACTGCAGTCTCCACACGTTCTGACTGGTACTTCCCTCCAGCAACTGCTTAGCAAAGCAATCCCAGGCTGGGGTTCTGTTCCTAGGGATCCAAGGGAAGGCATGTATAGAATGGTCCTAATAGAGAAGTGACACTGAGCATCATCAGGAAACTGAGGTGCTACAGATTCTACAGTAAGAGAAAATGAAGCTTTCGATAAGGAGGAGGAAGAGGAAGAGGAGGAAGAAGAAAGAGGAGGGAAGAGGAGGAAAGAGGAGGAAGAGGGAAGAGGAGGGAGGGAGGGAGGGAAGTGAGGGAGAGAGCTGGAGGGAGGGAGGGAGGGAGAGAGAGAGAGAAAGAAAGAAAGAGAGAGAATAAATGAAGAGATGGAAAAAGGAGAACAGAGCTTGTTTTGTTGTTGTTGTTGTTGTTGTTGTTGTTGTTGAGTCAGGGTCTCTCTGTAGCCCCGGCTGGCCTAGAATTCACTATATAGACCAGGCTGACCTTGATCTCACAGAGTTCTGCCTGCCCCTGCCTCCTAAGGGCTGGGATTAAAAGTGTGTGCCACCACACCCACCCAGCTCCGGGCCTCTTGAGCAATAGAAAAGCTAAGCTAAGCTTTGGGAAGATACCTCTTCTAGAAACCACCAGCAAGCTATGGGGTTGCTTGTGAGGTGATGGGAGCAGCTTGGGGTCCCCAAGACCAGCACCAAGGGCCTCTGCATGTCCTGTTCTTCAGACTCAACTTGCAAACTATGAAAGTCACATGAACCCAGGTAAAGTCTGCTTCTTGATCCCCTGGCACACCTCCAAGTAACCTGCACTCCAACCCCCCCCCTTAGACCCCACATCCCCCTATGCCCCTTACCAAGGACTCTACTGCTGCAGCCTCTTTTGGGAGGGGCTAGTTTTTAGGCTTCAGAGGATTAGGCTGTATCTATGCATCTATGGGAAGGAAGCATCCATTCTAGGTGTAGACTTTCTGATACAGCTGCTTTAGGGTCACCCACACTTCTGCCCATCACCCCTCACCCATGCTCTATAAGTAAGCCCAATCAAGCATTAGTACCCTGGGAGGAACTGTGGTGGAACTGCACTTTACTTTGTTGTTGGGACCTTATGAGGAGGGGGCAGATGTCATTCCCATCTCCCCCACGGAGGAGATTCTTATAGCATACTTGCTTCAACACGTCCAAACGACTCCCAAGGGAACCTGTTAGCCCCACTCCTGTGCAAATCTCAGGACTACAGCCAGCAGAAGCAGGTGTCCTGGTGACACTGTCTCCAGACAAAGCTGAGGTTAAGCAAGTGAGTTCACACTGCAGGACACTGCACTCAAGGACAGGACCTGACCTTTCCACGGTATGCTGTGTCACCTGGTAATTCTGTAGGCAACTCAGCACCCCCAAGCACTCAGACCTTGGGAACTCTTTTCAATGTGTCCCACAAAAGCTTGATTTTAACAGCAAAACCAGACTGAGTAAGTAATCTGCCTGAGGTCCCACAGCGTGGAAGTCACAGTGCAAGGAATATTAACATCAACCGGCAGCCTCAAATGTCCCAGCCGTCTTCACAGTGCCAGGCGCAGCTATGACAAAGACAAATCAAAATACAACTGTGGTCCTTCCTTGCCACTAGAAAAAGGCACACACACACACACACACACACACACACACACACACACACACACCAAGCCGAGCATGGTGGTGTATGCCTTTAATCCTAACACTTGGGAGGCAGAGGCAGGTGGATCTCTGTGAGTTCAAGGCCAGCCTGGTCTACAGAGTGAGTTCCAGGCCAGCTGGGGCTACACGGAGACCCTGTCTCAACAACAACAATGAAAAAAAAAAGGCAATCACTGGGCTGCAGAGATGACTCCATGGTTAAAAGCCCAGCTACACTTCCTGAAGACCGGCATTCGGATCCCAGCACCCACATGGAGGCTAACAACTGTCCGTAACTCCAGTTCTGGGAGATCCAATGCCCTCTTCTGACTTCTGTGGGCACTGCACAATATGGGTGCATTTTTTTTAATGTTCCTTTTTTTAAATTTATTATTTTTTATGTGTATGAGTGTACTGTCTGCATGTAGGTTGGTGCACCCGTGTCATGCAATGCCGTGGAAGTCAGGAGAGGGCATTGGATTCCCCTGGAACTGGAGTTAAAGACTGTTCTTAGCCACCATGTGGGTGCTGGGAATTGAACCCGGGTCCTCTGCAAGAGCAGTTGGCACTCTTAACCGCTGAGCCATCTCTCCAGCCCCAACATGGGTGCATTTATATGCATGCAGGCAATACAATCATACCCATAAAATAAAAATAAACCAAAAAGAAAAATCCATCCAGGGTGTTTCCTTTGCTCCTCAAGAGTGACTACAAGCACAGCCCTCAGATGCATTGGTCTGGACTTCCCTTTTTGCAAATCAAGTTTTACTTAGTTACAGGATTAAGCAGAGTTGGGGGGATGCCTAGAAGAAATTCAGCCCTGGCTTTGAGAACTTACACAGAGCCTCCTAGAGGGGGCTTTGGATGGTCTCCAGGTGAGAGCAGGCTGGGACGCTTCTGCAGAGCGCAGTTCCACCCCTCCCACTGCAGGCTCTGCCCAAGGTCAGGATGGGAACCAAGCTTCTGAGTGAACACACCCAAACCAACCTAGGGCAAGTCTGGATCCACCTAGGCCTCCGCCAAGCTTACCATCTCCCAGCCACACCCAGAAAGTTAACCCCAACTGATGAGAGAGAGTTTATAAAGGAATACAGAGGGGGCTACACACAGCATAAAGAGTGCACTGGCGAGGGAGAAGGCAAGCAGCCAAAGAGCAAGAGCTCCCTCTGCAACGGCATTTATATGGGCTGCCATCAGCAGGCAACACCCACATTTAGGGTGGGTTTTTACCTTCAAATGGTCCAATCAGAAGGTCTCTCTCTCATTTAGTTAGTCCCAGACCCAGTCAATTTATACCCAGGATTAGCTATCACAAACATATTCACATATTAATATATACTTAAACTAGATAACACTGATTACCTTGCAATTCACCAAGCAGACTAGGCTTACTTCAGTATTTGCCCGTTCCTCTGGCACTGTCTCCACAGGCTAGGGATTATAGGCATATTACAAAAAAAAAAAAAAAAAGAGTGCACTGGTATGAAAGTATCCTTATGTGACACAGTGCTGTGTGCACGAAGAAACACCATGAAATTGTTTTATTTCATTAAAAAGACAAGAACTGACTCTGGCAAGCTGTCGTCCAACCACCACTCACACCATGACGCACAGCCCACAGACATACAAACATACACAGAAATAAATAAATGCTTTTTCAAGGATGAAAATTAAAGGTCACTGAGGTCCACAGTGCCATCTTTCTTCCCCAAAGGGGCCTCTCCCCTGCAACCTCATCTCTGTGACACTCTGGCCAGTGCCCATTGCCCCTTTATCCCCTAAATATTTTTTTATTATTTTTATTTTATGTGTATGAGTGTATTGCCTACATGTCTGTAAGTGCATCCGTGTCATGCAATGCCCAGAGAGGTCAGAAGATGACATCGGATTCCCTGAAACTGGAGTTACAGACAGTTGACACCATGTGGGTTCTGGGAATCGAACCCAGGTCCTCTGCAAGAATAACTAGTGCTCTTAACTGCTGAGCCATTTCTCCAGACTCCCAACTTCCCCTTTTCTAGCAGGACCTCAATGTTACTTGCTTCATCCCTGTATCACTGAGCTTTATGTGCTAGAACTGGGAACCCACCACAGCCTGAGAGGGACAGGGCCCCCAAGGAGTCCTGGCATAAGACAGAGGCCTCAGAGACTAACCCCCAAGATGCCCACCTCCTGCTGTCCTGAGGTCTCTCCACATCAGCGTAGGCCTCCTCTAGACAATAAAGCAGCTGACAGGAGTAGGTCACAGAAGGACTGACTTCCAACCTGTGTGTTCTCACCCTCCTTTGAAAGTTCTAGCAAAGCCGTGAGCTGTCCCTCAGACAGGCCCAAGTAGCAAAGATCACAGGTACCCTGTGCCACAGCCACCGAGGAACTGAGACCTGCCAGCAGCTGAGTGAGTCAGAAGCCCATCCTGCTGCAGTAGGTGGATAGTGACCTGAGCCTGGCACTTTCAGGGTGGCCTACAGAGTGGCTGGCCTGGACACAGGGAGCCACATCCATGACGCTGTCCCAGAACTTAAGAACTGTTTCCAGCCACAGAGCTTCAGCAGTTCCTCTCAAGGCAATAGATAACCGACAGGATTTCTGCCAGAGGCAGGATTGAGTCTTGCTTTCCTCTCCTCATTCTAGCACTCCCGTGTCCCCGTGGCTCCCTCCAGCCTCAGACAAATGGAGCATGCTCATAATGCCTGAGCCCACAGGCCCACAGCAGCCAGGCCACCAAGCCACTGAGACACACCACAGGCTCATAGCCATCCTGATCACAGAGTCTCACCCGACCTCTTTCCCTTTGTCTACCACACTCTCTTCCTGTAGGGTCTTCTTGGGTGTCCACTCAGGATGTCTACTCTGGGCTCCCTCCTCCCCAGTCCTTCTACAGAGGGTCCAGCTCCATGTCCCTTAGCTACATCTCCGCTTCCAATTCCTCCCACCCAAGTCATATCCAGAGCCTTGTCATCATGTACTTGTAGGCTCCTAGTTCTATAAAGTCCCCCAAAAGTTCTATAAAGCCCCCCAGACTTTCTAGAAAATGCTCCAGAGCCCCAGCGGCTCTTGGTCCAGGAGCTGGCAGCAAAGGCCTCCTCCCCACTCAGAGGCCAAGGCCTGTGCCTCCACTAAGAAATCAAGGTCATCCAAGGTCACCCTTGCCCTTATCCAGCAAAGTGGGATCTTTACACAAGAAACCTTCCTTTAAATGACTGCAAATGTAAATAATGTTTATTAGATGCTTGGTGGTATCAGATCATGCAAATACCACCTCTAACCTATATCACAACTACTATTATTATCCTCATTTCACAGAGGAAGAAACTGACATATGCAGAGGGAGAGCCCCCCCCCAAAAAAAACTGAGATGTGACCCCAGGAAATCTGGTCCCACATCAATGCTGTTGACCACAGGAAAATCATCCCTCCAAAGAGCAGGTTCAAAGGTGATCTTAAAACTCTTTTGTGGTAGTTGTTTTGAGAAAGGGTCTTACTATGTAGCACTGGCTGGCCTGAAACTTGCTATGTAGACCAGGCTAGACTCAAACTCAGAGAAATCTGCTTGTCTCTGTCTCTGTCTCTGCCTCCAGAGTGCTAAATTTAAAGGCATGTGCCACCATAACCAGCCTGGTCTTAAACCTTTTACTGTTTTGTGTTCAGTGATCATCTCTGGATGACCAAGAAAAGGAAATCAATACTTTTTAATGACAATTAAAAACACAAGAGCTTGGGAAAAGCAAGCAATCTATGTTTAGGTCATGAAATATGTGATCTATGTAAGTGTTTTCTGGAAGAAGTGCCTTGTGAAGTCCCAGCCAGAACAATCCTGGAGCTGTCTCAGCTTCCAGTTACAAGCCTCCCCAAAGCAGAGCATGGTTATTGTTTAATGAAAGTATGGAATGCTCAATGCATTTACAGTAAAAAGAGGCTCCAGCAAGTCTCCTCACTCTGCCCCAGGCCCTGGGTTCCCAGATGCTGATCCCCAGAGGCCGCGTCATCCCATTAGAGCAACTTCCTACATAGCAGCTCTATCCATTACCGTCTATTCTAACACCCCTAGACCTTTCCAGATGTATTCCTGGAGTATCATCACACAACCTGCTCCAGCATGAATCCATTCACAAGCCTCGACCTAAACCTGAGGGCCAACCTCATTGCTGGAAACTAGCTCAGGCAACAGGCTGGGCCGCCTGTTCCCACCTCACCTCTCAGGACTCACACAGCGCTCTGAAAGTAAAAAGACGTCATGGTAACAGCACACAGCCCTCCAGACCAAGAAGCTGCAAAGACACCTACACAGGTGGGTTCAAGAAAGGAAAAACTTCCAGAAAAGATGACCATACATTACTCAGATGGGGAGAATCCACGGACTCCCATCTGACCAAGGATCTGGAGGATTTCTGTGGTTGTTGGATTGTTTCAGTGATTTCCTTTTTTATGTTTTAAAACCTAAGTCAAGTGGAGCTAGGGAGCAGTTAAGAGAACCCAAATTCAGCTCTCTGCATCCATCTCAAGTGACTCAGAACCACCTGTAACTCCAGCTCCAGGTGATCTGACTCTGTCTTCTTGACTCCACAGACATCTGAACTCACGTGCACATGCCCCCACACAGACCCAAAAATAAACCTTTTTCTTTTTTTCTTTTTTTTTTTTTTTTTTTGTCCTTTCGAGACAGGTTCTCCCTGTAGCCCCAGCTGTCCTGGAACTCACTCTGTAGACCAGGCTGGCCTTGAACTCACAAAGATCCTCCTGCCTCTGCCTCCCAAGTGCTAGGATTAAAGGCGTGCGCGCACCATGCCTGGCAATTTTTTCTAAAAGCTGAAGGAGGTCTGGGGAGACGGCTCAGTTGGTAAGTACTGCTGCACAAGAATAAAGACCAGAATTCTGAACTCTAGCACCCAGGCAAAAGGCTAGGTATAGTGTACACCTATAATCTCAGCACTGAGGAGTCAGACAGGAGGATTCGGTGAGGCTCAGTGAGAGACACTGTGTCAAAAAATATGGTGGTGGGCTGAAGAAATGGCTCAGGGGTTAAGACCACTGGCTGCTCTTACAGAGGACCTGGGTTTGGGTCCCAGCACCCGCATGCCAGCTAACTACCATCCATAACTCCAATTCCAGGGGGTTCAACACCCTCCTATAGCCTCCATGGGCACTGCATGCTCAGGTAAAACTACACATGCAAGCAAAACATTCATACATATAAGATAAGAAATAAATTAATAAAAAATAAAAATAAAAATAAAGTTGAAAGCTAGGTGTGACCATGCACCCATTTAATCCTACCACTTGGGAGGTACAGGCAGGTGGATCTCTGTGAGATCGAGGCCAGCCTTGTGTACACATTGAGTTCCAGACCAGCTGAGGCCACAGGGGGACCCTGTCTCAAGAAACCAAAAGATAAATAAAATAAGGTTGAGAAAGATAGAGGAAGATACCTGATGTTGACATCTGGCCCCAACACATGCACACATGAATATGCACAACACACACACACACACACACACACACACACACACACACACACACACACAAGATGAGAACTGTAACTAGTATCATGGTATAAAGAAACAATTCAACAGGACTTCAATCCACAAACAGAACCTCGTATGTGGAGGTCCCAAAATGAGGATTAGGTGAGTCCAGGGTGGGGCTCCATGCACCATTGGCTTCGGAAGTGACTCCTACACACACACTCAGACCTGGCCACAGCACCACACAGCAGCCCCTTGAATGGACGCCCCAACCTTCAGAACTGAATGAAGTCAGTAACTTTTCTTTATAAGCTTTCTAGACTGTGGCATACTCTTTGAGCAACACAGGAGAGGTTATTAGCTACTTTTCTGTCACTGCATAAACTACCCAAACGACTACAGAACAAATTAAAAAAGAGGAAAGATTTACTTTAGGTGCAAAGGGTTCAGCCCTAGTTGCTTTGCCTGAGCATTTCAGCAGAGCATCATGGTGTCTAGAGAGAGTGGCAGAGGACAGCTGTTCATGTCACACAGACCATGAAGTCAAGAGCAAGGAGGAACCAGGGACCAAGCAGAACCTTCAAAGGCCAGCCCCTGGTGACCTGAGCCTGCCAGCAAGGCCCCACCTCCTAAAAGGCCTCCCCAAATCACTCCACCAGCTGGGGACCAAGCATTGAAAACAGAAGCCTGCTGGGGACATTTCAGATTCAAATCGCAACAACAGACTTGGACAGCACTTCTATTTTATAACCACCCAAGAGTGCGGCCAAAGCTCCTTCTGCCCACCAGACACCAGCACAAACCAGGAGTCTCCGAGGACTCTGTGGGACTACGATGTCCCTGGTAAGATGGCAGGGCAGATGATCCAAGCAAGCCAACTTTACAGACAATGTCATCCTCCCAGCAACAACAACAGAGCAGATCACCCTGTACCAGCAGGTCTCTGAAACACTGTGATGAAAGAAATGCAAATGCACAGCTCATAACTGCTTTGGCCGTGCATCCATCTGTTGGCTTCCCCTACTACGCATTCATGGTTACATCTAATCACCCCCAGAAGGGTTAGCTCGGTGGAGTGGTGCAGCAGCTTAGCAGACTCACTGTAATCCAATAGACACTTCTGATTTCCCTGATAAGATAGTTAGCCATTACTGCTTGCTATCACAACTCCACTCTCTGTCAATACTAGTCAAATTTTCCTGATAAACTAATTCCACGCAGCCTGCCAGCTACAGAGGAAAGCACACTGATTTATTTGGGCCGAAGACTTTGTTCCCTCGAACAGACACTCTGGAAATGAATATTGAGTGTGCAGTGCCCTGGATTCTTTCTGTCATCTAATTTGTGAAACCACTGTGATTTGAAAGAAAAAGCAGAACAGCCATGTGCCCCCCCGCTATAACTGCTGTATTTGAAATTATTCTCAATCAATTCCCATCAAATTAAACCAAAATTCTGAAGCAAGGCAAGTCACTCTGAGTGACTCCCCTCCCCAAACACTGAGGGTCCCCATCACTCCTGTCAACCACACTTACTTAATTTTCAGGGTAAACTTATTATAATTTCTAAAGCGGACAGCAAAGAAAGCCAGATTTAGAAGCAAAAGTCTGAGTACAACTTCAAAAGCCTTGAAAGGAAGTGGGAACTACATACCTGTGTTCCCCTAGCCTTCCCCCAGGTTTGTGTCTCCCTAATCCCACCACCAGTCTCAATCAGGGAAGTACAGGCCCCAAAGTTCACAACACAGCAGCTACATAGAGATACACTGCCTAAAAAGTAAATAGAAGGATGGATGGATGGATGGATGGATGGATGGATGGATGGATGGATGGATGGATGGATGGATGGATAAGCAGACAGAGAGGATGGAGAAAGAGCATGAATAGACATTTAGACAGACAGACAGACATAAAGGGCTCAAGTAGACATTTCTCAAAGGATCCAGACATCTGGCCAGTAACCATATGAAATACAAATCAAAATCAAAGGGCATACCCACATTAGAATGGGTTATCAGATATGAAAACAAAACAAACACAAAACCCCAAAACTGGAACCCTTGTGCACCCTTGGAATAAATGCAGACCAGTGTGGATGCCACTCTACAAAACACCCAGGTGACAAATTTTTTTCTTTTTCTTTTTTCTTTTTTTTTTTTGGTATTTTTGAGACACGGATCTCCCTTTAGGTAGAATTACTAAGTCCTCCACCAAGTCCACATCTGGGTAGATTCCTAAATTCATCCGGGCCCTCAGGATGGCTCAGCAGGTGAAAGCACTTGCTGTGCAAGCCTGATGCCCTGGGTTTGATCTCCAGATCCCACAGTGGAAAGAGAGAACTAACCCCCAAACTTGTCCTCTGACCTCCACATGCATGCACCCATACACACACACACACACACACACACACACACACACACACACAAAAATAAAATGAGAACTGTAATCAGGGCATGGAAGGCTGTTTGCATGGCCGTGTTCACAACAAAGCAGGGAAGTGGTGGCCACTGTGTACGTGTAGGCAGACTGTGGAGTCACTGAGATAGAAACCCACGAGGTTTTGTGGCCTTTCATAGAAAGTGTTTCTAGAACAGCCTCACTTCCAAAATGCTCCAGCTCTGAGATCACAAATCTTCAGGAGTTTTCTAGAATCTTCACATTGTGTTCATTTGCTAAATCTCTAAATCCTATATCAACAAAATACAATTGTCCATCAGCAATGAGAAGATCTGAAAACTGCAGTACAGACACACAAAGGAACATTATTCAGTCTTTTAAAAAGCTAAACATACTACATAGTCTTTTTGAGACAGGGTCTCCCTGTATTCCCCACTGCCTGGAACTCCATATGTAGACCAGGCTAACCTTGAACTCACAGAGATCTGCCTCTCTGCCTCTGACTCTGCCTCTGACTCTGCCCCTGCGCCTCTGCCCCTGCGCCTCTGCCCCTGTCTCTGCCTCCCAAGTGCTGGGATCAAAGGCATGTACCACAACGCCCAGCACATATTCAAACTTTTAAAGCATTATGTCGGGCTGGAGAGATGGCCTAGCGGTTAAGAGCGCCAGCGCCAACTGCTCTTGCAGAGGACCCGGGTTCAATCCCCAGCACCCACATGGTGGCTGAGAACCGTCTTTAACTCCAGTTCCAGAGGAATCCGACGCCCTCTTCTGACCTCCTCAGCATTGCACAACATGGATGCACAAACCTACATGCAGACAGTACATTCATACATATAAACAATAAATAAAATTTAAAAAAACATTATGTCAAATGAAATCAGCCAGTATTTCAGTATTCGTGGCTGCTTGATCCCACACACCTGAGAGCCAGAGAGGTCCCAGTCAGAGATAGAAAGTAGAATAGAGATTGCTGGGCTAGGAAACCAGGCCTCACACACACACACACTATATATCTATATTTTTCCTTATTTTATAGTTTTTTATATATTCTATAATATATATTATATATATATCATATATAAAAAACAAATTCTGGACATGGACAGTGGGTTATAAGATAGGAATGCACTGGGTGTAGTGGCATATACCTTTAATCACAGCACTCAGGAGGCAGAGGCAGGTGGAGTTCTGCAAGTTTGAAGCCAGTGTGGTCATAGAGAGTTCCAAATGACTCCATTTTTAGGGCTACAAAATAAGATCCTGGCTGAAAAAAATATATATAAATGTATTTAATACCACTGAGATGAACTAAAAATGGTGAACTTTGTAAATTTTGTTATGTATATTTTGTCACAATAAAAATTTTTTAAAAAAAAGGAGTAAACAAGCAAGCTTGCCAGGGAAAGCCTAGGAGCCTTATCACAGCAGGTTCAATCATTTTTCTCCAACTTTATACAAATCATCTTTATCCTTTTTAGCAGAGCTTTGTAATATCCTAACCTATAGAAACCATGTGTGGGAGGGGCAACAGAAAGATGATCAGCGGCCAAATGTGGTTGATCACCAATTCTCTGCTTTGTGCCAAAAGCTGGTGGGGACCCACATGTAGTGTTACTCTCATTTAATCCCAGCACCCAGGAGGCAGAAGCAGGTGGATCTCTGTGAGATCTCGGCCAGTCTGGTCTACATAGTGAGTTCCAGGCCAGCTGGGGCTACAGGGAAACCATGTCTCAAAAGAGCAAACAACAAAACAGCTGGAGGAGGGTAAAACTGGCAGTATGCCATAGCAGGCAGCGAGTACAGATTTTAAATTTCAGTGCACATCCACGGTCTCAGAGGAACAAACGTCTGCTCATACTGGTGGTCACTGGTCTACTTGTAGGCAGACTTCGGAGTCACTGAGATAGAAATCCATGAGCTTTGTGGTCTTGCACAGAAAGTGTTTCTAGAACAGCCTCACTTCCAAAATGCTCCAGCACTGTGATCACAAATCTTCAGGAGTTTTCTAGAATCTTCACATTGTGTTCATTCTCATATAGATCCTAAACCCCTAAGTCCTATCCCAAGGACAGCAGTGGATAATGGCAGGGACACAAACACAGGCAGGGCGGAAGCCACCTTGGTCCTTGGTGACTCCATAACCATCAAGTCACTGCAACACTATGCACAGGAAGCTGTGAGTAGCACAGGGCAGGGACACCTTAGCCAACCCAAAGGACAGTGTCCAGAGACAGAGAGTTACGCAGATAGAGGACAGAAGATGGTGGCAAGGACAGAAAGTGAAAGAGGTAAAGGAGCTGGATAAGGAGAGGATCAGGTCACCTTCTCAGGTAGCTCCAGGCCTGGCCATTCTGGTGGGATCCCAGGGAGCAGGGCCAGGCCAGCCAGGAGCTCAGAGAGGCCAGGGCAGGCCCTGGAAGAGTCTTGATGGCCTTGCAAAGAACTTGTTTCAATAAGTGTTCCCCAGACCCTCACAACCAGATACAAACCAGCACCACTCTGGGGTTGCCAGTTCGATTTGGGGTAGAGCAATTACTCCCAACACCCTACCTACTCCAGAGGGCAAAACCACACTAGCACCCAGCCACAACTGGAAACCAGCAAAGTATATAAATGTTTATAGCACTCTTTAAACCTCCTGGATTTCTTAGTAGAACCCAGGTTCGAAGTAATCCCCAGCAAAGCCAGCCACCTCTTGGGAAGCACGATGTCCCACAGGGAAACACGGAGACAAGTAAATCCTTTATTTGGGTAAAAACCCACTGCTCTACATTCATGTTCTCCTACTCTCTAACACAGGGACAATGGGAACTATGATGTCCTTAAGGACAGGCAGGACTGCTTCTATAGCATGGTACTTTCCACAGAAAGAACCTCACTGTGCAGCTGAGAGGCTGCCCCCAGGTCTTGACCAATGAGTCATGTCTCCAGCCTACGGTAACCATGTTTACCAGCAACATTTGCTTCACCAAAATTTAAGTCACACTTTTACCTCATCACACCTGTAAGAGCAGCAACTTGGGTGTTCTTAAGAGAAGGGAATTTGGGGATGGAGAGATGGCCTAGCGGTTAAGAGCGCCGACCGCTCTTGCAGAGGACCCGGGTTCGATCCCCAGCTCCCACATGGCGGCCGAGAACCATCTGAAACTCCAATTCCAGGAGAACTCCAGTTCCAGGGGAATCCCAGTTCCAGGAGAACTCCAGTTCCAGGGGAATCCGACGCCCTCTTCTGACCTCCGCAGCATTGCACGACACGGGTGCACAGACTTGCACGACACGGGTGCACAGACTTGCATGCAGGCAGTACAGTCATATACAGAAATAAAAAAAAATTTTTTTAAAAAAGAAGGGAATTTGAATACAGAAAGATCATACAAGAAGAAAGCAGTCTAAAAGACACTACTGCAAGCCAAGGTCAAGTACAATGTCAGGACCAGCAGCAGCAGCTAGGCAAGATTCTCTCTGGGTCCTCAAGACCAGTTCTGTGGATGCAGTGGACTGGAATGTATGACTTCAAGCCCTGTGAGAGGGTACACAGGTGTCTGCCTACCTGTCGGTTAAGTTGCCCTACTTGTGTACGGCTACCATCGCTGATACCTAGGGTGTGACAAGCACATCACACACAGAAGCTCACACTCCTGGAAAGGGGTTTGAGAGGAGAAAAACAGAGGCTGGCCACACCCATAGCAATTTGTCTGGAGTATGTGCGACTTTCTTAGGGGTGGTTTCCCTCCTCCCTTGCTGATCACTCACTCAGGCTGAGGCAGACGAGCTGGGCCACACAGTTGACACACTGGCATGCAGGCCAAGACCCAGGGCTGCCTTCTTCCCTCTCCCCACCCACCTATCCCATCCTAGATGTTAGAGCTGCACATTCCCAGAGCCCCACACAGAGCAGGAGTTCTGCACCCACAAACAGCAACCAACAGACCTCTCTCAGTGGGGTGTATAGGAAGAAGCCCAGAGAAACCTTACCACAAAATCAACTGATGTTCTCTGGATGCCATCCATGGTTGGAAGACTCTGACCACAGTTTGGGAGAGGCAGCCTTGTGCCATCTGACAGGACAGGAGGACACACCCCCTCCACTCCCTCTCACATCCTAGGGTCAAATGACTGAACTATTAATAAAAGCCACCTTGAGATCCAAAGGGCCAAGAAGAGGACATACATGGAACTGAGGACGTGGCTGGGGGGATGCAGCCTCTAGGACCCAGGGCACCTGGGGCCTTGACGTGAGCCCAACACTTCTTTGCCAAGGACATCACACCCAGACAACGCATCTTTCTTGTTTTAGATCCACTCAAGCAAAACTGCCTTGACCTGGACTCTTGCACTCACAGTAAAGGAGCCAGGCCTTCCCATTCTGAGCCCTCAGCTCACGATGCCCAGAATCCAGGTTCAGATTCCCAAGAGAGGCAGAAGAGATGACGGCCCTTTCCGGCACGTGAGCATACCGGTGAAAGGAAAACTAGGGAAACCAGTAGGGAAGGCTCCCTCTCTGCCCCAGGGTGCAGGGAAGACAGTCCTGATGCACCTGACCACAGACAGCCTTCACTGCTAGGTCAAAAATCTCACAACTGCAGTGAGACAGAGACCCTGACACTGGACTGTGCACAACTCCACCCAGGCCTATCTCACAAAGAAATGAAACTCTATTCAAAGACTCAGAAAAGTTCAAGGCAGCGCTAGATGCAATTGCCCAGAAACAGAAATGATCCATGGGTACACCAACAGATGAATAAACATATGTGGTCTATCCACACAATGGAGTATGGTTCAGCAAAAAAAGGAACAAAGCATGAACACATACTATAGGATGGGTGAGCCTTGAAAGCACTCCAAGCTTAAATAAAAGGGAAACAAGGTTACACGTGATTTACACTTACTGGCAATATTCAAAGTATAGAGCTTAAAACTCCCAATTCCTAACAAGAAGGTGGCTCAGTGGTTAAGAACTTGCGGTTGAAGTATAAAAACCAGAGTTTGGATTCCCAGAACCCACGAAAATGCCAAGCGGGCATGGGAAGGCGCCTGCACTCTGGGAAGGCAGAGTCAGGATCCCCAGAGCACGCTGGCTAGTGAGACAGCCACATCTGTGAACTGCGGGTTTGACTAAGACACCCTGCCTCAATGAATAAGGTGAGAGAGCAATGGAGGAAGATTCCTGACAAAGACCTTGGACCCTGCCACGCATGCACATACACATGCATACACAAAAACGTGCAAATACATGCACACAGATAGAAACAGAAGAAAAAAGAAATACTCAGAATACAGTGTGGCCACCAGGAGCCAGGGAAGAAAACAGAGGAGAGTCAGCTTGATGGGCGTGAGGTTTCCTCTGGAGTGACACCCACAGCCCTGTATGCACCCTGGACAGTTCCCTTCCCAGTGGCCAGTTAGAGACTGGGTGAAACCCACCTCACCGCAGCTGACTTGTAAATGTAGAGCTGGGCTGTCAAGTACCTTCCCACCTCCCTACCTTCCACTGCAGCTGGCTGCCTGTCTCCATCTGTCCCCACACCGCCAGCCCCCCAGCATCCAATCCCTGAGCCCTGGCAGCCCCAACATGCCTCTTGCTGTCATTAGCTTCCTCTGTTCCCCTCATGTCTTTGGGATCATCTCAGGTTCATCAGGGACTCTGTGGTGAGGCTTTCTCAGGCAACCCCTTCCTGGGCCACAATCACTAAGTGGCCAGCTTTGTCCCTGTCTCCCTGATAAATCTTAATGTTTCCTGTTATAGACACTCCTCAAGACAGTATAGTGGAATAGCAATGGTTGTCATTCGCAGTCTACAGGTGGAGGGTACAGTAAATTCCAGAAATCACACAACCAGCATGGAGTGCTGCCAAGACTCATCAGCCCACCTTCAAGCAATTTCAGAGCCCTGAGGGACCTCGGGTCATTACAATGACCACACAGTCCATAGCAGGACCTGGCAATAGGACAGAGTCTATTCCAATACAAATCAGCTTCCAAGGATTTCCACCTGACCCAAACCATGATGCCTGTGCCTGCTACCAAACGAAACTACTTTCCTATACTGGCCATGCTCTTCCCACAATCCCTCTGGCCAAGAAGCTATCCTCACACAAGACACGTGAAAATATTTCCCAAGCCTAAACACCCTAAGCCAGGCCTAATTAAATACTCACCTACAATATCTGTCTAGACTCAATAGATCAACCCCCAGGCTAGGGTAACACAGGCACTTTGGCAATTGTCCAAAAAGATGCTTATAAATGGTAGACGCAGCCTTCACTTAGTTTCTGGTAAACTGAGGGCTGGAGACGTAATAATGCTGGGACAAGTTTACAAGTCCACTCCCATGAGGCGCTTGGGAGCAGAACATACCACCAGTCCTGAATACAACAATTGATCATCCTGAAGTCCAGGAATGACCCGGGGAAATGGGTCCAGCAGCCACCACGCCTCCTCCAGGCCTCCACTGTCACTGGGAGGCTCTGGACCTTTCCCTGACTCCGGGTTCATTTTGTATTCGATGAATGAGTGCACTCGGTTATGTTTTTATTACTCTCTTTAGAAAAGGCTACTTTCTCATCAAGCACATAAACAGAATGAAAGACAAAAACCACACCATCATCTCAATTGATGCTGAAAAAGCCTTTGACAAAATCCAGCATCCCTTCATGCTTAAAGTCCTAGAAGGAATTGGATGGGAGGGATCATTCCTCAATGTAATCAAAGCCATATACAGGAAACCCACAGCCAATATCATCCTAAATGGGGAAATGACAGAAACATTCCCTTTAAAGGTAGGAA